>CM062808.1:323774596-324353707 GCA_031772625.1 Pinus tabuliformis | reverse complement strand
CAAATACAAAATAAGACACAATTCTCCTTGCAGGGAGTCTCTATCCTTTATATATGACTCATACATGCAATACCACGGGCCAAGACCGTGGGTTTTTATTAATACCATCTATCTAATACTACGACCCCATTTGCAACTAACTGTGGTCCGGTCATTAATTGCGGGTTAACCACTTACAATATTAATATGGGCTTTATTGACTCTTGACTATGACGTGATCCCATGACATAAATAAGGGGGTTAGGGTGGGACCCTAACATCCCCTCCCCTTAAGACTAGCCTTGTCCTCAAGGCTGAAGTGCGGAAACTGCTGAAGAATAGTGGCTGGTTCCCAAGTTGCATCTTCCGGAGAGGTGTCTTTCCATTTGACTAGGACTTCCTTAATCATGCGGCCACGCAGGTGCTTGTCTCGTGTGTCTAGAACCTGTTCGGGTTGAAGCCAGATTGACCCTTCTTCGTCCAATTCAGGTAGATTGGTTTGAACTCGGCAATTGTTCCCAATCACTTTCTTGAGGCACGATACATGGAAAACTGGATGGATTTTTGCCGTAGGTGGCAAAATCCAACTTGTAAGCCACTTCTCCAATGCGCTGAAGTACTTGGTATGGTCCGTAGAATTTTGGAGAGAGCTTTTGACAACCCTTGTCTTTGAGTGATGTTTGCTTATATGGTTGCAACCTCAAAATACCTGATCCCTTCTTGAAATTGGTGCTCTGAGCGATGCTGGTCGACCTGTTGCTTCTTGCGGTTCTGAGCTTGATGAAGATTCTCTCTAAGATGGGCGAGCATGTGTTGCGCGGTGTTGTAGAGTTGATCCACTGCTTGTACTTTGGAGCAACCCTTGAGATAAGAAGTAGGGGAAGCGGAATTTGACATATACTGCTTCATAGGGAGTCATTTTGGTGGTGGCATGATAGTTGGTGTTATACCACCATTCAGCCAGAGGTAACCACTGTACCCAAGGTGTTGTTTTCTGAAGTGAAACCTTTCAGGTAGGTTTCTAGACATTTGTTGACGGCTTCGGTTTGACCATCTGTTTGCGGATGATATGAAGTACTGAGTTTGAGTTGAGTGCCTTGTATTCTGAAGAGTTTCCTGCAAAAAAAATTACTGGTGATAGATCGGATCGCGGTCTCGGTCGGACACAATAGAAGTGGGCATGCCATGCAATTTGAAGATCTGATCCATGAAAGATTGAGCACAAAGTTGGTGTAAACGGGTGGGGTAGGGCGCAGAAATGAACATACTTCGACAGTCGGTCCACAAACCACCATGATGACTGATTTTTTCCCTGGACTTTGGAAGACCTGTAATGAAATCCATAGAAACCTCCGTCCAAATTGATGCCGGAATGGGCAATGGTTGTAATGTGCTTGTTGTGTTACATAAATGACGGTTTCCCCTTTGTGGCGTTGACAGACTCTCATTCTACTACGAAGGTAAGGATGTCCTTTTTCATGCTTGTCCAAAAAAATGATCTTCTGGTGCGAGCATACGTCTTCTGAAAGCCGAATGTCCTGCAATGGAAGATGAGTGCAATTCTGCCAAAATGCGACTTTTGAGGGTGGATGTTGGTGAAATTACGACTCTGTCCTTGTAGCGAAGAATATCATTCTGCCACGAGTAGCCCTTGTGGAATTAGTATCTACCTGCAATTGAGAAATGAGTGGGAGAGCCCAGGGTGTGAAAACATTCCCTGCGAGCCTCTTCAATCCAGTTGGAATGGGGAGGGAAATTGCGAGCAGGTAATTTCCTCCTCAAATTGGCGAGATAATGCAATCTGCTACACTATTGTATTTCCCTTTCTTGTAAATGATCTCATAATCATATCCCCAGCATTTTGGCTAACCATTTATTTGTTCTGGGGAGGATAGGCGTTGCTCCAAAAAATATTTAAGACTGTGATGATCTGTGCGGATTTGGAAAAGTCGCCCCAATAAGTAAGGTCGCCAGGTCTCGACTGCATGTAAGATGGCCATCATCTCCTTCAGTAGGTAGATTGGCCAGATTCTCCCACTGAGTTGTTGGCTTGTGAAGGCCACGGTCGCCCTTCCTGCATTAAGACCGCCCCAATACCTGTACCCGAAGCATCACATTCAATGACAAAGGATTTGGTGAAGTCAGGTGTGCTAAGACTGGAGTGGAACACATGGCGTTTTTGAGAGCGGTAAATGCCTGTTGTGATTACTCGTTCCAGAAGAAGGAATTTTCTTTAGAGTTGAGTGAGGGGTTTCACTATGCGGCCATAGTTGTGGAAAAATTTACGATAATAGCCTGTGAGACCAAAAATCCTCTCAGCTCTTCAAGGTCTTAGGTTGAGGCCATTCTTGCATTGCCTGGATCTTTTTGGGGTCCACCTTTACACCTTCACGCCCCCAATGTGGCCCAATACTCAACTTCTTCCATGCCAAACGAACACTTGGACATCTCACAAATAATTTATGATTGTTGAGTAGTTGCAAGAGTAGATCTACATGCTGAAGATGTGCAGCCCAAGTGCCCTATAGATGAGGATTTCATCGAAGAAGACAAGGACAAATTTTCTGAGATATGGTTTGAGAATGTGATTCATAAGGCTCTGAAAAGTAGAGGGGGCATTACAAAGACCAAATGGCATGACCAGGAACTCATAATGGCCTTCATGAGTTTTGAAAGCCATTTTGGAATGTCGACTTCCTTCATGCGAATTTGGTGGTAGCCTGAGCGAAGATCCAACTTAGTGAAGAATTGAGCCCCATTGAGTTCGTCCAGCAAATCGTCAACCACCGGGATGGGAAATTTATCTTTGACTGTCAACTTATTAGGGCCCTGAAGTCGGGACACATCCGCCATCTCCCATCTTTCTTGAGCACCATGACACACTGGGGATGAATAAGGGACTAACGCTGGGACGAATGACACCTGCTTCCAACAGTTCCTTGATGATTTTTTCTATTTCATTCTTTTTGGGTGAACGGATATCTGTATGGCCGCACATTTGGGGGTTGGGCCCCTAGAACCAAGGTGAGCTATATCATTTCCCCTCGCGAGGGTGGAAGCTCATTAGGCTTGTCAAAGACCGTCCGATGGTGATTTAAAATTTATTGCATCTCATGATGAATTGGTAGAGACATGGTTTCGACTACCTAGATGGATTAAATTGAGCTACTACTCCAATGATGGCCCTTTTTTAACAATTTTTCCATCCTATGCGAGCTGATGATAGAGGGGGCTCCCGCCTGGAGTCCACGGAGGGTATGTGTGGAGTTGTTCTGCTTAAAACTCATATATAACTCCTGGAAATCCATTGTGATTGACCCAAGAGTGCGGAGCCATTCAGCGCCGAGGACAATGTCGCAACCCCCATGTGTATGGCAAACATGTGGGTTTTCAACTGATAATCCCCATTTGAAGTTTGACATTTTCACAGTGGCCTTCACATTTCATTGTGCCCCCATCCGCAATTTGAACTTGGAAGTTAGAAACTGCTCGTACAAAACAATGCGCTGCTTCTGCGATTTTTTGATGGATGAAATTATGGGTACTTCACTATCAATCAAGACTACTACTGGGCGATGTTTAAGAAAACCCCGATTTTGAGAGTTTGAGGGGAAGAAATCCCTGCCAAACGTCCTGCGAAAAGTATACCCCGGTATAGGAACCCTTCACAACAACTCCGATCTGGTGGGTCTGAGAGATCTGAATGGCGGAACAACTGCTGCAGCGGATCTGATGGATCTGATGTCTACTGCTGCTGCACCTCTTTGCACCCGTGGATCGGGAATAGATGATGTGTGATCCCCCGATAGAAAAGGAAACTATGGTCGTGAGGAGTGTCAAGTGCTACAGATCGCAATATACATAAGGGTCTGGCAGTAGTACTCGGCCCAATGTTTCAAGGCTCTAACTAAGGAGGATTGACCGTACCCTTAGTCGTACAACCCGACTTCCCTATCGTACAGGCGAGTAATCTCTCCGAGTGCTATTCTTGGTGTACTTTAGCCACAAGACGGCCGACGGTTTATCTATGGCGAGGTTTCAAGGGAGCCTAGGGGGCTTCCGATATACCCAGAGGGTACGTGGAAGACAGTCCGTGCGCGGTTCTGTCTAATGCGCTACTACTCGAAGGGGTACCCACAGGGGTTACAAGGGAGTCCAACAGACGTGACCACCTCTTGTATTTCCTACGTGCATGCCTCCCCAAATCCGTAGGTTTATGCGCTCAATGACAGATCCCGTGGTTTAAAGACGCCAGAACACGTCTCTAGCCGAAATTTTTTTTTTTGCTAAGAATTGGAGATCCCACCGGCCCTGGAAAGTGCTCTGATACCACTTGTTATGCTCTTAACCTGCAAAATGATACCCAAATACAGAATATGTGAAGAAAAGATACCCAGAACACAGAATAGCAATGATTTTATTATTCAGAGAGTAATGATCACTTGCCTCTTCGAGGGGGCACCTCCAATAGAGCAGAGCTCGAATACAAAATAAGACACAATGCTCCTCGCAGGGAGTCTCTATCCTTTATATATGACTCATACATGCAATACCACGGGCCAAGACCGTGGGTTTTATTAATACCATCTATCTAATACTACGACCCATTTGCAACTAACTGTGGTCCCGTCATTAATTACGGGTTAACCACTTACAAATATTAATATGGGCTTTATTGACTCTTAACTATGACGTGATCCCATGACATAAATAAGGGGGTTAGGGTGGGACCCTAACAGAGGACTTTTCCTCATTTAGACTCACTCATCTCATCACATCTCTCTCTCTCTCTACTGCGCAGATATGAGTCTCTTCTCTACTGGGCTGAAATGGGTCTCTCTCTCTCACACATGTGAAGCCGGAAGCTGTTGAATTTGAAGCTGCAACTGCAGAATTAAAGATTGACTTGCGTGGCCTAGAAGATCTCCTCTTTGGAACTATGCTGTAGGTTCATCTGAATCTCCTTTGAAAGCCACAACTTTTGGTGGTGGAATGAAGTCAATCCGACGAACGGTTTGCAAGATATCGACTGCCCTAGTTTGAAGCTGGAAACTACTGAAACTGAAGCTGCAACTGCAGAAGTAAAGATTGACTTGTGTGGCCTAGAAGATCTCTTTGGAACTACATTGTAGGTTCATCTGAATCTCCTTTGAAAGCTGCAACTTTTGGTGGTGGAATGAAGTCAATCCGACGAACGGTTTGCAAGATATCGACTGCCCTAGTTTGAAGCCGGAAACTGCTGAAACTGAAGCTGCAACTACAGAAGTAAAGATTGATTTGTGTGGCCTAGAAGATCTCCTCATTTGAACTGCACTGTAGGTTCATCTGAACCTCCTCTGGAAGCCGAAACTTTTGGTGGTGGAATGAAGTCAATCCGACGGTCGGTTTGTGAGATATCGTCTGCCCTAGTTTGATAATGAAGCTCCTAATGCTGATGTTGCTGATCTAGGGTTTGCTACTGCTGATATGAATCAGATTTATTGTACTATTTCTCTCTGCTGAATTATTGAAGATAAAAGAAGATTTGATCAAAGGGTTTCCCCACACATTGTTGGGTTTGTCCCTGGCTAGCCGCCACATCTTGTGTCTCTTGTGTTGGCTTGTTTTCTGTCGATCGTTTAATGTTCTATCTGCACTTTACTTTATGTACATGTGATTGCTAATCGGTGGAATATAATAAGGAAAAGAAGTAAACTGTTATAAGCATAGAAAATACCATAACTTAACATGGTATCAGAGCTGAGGTGAAGACAAAGCCCGAGCAAGAGCAAGAGCAATCATTGAAGAAAAGATTGGCAAGGCTATCCTAAAAGAACTATGGGGTCCTCAACACTCTTTCCTGCCGAAGACAAGCTCCGTGAGAAAGTTGACTATCACGGATGGAAGATGTCTATCGATCTAACCCTTGAAGATCAAGGAGTGCTGGACCATGTAAGAGGCAATATTGTTGAGCCTTCATCAAATGCATCTGCTGCTGCCTGGAACAAATGGAAAAATGGAGAAGTCAAAACAAAGAAGATCATCCGGGACTCTATCGACAAGCGCTTGGTGGCCTACATCTCTGATCTAGACACCTCAAAGGAAATCTACGACAGACTGGTGAGTTTATTTAAAGTTAATGATGCAAATCAAGTTTTGTTTCTTAGAAATAAGTTGAGGGAAATCAAGAAGGGTAAAGATGAAAGTATGAAAGCATACTTCTTAAGAATCACCGAGATCAAGAACGATCTCCTATCTATTGGGGAAACCATTATTGACAGAGAAATGGCACTCACAACTCTCGGAGGATTACCATCTGAATGGTATGTGTTCAGGACTACTCTTCTGAACAATAATGTAATTCCTAGTTTCGAGGAATTAATGGCTAGATGCATTCAAGAACAATCAAGGGTAGAAGAGCAGGAAATTCCCTTGCCTAAAGGTCCTCCTGCTGCTTTTTCTTCTCATGCTAAGAAAAGAAATAATTCTGGGTCTAAATCAAAAGGAAAGGCTGGACCTAAGGGTGGAAGAAAAGGATGATGTTACATCTACGATAAAGCAGGTCACTATGCAAGGGAGTGCCCTGATAGAAAGGACTCACACCAGGACAATGATCAAAATCCCTCTGATGGAAAATCAAAGGAATGACAAATTCAACAGCAAAGGTAAGAGGATAGCTGGGGATCGAGGAAGAGGACAACCATTCAAGAAGGCTAGAAAGTCCAGGATGTATTAAATGCACCTGACCTCAAAAGGAACCTAGTTTCCATCTCGGCAATGGAAGACAAAGGCTACAAGGTAACCTTAAGCAATGGCAAGGTATGTATATGGAAATGCCTTTACTCTTGGGTTTAGTGTTGATTCATCATATCAGGTCGATGGAAGTCTGCTAGGTGTCATGTCTTGTGACACAACTCTTCAGTCCGAACTTTGGCATCAGAGGTTTGCCCACCTTCATTACAAAGCTCTACTTGGTGTAAAACAAATGGTGACAGGGATGCACGAATTCCAAGTAGAGAAAGAAGGTGTATGTCCGGGATGTGTCGAAGGAAAGCTCAAAAGGGGACCGTTCCCCTCAAGCCAAAGCAAGACCTCTGATGTATTACAGTTGGTCCACTCAGGCATATCTGAGGTTGGCATTAAGAGGGAGACTACTACACCACATACTCTTGAACAGAATGGTGTGGCAGGAAGGAAGAACCACACGATGATGGAAGTTGTCCGGGTCATGCTACATGATCAAAGACTTCCAAAGTTTCTATGGGCTGAAACTACAATCACCGTCGTATATGTACAAAACTGATGCCCTCATCAAGCATTGGGTTCCTAAACTCCTGAAGAAATGTTCACCACCGGTCAAAGGGAAGTCGTGATTAGTCATAATGTCACCCTTGACAAAGATATGGCTCTCAGCAAGGTGGACAATCTGCTGATTTTGAGTAGCTCTTAAGAAGCCGACACCAGGGAACCGAAAGAAAAGGATGATGAATCAATGCCTGATATAGAAGAAACCATGGATCTAATTGATTCTCATCCACATGAGCCTTCCTCTTCTAGGAAGAGGCCTTCATGGCTTAGGGGGATACTTGATGATGCTGAAGGACATGTTGCACCCTGAGGAACCTTCCATCAAAGTAAGAAACTTAACAGGTATAAGGGATACCTGACCATCATGAGCACGATCATACAAAATGAACCTTCATCATTCTCAGATGTCATCAAGCATTAACTATGGAAGGATGCTATGACCATAGAATATGAGTCTATTATGGAGAATGATGTCTGGGAAGTAGTTCCCAGACCCTGGACAAGACAATTGTTACTTCAAAATGGCTTTACAAGATAAAGCATGCAGCAAATAGAAGTATGGAAAAGTATAAGGTTCATTTTGTTGCTCGTGGTTTATCCCAGAAGGGAGGTATAGACTATGATATTTGCACCTATTGCCAGATATACGACCATGCGCTTGATCTTAGCCCATGTGGCTTCACCAGGATGGAACCTACATTAGATGGATGTTAAGACTAAGTTCTTGCATGGTTCTATAAAAGAAGAGGTCTATGTGGAGCAACCTGAAGGATTTGAGATTTATGATTGAAGATATCATGTATGCAGGTTGAAGAAGGCTCTCTATGGGCTGAAGCAAGCACCCCGAGCATGGTATGAGAGGATCGATAATTACTTGATGAAGCTGGATTTCACTAGGAGTGAAGCTGATCCTAACCTTTACTTTAAGGTTGAAGATGACAAGCCTCTCATACTGGTGTTGTATGTGGATGACCTATTTCTAACAGGTGCAAACCCTCTCATTCACAAATGTTAGAGGGAGATGGCTTTTGAATTTGAAATGAAGGACCAAGGACTTGAAGTGTGGTAGAAGCCAAGGGAAATTTTCCTATCTCAAGGAAAATATGTGGTAAATATGTTGGAAAGATTCAGTATGATGGACTGCAAGCCTATGACTACCTCGAGGATCTTAACTTTTAGAAGTTATATGGTAGTGATGTCGGACCAGACTTGGGAAATGCCTCTGAGTTTCAAAAACTCATTCGCAATGATGTTCTTGGTGAACCTCCGTCCGAACATATGTTTTGCAGTTAGCATTGTGAGCTCATATTTGGTTGAGCCTCACTGGATTGATGCCAGGAATCTTCTGAGATGTCTTCAGGACACAATCTCTCATGGATTAAGATACACTGCCGGAGATGTGAGACTACTTGGATATACTGATGTTGATTGGGCAAGCAGTGTGGTGGACCGTAAGAGCACTTCCAGGTACTGTTTCACCTTGGGATCTTCTTCGATATCCTGGATGACCCGGAAGCAGAAGTCGGTAGCTTTAAGCACCGCCGAAGCAGGATATATTGTTGCTAGCATAACCTCGTGTGAGGCAGTCTGGTTGCGAAAGCTCTTCAGTGAGCTATTTGGATTTACATTGGATACCACTGTGATTCTCTGTAACAACGAGAGGTGGGATTTGATTATTGAGGAATCCCGTATTCGTCAATTGCTCTAGCAGATAGACATCATCTGGGATATGGTAAGTTGATGAGCAAGGAAGCTCCATCACATTAAGATGATGTACAAGTTGATACACCTTGTCAAAGCCCCGAGGAAAGATCTAATCTGTGATTTTCCCAAACGACTTGGAGTCAGCAAGAAACCTTTGTACAAGGGTCCTGCATGTTGCATACATTGAGCTCTGGGAGCTCTAAGGGCTTGCGGTTCCTACTGGAGCAACATAAGACCACAGGGTGACTCACCCTCCCCTGGTGGTGCACACTGGAACAAGATGATTCGCTCTCTTGTGGGACAAGATGATTCGCTCTCTTGTGGAACAGGATGATTCGCTCTCCTGTGTAGCAGGATGATTAGTTCTCCTGTGAGGCCTGGATTGATGTGTTCTCCATGGCAGCCTGGATTGATGTGTTCTCCACGGCGATTGTAGTAGGATTGATGTGTTCTCCACGGCGATTGTAGTAGGATTGATGTGTTCTCCTGTGAGGCCTAGATTGATGTGTTCTCCATGGCAATTGTAGGAGGATTGATGTGTTCTCCTGAGAGGCCTGGATTGATGTGTTCTCCATGGCAATTGTAGTAGGATTGATGTGTTCTCCTGTGAGGACAGGATTGATTAGTTCTCCTGTCGAGGCATCCTACCCATGCAGTCTGGGACTCATGGGAAGTACCTCTCATCTGATCAATGAGCAGGGAAATGAAGTTAGGGACCATAGTAGTACCGATGGACGCATCATTGTAACTACCGTACTCCCTACGCTAGGATGAACTCCATTGATCTGGGATCAATGATACTGGTCTGGGACCAGTGGTAGGAGTTGTACCATACTATGACGCTGACTTCGGGTCGGTTGAGACTAGTCTGGGATCAGTGGTACATACTCTAAGACTAACTTTGAGTCAGTGGAGGATGATATTGGTCTGGGACCATTGGAGTTGTACTCACTATGACACTGACTTTGGATTGGTTGAGACTGGTCTGGGACCAGTAGTACATACTCTGAGACTGACTTTGAGTCAATATGATACATTCTCGATCATTTCTTCTTCTTCATAATTCGGACAAAAGTAGAGCAAAACAGAACAATGCAAGAGCAGAGCAGAACAGAGCAAAACAATACAGATCAGTGTAGGCAGAACAAGACAAAGCAGAATAGGCAGAATAGAGCAGAGCAGAGCAAGGGTCAGGCTGTACAGGGTAGTGCATTTGATGGATGAATAGTAACGACCGATAGATAGATTGCAGATGAAGTTCTCCATGGTTGAGAGGGAGTGTTAAAATTGGAAACCAGGGCAAAAATTCATGTGGGTCATCTTATTCATGGCTGATAATATTTTTATTAGATTCCTCTCGTCGAGAGGTGTAGGATTGATATAAAGATCATCCGATTCCGATAAGTATTCATGGAGATATGAATTTATTTTGATTATGGAATTATTATCAAGCCGACCTACAACTCATGTAGGCTCAGAAGCCCAACAGTCGCATCTATTCACCCACCAACGTTGTGTATAAATATAAGAGGAATTTTCCTCATTTAGACTCACTCATCTCATCACATCTCTCTCTCTCTCTACTGCGCAGATATGAGTCTCTTCTCTACTGCGCTGAAATGGGTCTCTCTCTCTCACACATGTGAAGCCGGAAGCTGTTGAATTTGAAGCTGCAACTGCAGAAGTAAATATTGACTTGCGTGGCCTAGAAGATCTCCTCTTTGGAACTGCATTGTAGGTTCATCTGAATCTCCTTTGAAAGCCGCAACTTTTGGTGGTGGAATGAAGTCAATCCGACGAACGGTTTGCAAGATATCGATTGCCATAGTTTGAAGCCGGAAACTGCTGAAACTGAAGTTGCAACTGCAGAAGTAAAGATTGACTTGCGTGGCCTAGAAGATCTCCTCTTTGGAACTGCGCTATAGGTTCATATGAATCTCCTTTTAAAGCTGCAACTTTTGGTGGTGGAATGAAGTCAATCCGACGAACGGTTTGCAAGATATCGACTGCCCTAGTTTGAAGCCGGAAACTGCTTAAACTTAAGCTGCAACTGCAGAAGTAAAGATTGACTTGCGTGGCCTAGAAGATATCCTCATTTGAACTGCGTTGTAGGTTCATCTGAACCTCCTTTGGAAGCCGAAACTTTTGGTGGTGGAATGAAGTCAATCCGACGGTCAGTTTGTGAGATATCGTCTGCCCTAGTTTGATAATGAAGCCGCTAATGCTGATGCTGTGATCTAGGGTTTGCTACTGCTTATATGAATCAGATTTATTGTACTATTTCTCTCTGCTGAATTATTGAAGATAAAAGAAGATTTGATCAAAGGGTTTCCCCACACATTGTGGGGTTTGTCCTTGGCTAGCCGACACATCTTGTGTCTCTTGTCTTGGCTTGTTTTCTGTCGATCGTTTAATGTTCTATCTGCACTTTACTTTATGTACATTTGATTGCTAATCGGTGGAATATAATAAGGAAAAGAAGTAAACTATTATAAGCATAGAACATACCATAACTTAACAGGAAGGCCAGGATGACCTCATCCACATGCTCATATGTGGTGTATCCTAGGATGCATGAGAGCATGGTGATTATATGTCTGTCTGTTTCTAAAAAAATAGTGGCAGCATAGGGTGGGGTATCTGTAGGAGTATGGCGGTCTTCAATGATGAAAGTCTGGAAGATTTTCCTTATCTTAACCAGGTCCAGGGTGATATACAAGTCCAATAGGTCTCCAATGGATAGAGGGGTCTGATTTTGGCTAGGTTGGACTTGAAGCATTTGGTTGATGGACTCTGGTGTAATGGTGAATAAGAGTTTCTGGTTTGGAGCAATAATAGCTCTTTGGCTAGGGATATAGCAGGCATGACACAAATGTATGATATTAGGGAATGGGTGGACTTTTGGGAATATATATTTGGGTAAATTGGATTCCCAAAGGTGGATGTCATCGGCATGGTTCATGAATATGTCCTTACTCCAGCAGTGGAGCCTCAGAAGGTTGGCTGGGGTAGCAGTGTCTTTAATTTGGAAATCCCTGTCCACTAGTGCCAAATGGTCGATGTCCAGGTGAGGGATTGACACAGGTCTCACATCCAGAGAGGTGTGGGATGCCATTTTTAGGGGGAAAGGTGCGAATTAGGCTTGTATAGGCTGTAGCAATGAGGCTTTGAAAACTCTGGTGCAGTGAGAGGGTAATTTATAGTTTGCAAAAGATGGGTTTGGGTATTCAAGTGGAAAAACTCTTCAATTTAGGGGAAAATAAATTAAATTCAATTAATTAATCTTTGAATTAATTGTACTCTTTCAAATTGAGAGAGTCGTTTCGGTTTTTTCTCAAAATCCCTGGAAATTGGTGGTTCAGGCTACAAACTGGTTTTAATGGTGACTGTAGATGGTACAGTGGCTTCAGTTGTGCACTGGATGCTTGAATTGGGTGTCTGGATCTTGTTCGGGAGGTAAACAACGGTCAATTTCAGTTGTAGAGGCTCAAGGTGGTGCAGGAAAGCTTAGGCAACATTCACAGTGAAAACAAGCGAAAAGAGTCGAAATGGGCTTCCTCGGCCTTTTAACCGAAAATGGTTAGAATTTGGCGTGGAATTCATAAATGAACAGTGAATATTTTTGGCTTTTGGTGGGGAAGCGGTTTTAGGGGCCATCGCACCGCTTTTGGTAGGCAGGCGGTATTTCCTTGAGAGCACGCAATTTCGCCTGGAGCTGCCACGTAGCAGAATAGGGCCCAAGCAAAACCGCAAATCTTACGTGCTCTTGGGCTGGTAAAGGTCGGAGAGGGAATGAGCGCGATATGGATGCGCCCCATTAGATCTGGGGGTGGAAGATTGGACGACTATCGCGCGGTCAAGATGCATGGAGGGAACAGGGGTGAAGATTTGCAAGGCCCGGGGGATTAATTACAACTAATTGTAATTAATTAATGAATAAGGTAGGGATTATATATAAGCGAGGGTTAATGGAGTCTAACCAGGGTTTATTATGGCGGGGTTTTCTTATTCGCACCAAAGGTGGTGGATTAAAAGGTTTTTTGGGAAAATATGAATTCAGGGAATTAATTAAATAATGTTGGGGGGGGGGATAAAACTTAGGATAAGGGTGTTTCATCACGGGTTTTTAGGTAAAATATGGAAATTCATAAGGGGAAAGGTGATTTTTCATTGGGGAATGGGTTTCACACTAGGGAAAAGGGGTTTTGGGTAGGGGGATGACCTTTGGAGGGTAAAATACTAGGGAAATGTGTGAAACCAAGGGGTAAGGGTCAAAATGAAGGTAAAAGGGTATTTTTATAAGAAATGAGGGGATAATGGGGAAATTAGTAAATAAGTATGTGGGTGGGGGGGGGGGAGAATGAAATGAAGGGAAGTTAATCAAATAAGCTAGTGAACATCCTGTCACTCTCATAAATGCTCTTGCACACTGAAACATAGGATTAAGCATGAAAATTTGCTTATTATTTAACAACCTTGTACATCTGCAACCCTTCTTCTTCCTATCCTTTACTTATCCTAACATTTTTTCTTCATTTTATTGGGTGCATTTAAGCTAGCAAACCCTTTCTTTCATTTTCTTTTGACAAGCAAACTATGTAAGTCTAACCTTATAACTTCCAATGGCTTAGATTAAGCCTGTGAGCACATTTTTATTTCTCTACCTAACTACTGATCTGCCAAGGTTAAACAATTTGGCTAGATCTTTATTCTCTATCTATAAACATGAAATTTAAAGCATTAATTAGTCAAGATTAAGCTATTTGACTATCATAGGTTGTGGCATTTATGACAAGCTGCACACAACCATTATTTTTCACATAAAAGTAAAAGCAGTGGCACTTGAATTTGCGCACTTTCATGATCTGTTTTTGTTTCAGGTTCATATTTTTCACTTTTTTTATCTTTTATTTTTCTTTTTGTCCTTTGATTATTCTTTAGGACATACCCTCTTTACATTTTCTATTTTTTAATATGGAAAACATTTTGCAAAAAGCAAAAGTATGTACAATATTACAAGACTAACCATAACCAATTCAAAATTATGAACCCTATTATTATAGGACCCTAACAGTGGTTCCACATGGCGATGGCATTTCCTAGTGAAATGTCAAGAACTTTAAGATCAGTAGCCTCTGAAAATGTGACTGAAGTTACCTTATAAACTGTTCTTCTGTGATTATGCTTTATTCATACTTATGATGGTGAACCTTTCAAAGCTCAGGGCCTTCTTTCCGGGCTTCAACTTCAAAAGATTACCATCCAATCCAATCTAAACTCTACATTGTTATATACAATGAGTAAAGTAAAGTGTACTATTGTTAATTTGTGGAAAATTAATACTTCAGCATTTTACCATTGACAGGTCCTCCTGGTAGATCTGATCCATCTATCTCTCTCAAGAAAAAAACATTGTTACCTCTGTAACCATAAATGACATAAGGGCCTTGCCACAGAAAATCAAATTTTCCATTTTTTCCCTTGTCTTCTCTTCTTGAATCCCACTTAAGAACTTTATCACCTATGTAAAAATCATCATCTTTGGTATTTTTATCAAATATCTTTTTGATTTTGTCCTAGATTACTTGTGATTTTACATACACTTCTTCTTTGGTCTGTTGCAAGTGTATGGTCTGATTTATCCTTCTCTGGATATCATTTGGTTCTACCTGCAACTCCTGGATGATCTTCATCACTAGCACTCCCAAAGAGGATGGAAAAACAACATCAATCCCATATAATAACTGATAGGGAGATGTACCAATGGACTTTTTGGTAGTTAGTTTGTCTGCCCATAAGGCATTGACCAACTTCTTGTTCCATGTCTTTTTGTTGTCTTCCAGTAATTTCTAAATGATATTGACAAGGATTTTGTTAGAGGATTCCACAAGTCCATTACCTTGAGGGTAATAGGCAGTGGAGTGGCCAAGGATGATGTGGTATTTGTTACAGAAGTCTACCATCTTCTTGGACTTAAAAGCAACTACATTATCAGTAATGAGATTTTGGGGGCATCCAAATCTTGATAGGACATTGTTTTCTAGGAAGGAGATAATGACAGAGTTTGTAGCTTGTCTAGAAGGGATGGCTTCTATCCATTTGGTAAAATAATCAGTGGCTGTCAAAATCCACTTATGCTGGGCTGAGGAGGCTGGGTGTATTTCTCCAATGAAGTCTAATCCCCATTGTTGCAATGGCATTTCTGTGGAGATGGGTTTGAGAGGTAAAGGTAAAAGCTTTCTTTTTCCCTCAAATATCTGGCACTTATGATAGGAGGTCACATTTTTCTTAACATCTACAAACAGAGTGGGCCAGTAAAAACCAACCCTTAGAATTTTGTTAGGAGTAGTCTTCCAATACAAGTGTCCTCCACAATCTCCTGCATGAAATTCTTGCATAATTTTATCAGCTTCATCTTTCAGTAAACAATTCAAAAGAATACCAACATTGTCTTTCCAAAACAAAGCATTATCTATGATACAATATCTTCCTGATCATCAAGGGCATCAATGAAATTTATATCTAGGGCTTGACAATTCGATTCAGCCATGAGTTTGGCTAAACCTTGGCCTTTGATAAGTTTAGTGGGATTTATTTCCACATCATATTCCAAAATAGTCGCAATCCATTTGCCTCTCTTTCCTTCAGGCCCATTTTGTGTCAAAATGTCCTTTACTACTGAGTTTGGAACATAAGCAATGATGTGAGAATACAAAATATACACTCTGAAATCTTTGATAGCCTTTACTAAAGCTAGTGCTTGTTTTTCCATTATGTTGTATTTGAGTGTGGCATCTCTTAAGGATTTACTGAAAAATGCAATTGGTTGTTCATATCCCTGGTCATTCTTTTGCAACAAGACTGCTGCAATAGTGTGTTCTGAAGCAAAAGAAAAAATTATAAAATCTTTCTGAAAATCAGGACTTATAAGGACTGGAGTTTTGGTTAGGGCTTCCTTGATGGCTTCAAAGGACTGTTTTTCCTCCACTGTCCATTTAAGTGCTGAATCTTTTCTTAACATTTTATTTAGTTCTCTAATCAATTCTGCTAAATTTGAAATGAATCTCCTAAGAAAATTAATTTTGCCTAAAAATGACTGCAATTCTTTGATGTTTCTAGGATGGGTGATGGTCAAGATTGACTCTATTCTAGCGGGATCTATTCTAATTCCATCTTTGGATATTATATGTCCCAACAATTTTCCTTCTTCTAGACCAAAGAGTGTCTTTTTGGGATTTAAGGAAATACCAAATTTTCTGCATTTAACGAAAACTCTTCTCAGGTGATCTACGTGTTCATTATCAGATTTAGAGAAGACTGTGATTTCATCTTGGTAAACCACTAAGAAATCATGGATCTCCTTGGCAAAATCTATATCCATAGCTCTTTGAAATGTTGCAACTGCGTTCATTAATCCAAAAGGCATCTTCAAATACATGAAGGTACCCCAAGCGGTAGTAAATGTAGTTTTGGTTTAGTCCTCTGGTTGAACTAAGATCTGGTTATATCCAGAAAATCCATCAAGTAGTGAAATTATGGATGATCCTACTACCCTCTGAAGTATATGGTCCATTTTTAGTAGAGGATAGTTGTCTTTTAATGAGACCTTGTTTAAATTTCTGAAATCAACACAAAGTCTAATTTCTCCAGTTTTCTTCCTAGTAGTGACTAAGTTTGAAACCCAATTTGACTATCTAATGGGAGCTATAATTTGGGCATCATACATTCTCTTTACCTCCTTCTCAATAGATGGCATAAGAACTAGATTAATCCTCATAAGTTTCTATTTAAAATATTTATGATCCTCTTTGATAGGTATCTTGTGCTGAATTATGCTGGTGCCATAAGATTTTAGGTCTTCATAACTCCGCGCAAATACATCTTGAAACTCTTTAAACAGATTTATGTATTTAACCTTTTCATCTGGAGGTAAGGCTTTTGATAATTTAATGAGTTTAGGTTTTTCTTCAATTCCTATGTTACATTCTTCTATATCTTCTCTCAAAGGCTCCATTTTTGGTTTCCTAGCTACATCGTTTGAATCAAACAAATCTTCTAAGGGGACTGGTCCCTTAGGCAAAAAATTATTTATAAGATTAAAAATTTCAGGATCATCATTCATTATTTCTTCTATTTCTACATTTTTAAAGTTATCTACTTCTAATCTAGTGAAATTAGTAGGTTTACCTATATCTAAAATATTTACATCTATCCCACTATCTATGTCATTGTCTACTATATGGTCTGTATCTATATTACAATTATGAAACTCACCTTCAGCATTCATGAAGTCATAAATTTGGGAATCCTGTGAGAAAAGCTACCAATACTTCAAATTGTTTGGTATGACAGGCCTATGTCTCACTTCTACAGTGTACTGATGGTTGGGCTGAAAGGGAAATTTGCAGGTACTAGCAAAAGTGGTCAAACTATGGACCTGCATATTTTGCTTTCTAGGAATGGCAGCAAAGTTTGTTTCCAGAAGGCCTTTAATCAAATCTAGGACAGTATCTCTATATTGACTCAGTCTGGGATTATTTACAGTGTTCACCATTAATTTTCTTAATAATCAATTCTGAGTCTCCAAGTATAGAAACTCTCTTGGCTCCAAGTTTTCTAACCATTTGTAAACCTAATATTAGAGCTTCATATTCTGCCATGTTATTTGTGCATTTAAAATTTAACCTAAATGCATGACCTTCAGCATGATTATTCTCCATATTGTGGTCCACACTCCTGCTCCTGCCCCTAACCTATTCATAGATCCATAAAATCCCAAATGCCATAGGGACTCATGAAAAATGTTTTCACTGTCGTCTGTTTTGTATTTTTGTTCTTCAGTTGTGATTTCCTTTTTGTCATGGTCTGAATTGTACAAGAAGAAAGAATCCATATCATATGCATGGAGTATATATGGAATTTTTGTGGTTTTTCTGCACTACTCACCATGTATTTCATCAAGGTCTCTCTATATAGTTTTATTTGTTGACCAAAAACAGATATGGTGGCATATGACATATCTAATTGCAAGGATCCTTGCAATTTTTCTCCCCATGAGCAAGATAACAACATTCCATATTTGGGTGGGATGTCTGCAACTACTATGTTCATCACAATACTCTTTTCTAGGCATTGAACTAGAGTTACACATAAATCTTTAATCAAGCCAAGGCATTTAACTTGACTAGAGTCAAAGGAAAACAAATCCTTATATGGTCTGGTAATATCTAAGTTTAGTCTCTCCATGATTGCTTTTGACATCAAGTTATGGGATTCCCCTGAGTTCAACATAGCATTATGTAATATTTTGTCACAAATGTTTAGGCTAATGTAGAAAGGAGGGATTCCTCCTTACTGATGAGTACCATTCACCTCAGGGCCAAACAATAACTCAAGTTGATCATCGTTCAAATTGACTGCATCTTCCCCTACAACTATATTTAAAGTTTCTGTGATCTGTGATCTATAGGAATCATTTTTCACTAGCTCAGTCAAAGGGACTGATATTTTCAATTTTTCTATTTCAGTCTTGAGGTTGAAGGACAGTTGAGCTTTGTTTGTTTGGATAAGATCTTCCTTAACAAATGCAATTTGTGTGTTTTTATCTTGTTTTTCAGTACTTGGCATTTCAGTCTGTGTTTTAACAGTTTTTTTTTTATTACTCCTATTTGGAATGTTTTGAGTAATTGTCTCGGTTTGAGTTTTGGATGAAGTTATATCTACAATTTTTGGGCTAGAAGTATCTTGTGTTCCCCTAGGAAGGATTTGTAAAATTTTAGTGACAAGAGCTTCTGTTATCTTTTTAGTTTGGGTCTGGATTGATCTTTTAGTGGGAGCTTCATTGTTCTTTTTACTTCTTAAGCTATACTATTTGTGAAATTCATATATAGCTGACTCATAACCCTGTTTAAAGTCGAAGGATTCCCCAGATTCTAATTACAATTGTTGCAGCATATACAATTCATGTTCTTCTTGAGTAAGAAAAACAACATCTTCATTTTTTATTCCTAATAAGTTTATCTGGGTGTCATCCTCTCCTTCATGGCTCTATGAACCCTCCACATAGTTTTCCTGGAAGGGTGGCCTAATTTTCTGATTTTGTATAGCATTCTTTCCAATGTTAGGGTTCATCCTGAAGTTGGGGTTTCTTATTGGGGATGGTTGTTGGTTCTCCCACTGAGTTTTTCTTTCCATGTTTTCTAATCTATCCATTATTCTCTATACACTCTTCGCTAAACTATCTATTTTACCATCATAAGTGGAAGCTTCCTCTTTAATGACAACTCTCTTTTCATTTCTCATTCTAGCTTTCTTGCCTAATAGGTTGGCCTCTACACTAACAACAATACTTTTCATTTGTTCCAATGTTTCAGGGTTTCTTTCCCTTAATTAGTATGACATGTCAGTGTCAAAAACATTAGGGAATTTGATTAATGCTAGGTTAGGTGGAGGCTTAATATTAGTAGGGATTGCATTGTAGATGTTATTGAACCTAGTACAATAATCCTGAACTGACTCATTATGAGCTCTTCTAATGTTATCATATTCAGAAAGTATATGCGGTGGGTTTTTCTTTCTCTCCCATCTATCAATGAATAATCTACGAAAAGCAGCTAAATCTACAATATGATTAGTTCACAAAGCTTTGAACCATTTCTTAACATCCCTAGTTAATGTTTGGGCAAAAAACCTCATTTGGAAATCAGATTCATCTATCTCATGCAACTCAAAATAGTCAGTCATTTTGTTCACATGCTGTTGGGCAGTATACTAACTAGTAGCATCAAACAAAAAGATTTTGCTTTGATAATATTGGGGCATGGCATGGAGTTGTGCAGGTAAAACTAGAGGTGCATATCAATCTGCCATGGCTTGGATTCTGGCTTGACTAGGGGGTAAAGTGTTGGTACTTGAGGAAGGGCTTGAAACAAATGGAGATGAACTAGATGAGGATGAGGAGTTTGGTTGGATAGGAAGCTGATGAATGACTAGTTTAGGGGAATGGATTGTGGTGGATATAATGGGTTAGGTGGTGGTGAATGAAGGTGTATCTACAGTGTTTGAAGATTGTGCAGAAATTTCAGAGGCAGTAGCAGTGAGGGAAGCTAGTTCAACAGATTGTTGAAGGTAAGCATCATCTATATGGCTTATCAATGTAGAGGTTAAAGCTTCTAACTTGTCAAAAGTGTCCAACACAAGTTTATCTAAATTTGGATGGATAGGCACCTTTTTTTATTCAATGAGTTGAATAAAATTAGGGTCTAACATATTTTCATGAATTGCATTCTCTGATTTTGTTCTAAACAATGAGAGGTCAAATGAAAAATCAAATGGAATTTCCTCTAAAGTTGACAACTCCTCAGGGAGTGAATTTTCTTTAACTAACTGGCTACTACTTGCTTGAGTTTCTACCTTTTTTGGTTTTCTTAAAATTCTATCTGGGTCATCAACTATATTAGCAGGGTTCAGATCTAGATTCGCCCTGGTATAGTGAGTCTTATTGGGAGATAGAATTTTAATTTCTTTTTAATTGTTTTTTATGAAACTTTTCAAGGACAACTTCTAAAAAGGACCTTAAGGGGCTCAAGATGAAATTTAAGGTTTCCTTAAAGTTTTGTTAGACTGAGGATCAAAATCCCCATTATGGTCGCCAATTATGTTATCACTCCAAAATTTCTTCTAAGTTGCCAGAAAAAGAAATGATAGAGGTAACCACAAACCAACTTTGGAGATTAGGATCTAGCCTTCCTAATCTCAGAGAGGGCTCTCTCTTTTTAATTTAACTTTGTTTAGTTATTTGATCTTAGGCTAGTTATGATTGTTCTTGGGTTTTTTATTTGAATTTGGGTGGTGGGATCACTTACTTAGATGAAAAGAGGGTTGCTTTTACCATTGGGCTATGAGGTCAAAATGCCAGACAAATAGGACTGGATCAAGTTCTAAAAACAGTGTCTACAGGGAAAGATAGAGGAGTTACTACATATCTCAAAGGCTTGATGGTGAAATGGTTTCCAATCGGCTCCATGGAGCAATTAAGGGTTCCTTACGCCAAATTATGAAGGGAAATGAAAGAGGTCAACCGGTATGGGAGAGGAAAACATATAAATGATTATCTGTGTAAAACATAGTGTACTGTAAACAAATTTTGAGTTAAATTTTCAGCTAATTCATTCAAATTTAGATAACATTTAAGTTTATGGAACACATAAGAAAGTAACAAAATCAGACAAAGAAGATACTTCACTGCAATAGCTCATCTCATGAATCCTATAATGCAATATTTCTATTACTTGCTCCAGTCTGTTGACTTAAAAATTGGTACAATAACCCTTAAGCCTAAGATCAAATAACTAAACAAGTTAAATTAAAAGAGAGAGCCCTCTCTGATATTAGGAAGGCTAGATCCTGATCTCCAAAGTTAGTTTGTGGTTACCTCTATCATTTCTTTTTTCTGACAACGTAGAAGAAATTTTGGAGTGATAACAGTTGGAGGATACTGAATTGCATGTATGGAAGGTTGTGGTGCTACCCGTGGAGATCGTACAACATGTGAAGCGGTTGACCATAAGTTATCATAGACATTTTCTTTAGGATGAGGAAGCAATGAAGCGGTAGGCCAACCTTGAACAAAGCGCAAAGGATGTGCTGAAATTGTGTTTTTCGAACCATCATTGTTAGGAACAACAAGGGGAGCATACACATATGGTGGCATAGGGATGTCATTTCTTGGTGCATGATGAATAGGGGATTGTTGAGGTTGGGCCATAGGCTGACCTAAAAGTTTAACTACGCCAGTACGAAGCAATTGCCTCAATTCTTTTGAGTCTACATCAAAATGAATTAATACTCTAGGCCTCATGTCTCTCCTTATTCCCAAATTTTTGTCTATGTTCACCCTCTCTCTACATATGTTTCTGTTAAAGAAACTCATGTTGGAAATAACCATAATATTTAATTTCATAGGTAATAAAAGATAAGGCATATAACTTTAATGAATTAATCAATTATCTAAGTCAATAAACAGATAAAGGAGTTAAATAAGGAGGGTATTGCTGCTTAGTAAGTTGACATAATTAACCCATATGTGAGGAGTTTAGGAATTTTCTTAAAAATAAAATGATGATGGAAATGAAGAGGGAATGCAAGAGTCCAAATTCTTGTTCTTGTATATATATTTTCCTTTCCCACCTTTTTTAATAAGAACACAGAAATAGAACAATAATCAAACTGACATGAAGAGAGCCCATTTTATTTTGTGTATGGTATGCAGTTGAAAGAATATAGCGAAGGGAAATTGATATAGGAACTATAACACAAAGGGACCCTCATGTTCGTTTAATAAAGAACATGAGTTTGATAATCTATCCCTTTAATGTGTAGTGCAATAATCAATTTCGAGGCAAGGCTCTTTCCATTACAAACAATGACTCGAAATTCTTAGAAGAAAAATTGACAACCTTTTTTTTACAGACAGAGAATGGAGATTTGAAAGGAAGATCAAAAACTAAGGGGAAAAGACCCTCTATTACTTTTTATATTTTCATTTAATTGTAGTAATCAGGAACAAGGTGCATATGATCGATAACAATCAGTCAATGAGTTGCAACAATGAAAAAATGAATTGCGTTGTTAGGGTTTAAATAAAAATGGTAAATAATTGCACACTTGTATAATCGCATGGTTTGTTGCTCGAGATTAAATTATCTCTAAGGCTCCCATCGATATGGTTGGGGTTAAATGGTTTTGTCAGCCAGAATTGACAAACTATTTTTTTTACTAGTAATTAAATATTTAAACAACAAGAAACTAATCACAACATTAAGTAGTTTGGGAAAGGATTTAGTAGGGAACAATTTTCTTTCAACAAATTTGACGTATAGTCCCAATTCTAGAAATTTGGCTTGAGTATAACAAATCATTTTTGCATGAAACACAATGGGGGATTGCCTCTTGAAAACATATTTCAATTTTGGGTAATGTCGGGTCTTTTGTGCTTAAGGGAGTACTCAAGGGCTTATGCCTCAAGTGCATAAGTAATCAATATAAAATTGAGATCAAAACAATCAAGAATATTTAGGAAAAAATTATTTTTTCCTCCTTTTTTTGACCCACTGGGCTAAAACGGAGAATTTACTATAAACGACGGTGAAAAGGAATAGTTTGAAAGCTTAAATGTAAGAAAAGTCCTTGGGTTAAAAGGTAGAAATTGTACCAAGCAACATAAACCCTAAACAAAGAAGAAGGGACAAGAATGGGAAAAAGACAGAACAATCATTCAACTCATCAATGAGGGAGAACCGATTAAAACATACCCGTGAACTTGGTGTGCCTTGAAGTTGAATGAAAACTTAACTATGGTGAAAAATGTCTAAATTTTTTCCTCTCCCTTCCAGTGTGTAATAGGGTTTCACTACATTTTCTAAGAACAATTGAGCCATGTAAATTGAAACAAATATTTTACACTTGGAAATCCATAGAGGAGAATGAGAATGGGGTAAGAAAATCAAGGCATATACTTGATGGGAGAGTAAATTCGGGAGATGAAATCGTTGTGGAGAAAGGTGAGTTAATGCAACAACTAATTCAGAGTGAAGGGTGGTATGACAAGTCGAAAAAATGCGTAAAAATTATTGTTCCATGTTACTTTGTTAGCAGAAATAAACCAATATGAATGAACAAGTATAGTAGGGTTGATGCCAAAGGAGAGGTGTCTCAACAATATGAAGGGTATGGCACCACCAAAAAAATGTTTAACATGCACACTCATGCTATGGGAAACATCTCCAATGGTTGGACTAAATTCACACGTAAATTGCTAGGTCACCATGCATGGCTTTGATCACAATCAGATTAGTTTACACATAAGCATCGAATCTTATGACCTATCTTTCTTATTTAATACCATTTCCTTGGTTAGGTTGCATATGAACAAAATCAAAACGTAGGTGGTCATTTCCAATAACTATCACCCATTACCAATTCAATTGGCGGGTGGATCGAGCCATAGTTTCAAAATTATTTAAATTAAACTTTATACCCTACGACGACATGTTATGCTTTTAAATACAAACAATATATGTTTTTCATATGTAATACGTATATGGTGCTTATGACCATAATCCTCTGTGACCATTCCACACAACACCACTTGTGCTTTTATATGGCTTCCATATCGCTAACATAGGTCCCTTTTACACACACAATGTAATGTATTGCATATTCAAATATTTTATTTATGTCCAAGCTTCCAACCAGGCCATGCAATCATACAACCATTAATGTTTTATTTATAAAGTGTGTCGATCCCATGTATATAAATCCAACAAAGTTACATGATCAAAAGGAGGCCTTCAACTTTGAGATGCCAGACACATACATTCATATAACTCATAGTGTAAACCCAAGATACTTTTCAAGCATGTTAATCTAAGGTGCATATTGGTCTTGTATTCTTTGGCAAAGAATTTCCTAAATGAAGGGTCCCACCTTCTAGGTTAAATTTATTATTAGCTTTACTTTTTTAGTATCATTAGGGGAGAATTAATTAAGTATGACCGTAATGGTTTACGAAAATTAATGCATATTGAAAAGTGTCAACACCACCCAACCATTTCTCACCTCTCCTACACAACCAACACCCAGAGGGAAATTCCCTCTTAGGTATCAATGGTGTAAGGATGAAGGGTATTCTCGTTCAAATAAACATAAACCAATATGATGTATTTCAACGTATTGAGCATGGGCCTATTGTCATTCATAGTGTGGCCACAATGTGTTTGCACAACAAAGGATTCCTCTAATCCAATGGTCCCCTGGTACTCCTCGTTTCTTAGTACTTTTCATGCTTAATTCAAACAAATTCCTTAGCAATTCCTAGCCCTCTAGCTTTGGTTAAATACTTCAACACAAACTTCTCTCACAAAATTGGGGGGTTACAATCACACACAATTTCCTATGTCTCAAGACCCTGTGATATGTTTCTTTTCCACATGGAAGCCTACTCTACTCATGCTCTTGAATGCCCATGCTCTTTTATCTATCTATTGCACACTTATCTTTTTTGTCTCTCTTGCACCTCCCCATGAGAGCTTGTCTCATTTCTCTCTCATCAATGAATTTCCTTCATGAGTTTCTTTTTTAATGGATTTTGTGTTAGATCTGCTCATCATGGTTGGATTAGAAGTTTATTGTTAAACCTTAAAAGTATTTGAATGGTATTGTTCCAATACTTAGGATGAGATAATTGGGGTACAACCCAACCACTTCCATAAATATGGAAGTTACTACCATATCCTTCCCATTTGACAAATTTTTGGGAAAGTTGCATTAGGGGAATTTTGAGGTCTAAAATGGACCTCCTAAGAAAAATGTACAACCAAAATAAAATTTATAAAAACCAATAGGATTCAGGATGATGATGTCAACCATGGGGGCTGATTCACCATTTTTGAAGTAAAAAAGTAAAAAGATTAAAAAATAATAAAACTACTTTTTAAACTCGTATTTTCAACTTATCTCTCTAAAGTTTTACTCAAATTTCGAGCAAGAGTACTCATTCGATGCAAAATTTAATTCCTCATCCAAGGAGTACCCATGTTGCATATTTTTGATGGACCCTGCTACACGAAAAATGAGAAATACATGAAAAAACATGATTGCAATTTCGTTTTTCATCTATTTCTCATTTTTGTGTAATAGGGTCCATCGAAAGTATGCAACATGGGTACTCCTTGGATGAAGAATCAAATTCTTCATCCAACTAGTGTTGTCGCTCGAAATTTGAGTAAACCCATAGGGAGATAAGTTGAAAATATGATTAAAAAATCGTTTTTTCTTTTTTCCCTCTAAAATTTGATGATGTAATATAATCTTGTTATATTATTTCCACTATTATTTTATAATTTTCTTAGAAGAACCATTTTAGACCTCAAAATTCCCCTAATGACAATCTTAGACTTCATAAATATTTGGCCCAATAAAAAAATTATTGTCAAGGATTAATTCCATAAATCCCTTTTGCTAACTTCCCTCAACTCTCATGGCACTCCACCTCTTCATCAATTGCTACTAAAACATTATTACAACCATTCTAAATCTTTTAACCCATTTAAATTTACATGCTTATACACACATTATTAACATAATTAATTGCAATTATAAAATGTACAAAGAATTAAAAATTAAGATATTACAAATTTCTTATAACATTCTCTTAAATTTTGAAAAATATTTCTACAAATTATGAACATATAATTATACAATCTCAAATTAAAAATAAAACATATGATACAAAAATATTATTTAAATTTAATTGCTTTTCAATATAAAAAAATATTAAAAAATTTACAATTTTATAAATAACAAAATTATTTACAAATTTCATAATCTTTATTTAACATATAATGTAACCCTAATCAATTCTTATTTGCCTCTAATTTCATTTTTGTAATTGTTACTTTCTTATTAATATAGCTAAGATTAGAACGAACTCTCATGAGCTCCATAGTGAAACGGGTCATTGGGCAGTTCTTAAAACACCATGGATGGAAAGGTTCTGCCATCTCTGTGAGAATACGAACATCGAGGATGAAAATCACTTCCTCTTAGAGTGACCCGTGTACAACCACATTAGATCTCAGTTTCAAAATCTTTGTTGCAATACTGACCTTCCTAGCCTTTTACGTTGTCAAAATTATAGTGAGCTCAGGAGGCTTCTCTCCAAGCTTTTTGAGCATAGGAATAAAATCTTAAATCAAGCTAAATAATTCGTTTCTTTAGGTCTGATACACTAAAGTTTGGTCTCACCTGGATGCGGGTGTTACTGCTGCGCATTTATGAGGATTTATTCCTCGCAGGCAGCTGTCCCTGCACCTGGCTCGCGGACGAGGATCGCACATTTCCATGGCATGCGATATCAATTGGACAGAGTACAGAATTATGGTCGCACAGTTCGTATTCAATGCGCGCTTGGTTCGAGAGACTATGCTCGATGTTTTATCCATGGCCTGGTGTCTGGTTTATGCCATTGCCCTCGGCTCTTTCCACCTCCGCCTGATTTTCTTCCCGCACCCCTGTTTCGTTCAGGCAGATTGGAAGCTCTCTTGGATTCTAAGTCTTGCCTGGTTCGTCTGCGCTCAGTCCTTCCCCCTTCGGCTCTGCCATTTTCCCTTACCTGGTTTCTCTGATAATTCGAAGATGCCTCGCCGTCGTGGAGTCTCTCGCCGTGGAGGCAACACTGGTAATCGAGGCAGGGCCTCTCATTCTGCTCCTCAGAACATTGTCCCTATTGCTTCTGCCTCCCCGTCCTCTCCGCCCTCTGGCCATGCTAGACCTCTCCCGCACAACTCCTTTCAAACAACCCGCTTCACCTTCCATAGCAGGCTCAATAGGCCAGTGTTGTCAGCCAGCATCACTGTAATTCTTGCTGAGGAGGAGGATAAGCCCAGCAGCTCGGCCCACACCACCACCTCTCAGTCTCAGGATGACAGTGTCCTTCAGGGGGAGATGGCTGGGGTCGTGTTCAATGACGACAACATGCAGGAAGATGGCATTGTTCCTGAGGCTCCTCAGCCTCCGGCAGAATCCAGTCAGCGCGAGGTGCTTGCTTGTGAGCCGGTTCATCATCCAGGTAGCATCTTGAATCTGGTAATTCCTCCAGATGGCGGTATCGAGGGGGATGCAGATAATGAGTTCGTCACATGGATTGCCTCTTCCAGCCAGGTGGACAAGGATGCGCTCGACTCTCCGCAACATGTCTAATGATTCTGGTTCAATGCCTACTGGTGGCACTCTTGCCTCTGCTCTGTTTTATTTTATGTTATGCGTCTATGTTTTGGGTCTCTGGATACTGTTCTTGTCTCAGTTCTTGTTTTGTATCGGTGCGAGCCAATATCGTCTGATGAGCAGCAACAAATCATGGCTCAGCAAGCCTTGTTTTTGCTTTAATTTTGTATATGGCGGTTATGACAGAATGCTTATCAGCAGAGCCATAGTCGGCGATAGTACCGTTGTGCTAGACACAGAACTGGATTACTTTCTTGTATGTCAGGGTCTTACAAATCATGTTTCGAAGTCTCTCAATCCTGAAAGGGCAGATAGAAGGATCTGTATGTCTCAGAATCTCTGGTTGAGGGCTGGCTTCTGCCCCCTCTGAGGTCTCAACCTCTTTGTACATATTTTTTCCCTTTTCTTAATAGAAATAGTCTTTACGCAAAAAAAAAAAAAAAAAAGGTTTGGTCCCAGTGAATGTTAACCATCATCATCATCAATTAGTCTTCTACTTTATTTGTTTAATTAAAACCATATTTTCATTTTTTACTTTAATGGTGATATAATTCTCATCTAAATCATTATAAAGCTTCTAATACTCCAATCCGTCTTTGTTGATAAAAAAAAGTTTTTTGGATTATTTTAAATATAAGTTAAACATTATAACTCATGTTCTTCTGGTGATATAATTTTCATCTCACATCATTATAAAGTTTCCATACTCCAATGCCTCCTCGTTGATAAAAAAAAAGTTTTCATAACTTTTTTTTTTTAAATTTAAAAAAAACATTATAACTAATTTATCATAAATAGTGTGTTGTATAACTAACATTATTTTTGTGTAGGAAGCTAAATACACAAACATTTAATTTTAATTAAATTATTGTGATAAAAGATATTGTTTCATCAAAATTAGAATATTTTTCTCATGAAAGTTGAACCTTAGAAGGTAACTTAACACACCATTGTCTTTATTGTTAAACCATGACCTAGTGACAACATCATTATGTTTTTAAAGACAATACGTCACAATGATTATTATCTTTAGCTAATCAAATTATCAAAATTCAGTAACTAAACATATGATGGAATTTTGTTTTATCGATTTTTTTTATTAATTTATTACGTAATTTAATGTAAAAACAAATTTCAAATTTGAGAATTTAGCGGACATTTCCAGAGATCGTTATTAAATATTTCAATGGGTAAGACTAATTATTGTGGTCTGTCATGAATAAATTGGACTATAATGGTGGGTCCAAAACGTTGAAATCATTGTGTAGAGATATTTCTAGAGATCGTTTTTAAATATTTCAATGTGTAAGAGTAATTATTGTGGTTTGTTATGAAGAATAAATTGGATCATAATAGTTGGTTCAAAACGTTGAAATATTTAAAAAGTACGTGACATTTTTGAATATTTTTTTATAAACTGGAAAAAATTATTAAAAAATAATAAGGAAAAAAACTTTACAAATTTTTGAAGAATATTTCATTGGCATGTTGTTAATAAAAAAAAACTGGTATTTGTAATGTGGTTGCACTCAGCGTGCATGATATGACGGCGGGGGCGGATGGCTTTCGCTCCCCCAGCCGTGTTCGAACCCTGCGGAGGTCCTCCCTTCGGCGATATGTGACGGCTTTGCCGTATCAGCCGGCTTCGGCCGTATTCTGTCTGGCTTCGGCCTTATTGTATTCTGGCTTCGGCCATATTGTAATCATGAGGGCTTCGGCCATATATGGATTTTCTCTCGGAAAAAAAAAAATGTGGTAATGTTTTTTTTTTAATAATTTTCATTTATTATATTCATATCCCATAAATGTTGTGCTTTTATTTTTATCTTTTGTATTTAACAAAGATAGCTTTTATGCATTGTATTTTTCATATATTTTTGCAAATTATGATTTAATTACATGAGTTTTTTTTTTAATATTCCTTCAACTTCAAGTATTTTAATTTTTTCCCGGTTTAAATTTATCTTTTATTAATATTTCAAATAATTTGGATGTATTTTGAATATATAGATCTGTTGTAAATAATATAAATTAAAGATGAAGACTCTGGAATATCCAAACTTAGTTTCTCAAAAACCATATCTCTGGAATATCCAAATTTAGTTTCTCAAAAACCACACCACAGAAATCTGCAAACCATTAATATATTCTAATTAAAATTAACACATTTTAATGCACATATCATACATTAATCAACAGTAAGAACATAAACCAAACCAAAATACATAATTCACATATAATTGCTAAATCAAAATAACAACTAAACTACCACATTAACTCAACAATGCATAAAACTAAATTATTGCACAACACAAATGTAATTATTGATAAACGAGTCGATTAAACTTTTATTACAACTTATATATGATACAATCTCTCACTTGATTTTCTTTTGCGGTTTATTTATACGTGCTCAATCACATAATTGGTTATGGTTTGATTCTGCATGTTAACTTACAAAACATGTAAATACAACAAACCAAGATACAATAACATGTAGAACACATACACTAATTAAAAAATACATTGATACTCCAAAATATGTATAATTTAAATGTGTGACTATAGGTTTTAAGTCTATATAGATAATACTTGCAAATAACTTTTTAAAACTAAGAGAAAATATACAATGGTGAGAACATAAAATATACACAAAGATTTTTTCATGGAATCTAACGAGAAAACTACATTTGATTTTCATTAGGTTCCTTTATAATGTTAAAATACATTATATACATGTCGTTGCATTCATAAATGCCTAATTAATTGACCCTAGATAAGAATATAATTGTAGTTCCTTTGACGAGATCTATAAAACTATGAGAAAAACCACCACGTACTAGAAAAAACTACTAATAACAAAAATTGCTTATCGTAAACCACCAAAAACAAATAAAAAAACCGCCAAAAAAATATAACATATAGGATATAACATATATCCTATAGTGAAAAGTTTTTAGCATAAAAACTAATCCAAAACTAACACTATATAACCTTAAAAAAACCATGTCTTGAAACATGTGTATTTCCCATGCTATTTGTCTCTAAAGGATGAAGAGATACATGAGGTTGAAATGTACTTTTTAGAGAAAAAATCAAACAACATTATAAGAGAAGAGATATATATCTTAAAAAGCTGTCTATCTAAGTCTATAAAAGAAAAGAGATATATATCTTAAAAAGCTGTCTATCTAAGTCTATAAAAGATGTTGTCTTGAATCATGTATATTTCATCATTATTTGACTGGAAATGATGAAGGAATCATGAAGAAAAAAGCGATGTTAGGATGTCTTAAAGATTAATAGAAGAAATCAAATAACATTAGAAGAAAAAATATATTTATATTAGAAAGTTGTTGTCTATGAAAACAATGTCCAGCCATATTCTCATATGAAAAATGGAATATTTGTGAAAGGGAGTGATTGGTAAAATTAAATATAAAAGTATATCAGAGCCCCTTATCCCTAAAGCATTTCTGTAATCAGTTATATGCTTTTATCTATAAAGGAATCATTTCGAAAGGTTAGAGTTAGGTGAGTGCCACTTTCCTCATGATTTTCCAAAAGTTTGTCATTTATTACATCATTTGCTATCCTCCTTTTCAAGAAAAGGATATTTACATAAAATATTATATACCAAAACATTGGTCTTTCATAAGAAACTTTAATGGAATCATATAGTTAAAAAATATAACTTTTAATCAAGAAGGATAAAGTGTCCTCTTTGTAAGGTGCTACAATTCTTCTTAATCTTGTATGATGATATTCTTTTCACTTCTAAAGGCTTAAAGGGTTAAGTGGGTGTCACTTTCCTAATGACTTTCCCAATGTTTGTCATTTGTTATGTTATATGCTTTCCTATGTTACTTCATATGCTTTCCTCTCTCTTCAGGAAACTTTATTTACATATGATATTATATAGGAAAGGACAAGTCATTCCAACTAATCTTTAATGAAAGTTAAGTTACTATTTATCTATTGAAAAACATTTAATTTAATCTATTTTAATACCAAAAACAATTTAAGTGCCTTAATTGTAAGGTGTTATAAATCTTTTTAATCCCATATGAATTATTACCAATTGAGTTTGAGGTTCATAAAAAATTAAACTTTGTATTGGTACAAAATTTGATGATCCTTAGTTCATCACTTTTATTTTGTTTATTTAATTGGTTTTCTAGTCATCTTGAATAGGGTTTTGGGTTAACCTATGTCTAAACATTTGTAAGATTGAGTTAACTGATTAATATAAACATATACATGACATGTTTGCTTTTCAATGCACTTTATGGAAGGTGTTTTATTAGCAATAATGAGTTATGATTGTGGAAAATTGTTAACATTGCGGAGGCATTTTTGACCTATTTTTCTATATGATACAATTTGTTAGGACCTGATTCTCCTTATTTTATGATGTTGGAATTATCCATACATGTTTCCCACCTAAGTTGATTACTTGGAAAATTTAGGTGGTTGACTTATGTGATGGTGAGTTGATTTTGAAATGTACTGGGTAAATGTTTAATATTATCACACATGTTCTTTATTTTATTTATTTGAGCTATATATATATATATATATATATATTTATTTATTTATTTATTTATTTATATATTTTGAGTAAATAGTAGTCATACTTTAATTAATCTCTAAGTTACTAGTTGAATAGATAATCAAGGGTTGAAGTATTTATGCAAGTTGGTGATATATAGTAATGGCATCTCTTGCATATTATAGTATTTTAAGTTGAAAGTTTCATTGGACTAATTAAAGCTTGATATCTCAAATTGATTCCATGGATATTTGATGTTTAGTATTACAGCGATGATATCAACTCTTATATTGTTGTCCGTGTTGTTGGAACCCTAACATTATTTGGGTAAATATTAAAAGGTTATGTATGTCTCACATATTTAATTTGGTGGAAGGTAGGCAATGGTATATTTAATGTAACAAGTTTTCCTAATTGCGGGTTTTGCTAAGCTTGGTTAGAGATGCAAATCCCAAAGCTCTATATTATCCAAACATAATCATATGGAAATAATGCCATTACGTCCATGTTTCTCAAAAGTATGAGAAGGTACAGTTATTTGATTGTTTTGAGGTTGAAAGGCCTTGGTATTTGTACCATGTGTCCTTTGAAGTTATATGTTGACTTCTTTTTTGTTTATATGGTATATAACCTAAGTGTTATGTGGTGATATTGTGGTTTGTTGATGCTTTTGAGGCTTCCTAGTGCTATCAACCAATAGTATTGACTTTGCATGCCTAGCTCTTTATTAGCTAATGCCTTGACTTCAGGTTATTCATAGATGCACCTTGAATGCTTTTTGAAATACTTGGATTTGGATTTGTCTAAATGGCTAACATGGCATTTATTTATGTGCTCACGTATGGAAGTTGATTAATGTGACTTGCTCATGCATTAAGTACAATGGTCCACCATGCTTATAGCTCATCTCCATCATTTGATCTCCATTAGGTAGTGGCAAGTTTGAGACCATTGTACTATGTTGGGAGTTTTGTTGAGGTTTGGGCATTTCATCATTTTTATACGTCCCAAATTTTCCTATAAGTCAGCTTAACTTTCTAGTTGTATCATTTCTTGCTTAAGCATTTGGGTTTGCACCTGCATATTATAATTATTCTTCTTTCTAGCATTAGTTTTCAGTGATTGGAATTGTTTAAAAGGGTTGATTGTGAGTTTGGTGGGAAAATTTGGTATAGCCATCACCCCTTCGATTGAATCTTAGAAGAAACAACATGATCTATGCTTGGTGATTTGGACTAGAGTCTCCATATCCAAGTGGTTATGTGCATTCAAACTTGAGATTGAATTTTAGGTTACATTTGAACAAGGTAAGAGTATCACACTTTTTCACTTAAATATCATAATCTGAAATGTGTTCATGTAAATAACGATTTCCTTTGGTAATGATTTTCTCCCACACCATTGTTTGACTCTTGGATTACCTTCTATTCATTTGGGCATATAGTAATGATTTTGTTATGAGAACTTGCCATGAAATATCGACTCCTCTTGCATGCAATATTTGGTGGTGCTATGGTCATTGTGGTTTCTAGGTGTATTTCTCCTTGCATGCACTTTGAGCATACTTGTTTCATTTTAACCCTAGTTTGTTTCAAGTTTCAATTTTGATTTGTGTTGTGAGAAAGTAGGAAATTACGGAAGGCATTCCAATGGAATTGGGTATCTTTTCCTAAAGGGTGATAATGCTAATTTTGTTTGACTCAATCAATTGTTATAGAGGTCATTCTCTTTTGTTATATTTGGGGATCTAATGTCTTTGCATCTCCTCAAAAAAATGTTTTTACTGATATCTATAAATTTGTTGGTTTCTGGGCTTGAATATTTTCCCATGCCTTCCCAAGGGCCTCTCATCCTTGTTCAAGTTAGAATTAAGTCAAGTTGTTGTTGGCTCATGCATGAATCCATAAAATTTAGATCTTTAACCTATAATTTTGTCTTGGTAATGGGGGTTAGCCATATTTTAGATGCCATCAACCTTGATTCAATCTTTATTTGGATTGATTCAAGGGATCTATATATTTTTTCCTTTGTGGTCAATTATTTTCCTAAATTGAGTCATGTTAGGTAATGATGTTTTTCTCATTAGATAGGGGATATCATTTGATTGGAAAGAGGTTTTACTAGGAATGAAATCTATTGCGTCTTTTCTATTTGACTTCGATTGTTTAATTCATTAATAAAGTGGGTAATTTTTTTATTCATTTTAAAAATGAAAGTTGTGGGGTTAGTCTCTCAATAATTGATTTATTTATTCAAAATGTATATGAGTGGTAGCTATATCCTATCTTGGACTAAAGCTAAAGGCAACGACTTTCAGAAAATGCAAGACCTTGAGATAGAGAAAACACTCCTGGCATTGGTTCAAGGGGATTTAGAGGGATAAGGGTTTGCATATGTAGATATAGATGTGGCCTTCAATGATGACATCATCAAAGTAATGGAAGGATCAAGTTTTTTGTTCACTTTTATGTTGTGTTCCCATAGTTTCTTGAGTTATGTCACAAGCGTCATTTGTTTCTAAGAAATCCTACACCCTTAAAGCCTCCCCCTCTTACTATAGATGCTACAAATAATGTGCCAACTAATTGTAATTTGGGTTGGGTGACCATACCAACCAACCCATCAATTCTCCTATGGTGCAGGATGTTATTCCTAGTAATCTTTTACTTGAAAATGTTAGTATAATTTGTATTTTCCTTGAAGTTCATGAGTACTCTATTGTTTCTTCATCTTCCACTTTTACTAGAGAAAACTTGGTACATTCTCCTCCCCATAAACCTAAACTCAAATCTACACCTAAATATGACTTGTTTCTCAAAAACCCATGAATCGAAAAATTTCTCATTAGAGTTTAGGTCAAGGTAAAGAAACAACATATTATATTTTGTGATATTAATGAGCATTGCAAGAGTATTTTTGCAATTTTACTTAGCGATCCTTTTAGGGAAAAAGACAAGTGACTTTAATGTAAATGCATATTTTAGATTGTGATTTTTTTGGTGCTTGGTTTTTCTAGTTGAAAGCTCCATTTTTTTCTATTGAATTTTTTATATTTTGTGATGGATTTTATGTTTTATACATATTTGGGACATGTTTTCAATGCCATATTTATATATATTTATGATGTAATGATTACACTTTATGATTTGGAGGGTATCATAGTTCCTTGTTGCTACTTTTCTCAATGTAATGGATTATGTTGATGGACTTGTGGCACATATGTTATTCATATATATTGGTTTAAATGCTTATTTTTTTAAGAAATATTTCAATGTTGGAATGATCTTGATATTACAAATATGTTTTTGGGAGGCATAAGTACTATTTTCCACTTTTAAGAGTTATAAGGGTTGCTTTCACAAAAATGGAAGAGAGAACATGGAAGGTTATAGATTCATACATGAGAGATTCAAAATGCATGATCCCAAAAAGATGGTGGACAAGAACCAAATCCATGTGAAGACTAAGTAAAAAGTAAAAACAAGAGCACTTTGTTACAAACTAGTGTGAAAAATGATGAGACAAGTGGTAGAAACGAAACTAGAGAAAAAATATAGTTGAGGACAAGGATAAAGAAGCTAAAATCTTCGGGCTTCAAAAGGGTTTGACATAATAGGAAGACAAAAATAATGTATAAATCGGAATGAACATCCACAAAAATTGAAAAGAAACTTTGGAGTCCCAAAGGTGAAAGGTGATACTCATGGAATATGAAAGGGAGGATTTGGATCACCTAAGAAGAAAATAACCATTTTAAAAGTGTTGCAATATTGTCGTCCCTTTTGAATTGACATGGAAAAAGGATTGACACCTCGTGTAGGTTTGAGTTTTCAACATTTCATGGAAATAGATTAGCCAAATGATGAGGTGGTTCATTTGAAATGATTTTCTTTTAATAAGAGATAAATAAAATTGTCAAATGAACACACAAGAAGAGAATAATTGCTCAATCAAGAAATAATATAGATTGTGATTTAGATGTTAGTGGGTTAGATTTAGTAGCAATGGCCACTGCCCAAGCCACTAAGTTCAATGTTCTCAAAATGGTTAATGAAATAGAGGATTGTTAAAAGGAGATTGAAATTCTAAAGCATTAAGTATAGTTCGACAAAGAAGCTAGAGGTGATACTATTGAAGACAATGTGAACACAATGCAAAAGAATCTTTCCAAAATGTTCCAGGTTCTTGGAATGAATATGAAGAAGTAACAACCCTATCCCATAGGTTGCAAGAGTAGAAAAAAAGGCAAGAAGGATGGAAATGATATACTAATCATCTAAAATTATGGAAATAGTATTTTGATGACACTCCTCTCAAAATTCCAAGAATAATAAAAAGAAAGATCTTCAAAAGTAACATGGAACTTGATTATTGGAAAGACAAGAGTCATTGCATAAATGAAGATATCCAAGAAATGATAAATGATTATGATCACCAACATTAGATGAATAATGTAGAAGTGTCAATTAACCCATTTTGGATAAAATAATGTATTTTATTTCCAGCTAAAGGGAAGCATTAAAATATATGAAAAGTTAGAAAAGAAGTATAGAACAAAGTTCTAAAATTAGAAAGATGATCATCCATGAATATGTAGAAACTAATACAAGTGAAATGAATCTAATGAACACTTTCCTAATCTAAGTTGCATGAAGGGCATGCTCGTTAAAATTAATTACGAGAGAGACATAAAATACTTATCAAGAAAGCAAACATTATGCCACCAACAATCATAAAACATATATATGAAAACAATGTTTACCATGGGGTTAATGATTATGACCACCAACATTAGATGAATAATGTAGAAGTGTCAATTAACCCATTTTGGATAAAATAATGTATTTTATCTCTAGCTAAAGGGAAGCATTAAAATATATGAAAAGCTAGAAAATAACTATAGAACAAAGTTCTAAAATTAGAAAGATGATCATCCATGAATATGTAGAAACTACTACAAGTGAAATGAATCTAATGAACACTTTCCCAATCTAAGTTGCATGAAGGGCATGATTGTTAAAATTAATTACCAAAGGGACATACAATACTTATCAAGATTGCAAATATTACATGACCAACAATCATAAAACATATATATGAAAATAATGTTTACCATGGGAAAACCCCAACTCTGGGAAAATCCTAGTTAATAGAGTTCTGTTAAATCCGTTGGCCAAATCCCAGCCAAGCCTATCAAGTGAGCTTTCACTGCTCGCCTCAATGTCCTATTATAGTATAGTTCCTCGTTGCCTTTTAAAGGTTCAATTACATGAAATCCATACGAACAAAACCATGCTTACACAAAATTGTGTGCCCAAAACCACAACTATTTGACTTAGTGAACTTTTACTCATTCATCGAGTCAAGTGTACCTAATAATCCACCGTTAAATCTTAACTTGGGTTTCCCTTGACCAAATCCACTCAAACCAACCAAGTGAGTCAACACCACTCACTCTAGCCCTTAACCCCATCAAAGTTTATACCCATGGTATCAACATGCCCCCTATCACCTAGGTCTAACACTAGACTTTACCAACAATTTTCTATGGGTACACATGTCTTAAGAAGTCTTACAACAATATGCCCATTTACATGAAATTTAAAAATGACTTAATTGTATTTTTTTTTGTTGGACATTTATATTTCCATCTTCTAACCTTAATATCCTTCCAGTTTCGTTTTCTCCTCTTTATCGCTGCATCTTACCATCTTATCATTGAAAAATTAAAACTTTATTTATGCCATCATTCTCTCACCTTGTACTCTCCTTTCCACATCCAACTTATATGATTATTCTCCCTATAAACCTATGCATAATGACCTCCATCATAACCCTCTCAAAAGCCCTTGACTATATGTTTTCTATATCTCACAACATTCCCTTAAAATCTGTGTGTTTTTCTCTAATGCTTGTACCTGCTTGTGGAACATAGACGAGTCGTCCAACCTCCCCAAATTCATGGTTGGTGAGCTCAATTGCTCTTTTATTTTAACGGGAAAATGCCCCTCAATCGAAACAACCCTTATTGAAATGCCTCAAAATTTAAGGGCATTGCTAGTCCTCGATGCCCTAAATACCAATCTCGTAGTGGAAAACCCATGTCTCTCTAACCAAAACAAACACTGCAAAAGTACTACGACCGATTCAGCGACTACAATCTTCGCTTTGCTCAATGACTAAGTGTTGCATGTTAAAGGAGCCCATGGCATAGCCCCATCCTCGCGTTGGGGATTCATACAAGTCCACTTCAGACACACAACCCATGTGTTCGTGAGATATAAATGGCCTTTTCCATTTGCTTCTTCATGACAGTGGCAGCAACATGGACATTGTTGCTCATCTTTCACCTCCTAATCCAACGGATCTAGCAATGCCCTTGCCAGTACACTTGAAATAGAGCATCATCTCTAACTTTTCAACCTTGGAAAATTAGGGCTTGATTCGTATTTTATCTCCAGAAACATTAGTTAACAAAAAAGCTTCTTTCTGGACACTTGAATACGAGTAAGACTATTTATAAATCAACTCCAAACACCAAAACTCCAAAAGCCGGAATTAGTGATAACAATTATTTTCATATTAACTTAAGCTCGCATAACAAAAAAATTATCCTCCACTAGTGGCTTTTGCATATCTCTAAGCCTTCCATGACAGAACACCTCAGTATATATGAACTCCAAAAAATGATATGCCCATAGCTACTCTTCCTGACATTCACTCAGACCATGCTACATGGATCTAGATTTGCAAACAAATTCTTCTTTGATCTATCTATCCACCAGGCAAAATAAACCCTTCCCAACAGAGGCTCTCATATATCAATGTGGACAACCCCAATTCTATGGAAAAATGGAATTCTATTAAATCCCTTGGTCAACTGAGGGCCAAACTGGCCAACTTAGCCTTAGTTTGTTTTAGCCTTTTAAAGATTCCATTACATAAAATCTATAGGCACAAACTATGTGCCCAAAACCACTATTGTTTAAACCACTTAATTTTGATTCTTTCCTTAAGTCAAATTTACTTAGCAATAATAAATTACAAAATAAATTAATTGAAGCATAATTAAAAAACATATTTTCCCTTGCTTTTTTTTAAATAAGGAAAATGCATGAGACTCGAAAAGAAATATAGGAAAAACTTCAAAAAATGTTGTCCTAGTAATTAGGCTCGAATATAGAGAGTGGACAACATGAAATGCTAATGAGATTGTTTTATGGATCAATCCAAAAGAAAATCTCATTATCAATATGGATCACAAAAGTCTAAGATCTAACAATATGCAATGGTTCAGCTTCCATGCTCTCAATTTTATATAAATATAATGAATGTCATGAGAAAGAGGTTTTTGCTTTGAATAAGCTATCTTCAAATTAATTAATAATTGTTTGATTCCCAATTTTTTTGGGGTATTATGGTGATATTATGGTTAATATATATTATTCTCGTTGTTCTAGGTGCTTTCAAAATTTATAGGGATATATTATTTTGTTCTAAGTTGTTTTGGTGCATATTATATTTGTTCTTGCTTTATCTTATTTTTTGAGTTAACAAGTTATGGAACTATAGTTTTTAATAATGTTTTAGGCTATCTTTATTTGTTGTTAAGGATATGGAGATTTTAAATATTTTCTATTTAATGAGCTAATTCTTGTGTGTTTCTTGTTTTTTTCATCTATGTTGTCTTCATATATTTCAATGCTTTAATACTTTTAGCTAAGATAATTAAATTATTTTATTTATAAGAACGATTACATTCTATATTTGTATTCAAATTGCATTTAGACATTATTCATAGAACAAGCATCTACACTTGGGTCATAAACTAGAGGGCTTTCCACTTGTGACAATGAAAGGTAGTATGGTAGCTCTTTTTTCGTTCTCCAATAAAAAAAAACAAAAAAGCCAAGGTTTGGATATGTTACATGGATATTGCTTTTGTTCTCACCTTTCTAGGGCTTGACACATAGTTCAAGGAGGTAGGACCCACAATACTTTATTTGAAATTAATTATCATGCAATTCTGATGGCTAATTGGACAACATTGTATGAGGGTCGCATCACATGCAACTGCGTGGCTCCAATTACTTGCACAAGATTTAAAACAAATGAGGTGCGGCGCAAAGCAGAATTCAAATTTTGTCGATTAACCGATCAACAACCACAATTGATTGTGCCACCCCATGACTCTTTTCTCAAAAACCACTTGCGAGTGTAACGTAGTGTAATAACCCCTAGTTAAAGTTTCATGTAATAAAGGATAATAAAGGAAAAATAAGACCAAGGTCATGGAACATGTACTCCAAGCCGAATGTTGGGAAAACATCATAGTGGACATCGCTTGTGAGTTATTAATGGCTATGGAAATTGACAAAGGCATTAATTGGCATTTAATTATGGAAATAAATGAAAATATGAGAAAAGGAAGGTAAAGAGACACAAATTTTCATGCTAAGGAAATTCAAGGAAAATGAATAGAAAGGAGACATCAATAATAAAAAGGCATCAGAGGATCAATTCACAACTTTGGTCAATTCAGTTTTGCTCTCTCCTTTCATTCTCTCTCTCATACATTCTTTCACACTTAGAGTATTCTTGGAGAATTTTGGCATTCACTTGGATTTGGAGAAAGGAAATCAAAGGAAGACAAAGGAAAGAAAAGGAAAGTAAGGAGAAGGTTGGATCAATAACTTCAACATGAGGAATTTCTAGGTAACAGGTTGCATGTGTGATTTCCTAGCTGAGGTGTGAATGCATGGTACATGCATTTATTTATTTAGTTTATTTGTTGTCATTAGCAAGGGTTTTGCTTGGCTTGACAATGGTTTCACCCTTGCCTTTCCATTTCCTGGATAGCCACGGTGTGATGGGATTCATTATTGGTTGAGCTTTGGATTGCTAAAAGGTTTTGAAACTTGGTGAGGTGGTCGTAGGAAAATTCTTGAGGGTTGAGAGTGGAGATGGTTTTCTCCAGGAAGCCCTCGACATGTGGGGGAGATAGGAAAATACCTCAATATATGGTGAAGAAATTTTGGGGCATCCAAGCTGGGTTTGGTTTTGTGATATCGGAGGTAGTTTAGGTGAGATCACAATAGCTTGAGGGTGGAGGTGGTTTAACTTATGGATTCCTTGGTTGTTATGCCTTGGTTTATCCCATGAGATCCCACATTCATGCTTCGAATATGGCATGAGGGTGATTGGATGAAAGAAAGATTTGGTTCAACTTGATCTATGGTCAAGTGGTTCATGGAAGTCCCTAACTTGGTTGGATTTTGCATATGTTAATAAGAGTTATTTTCCTATTGTGATCCATGAGCACTTGTACTTGTTATTACGTTGATTTGATGACTGATTTGTCATGGTTACTATTCTATTTATAAGTATGGTTCTATGATGTTCTCCAGCTATGGCTCTTGTTCATGTTTTGATAAGCACTTGAATGGTTGATGAATGCATGGGCTAACAAGTGTTGTTGCAACTACTTGAGAGGGAATTAGACATTCTTGGTGATTCTCAGATGAAATTCAGAGATTTAAGATTAGATATGCATTCATGACCTGTAACTTATATGTTTACCATAAGTTTGATGAAATTTCTAATGTGTACTAGGCAGTCTAGGTCAAGTTCTTGCTTCAAGGTTGAATGTTTGGCATTGCTATCACCTTAATCATGATTTTGGAAAGTTACAGACAGTTATGGGTAGTGGTATGTAGACTAGCTTGGAAAAGTGGCTTAGATCTCGAAACTGCTAGCACTGAACTAGGGAATTTAGGTCATAACTACATGGCAGAAAGCTTATGAGTGCAGTTATAGCCTTATAGCCTCATAACTGCATGCAGGGCGTGTTAAGGGTGTGGTTATGGAGTTAGTTCAATGAAAAAGGGTTCAAGCTCAGGGATTGACCACCTGGGTGGTTTGCAGCCTTCTGAGTGATCTGTGGTCTCTCATGGATGTCATTTTGTGGTCAAATTGCAAGCTCCACTTCCATCACTAGAACTTGGAGGTCGACTCATGTCATAGTAGCACTTAGCCTCACATTTACCTTGGGACCTTGTAAAATGGGTAAATGTTGGGAGGGATGGTTACACGCAGGGGGGTAAAGGGTTTTGAGAAAATTGTTCCAACTGCCAGCCTGTGGTCCCTCCCTGTCTGTTAAGCAAGTTGGCCAACAAATTTAGCCTGCAACTTTAGCCTTCCACCTCACCTTGGTGTGTCAACCTTCGATCATACCACTCCACCTGTTTGTCATTTACTTCATTAAAATTCCCACTCTTGCTTAATACAAACATTTAAATATACCCTTTCGTGGTTTTTAGCCCATCAAGTTTCTAGTCCTTCTCAGCATGCAAGCAACCCTACTACCCAAAGTTTAGGTCAGCTTGCGAATGGTATAACCCAAATTCCACCACTATGCTTCAATTATAGGTATTTATACGTTGATCCAAACCTTAATTTTATCATTTTGAATATCAACAAACCTTAGAAAACCACTCCAAATCTCGTAATATCAAATACCTCTAATTAGGAACCTTTAATGGATACCAAAAGAGAAATTTATGACCCATGTTGTTCTCTAGACTTCGCGAAATTCCTTTTTGAGTGTTGGACCCATTTCTTGGACAAGCAAGACTAATTTAGAATCGTGAATTATGTTTGTACCATGTTATAGTCGCAATTGCCTACCACTTCCTTGAATTTGTAACCTAACTAGTTTCTTCATACATCCCCCAAAGGAATTGTGTGGTATCTTCTAAAGGGGAAGTTGACCTTGAAGTTAAGACAAATCACATCCGTCAATATTTTTGTATACTTGATGTTTCGGAATGAAAGTCGTTTAATGAAGATTCCCCATCTATAGGTTTCACCCAGTTAACAAAAAAAAAAAACCTTGTTTTCAACAACCTCGCCTCAAGGGACACCCACTCCCCAACCAAAGGAAACATATCTTATACATATATTTTCTAAAGACGCTCAGAAAGTCTTAGCCTCTATCTTAATATTACTCTAGGAGGACGTTACAAGTAAGGTGACTAAATCATCCCTAGGGTTTTTGAGTCATATGCTGGACAACACCAAGAATCTGGATATTCCTACATACCTGACAGAGTCTACCAATCTTCAGTTTGAAAAATTCCATGTTGCTAATTTCTTCAAATATCCTTTTATCCTAGTCTATCTCTTCTCGTACACCCATATTGACAGGTTTGAGTATTTAGGTCTCAGTACTTTTGATTCTAAGAACCAGAGAAAGTTAGTGGTTGAATGGACAGATATAGTTAAAAGAAATCATGTGAATCAAGGTCTCTCTCAGTTTTTATCCACTTACATGGCAACCGCTTATACCATCCTGAATGGTAGACCGCCTCTAATAATTCTACCACAATAGAAACAATTGTTGCATCTCAGTAATGATACCATGGTAGGGGATTGGTACTTGTTTGAAAACTTTATGATAATTAGGTTATATCGATTTGAAGAAAATATCTACAAGTTACCTATTTTTATGCTTATGAGGATTTTCTCCCTGGAATTTATGAGGCATAGTTTACATGTTGACTGAGTCCATTGTCTCCCTAGGCGTAAAGGGTACATTTTTAAATTATTGAGTACTGTGGGCCCCTTCATTGTGAATTCTAGACAAGCTATCTCCCAAGTTGAAAAAATGATGAAGGAATTAAATTTTGAATTGGGGGAGAGATGGCAATATGATCCACACCATATCATCATAGATAGAAGAAAGAATGTGTGCTCAAATGCATATTTCCATGAGAATAGGCCTAAAATTGAATGGAAAGAAAACCAAGAGGCACGGTATTGTTGACGGTGTTGGACCCGTCAATATTTAGGGGATCTCCCTGATATGAAGTCCTAACTAGACCTCACAACGTGTGGTGTAGGAGTCCCATCCGATACGATGGCCCAGTTGCCATTATCTTAAAGATATGCCTTAACTCTTTCTTGTTAGCACGTGAGAGTGGTTTTCTTTGTCTTATAACAACAAGGTTAGCGTGCTTGGTGAGTGCTAGTGTTACTTGTGTCAAGGTTCTTTCACCACAAAGAGAGAGGGTGGAAGTGAGTCTCCAGTCGAAAGGGAAAAGTCCCAACTCTATTAGAGACACACAACACAATAGGACATGCGTAACTTCTGGCGGTGCAGTCCACACGGATGCGACAGTAACACACACGAGAAGGAATAACATGTACAACACTCAACGGAGTAGTCTACGCAAGTGCGACGGTCGTTATAACAAGTTTATGGAAAGGTTATGTCTAATGTCCAATGAGGCAGCCCACACGGCAGGACAATGTTAACAACTTATACAACACATTTTCATAAACATATGTATTAGAGCAACCAAAATAGTTCAATTGTTTTAACACATGTTAAATCAACATGCATTACAAGTGCTCCAAGATTAGTCTCACAAACAATTACAATACATGTGCGAAAACGTACTTTCATGTTATCAGGTTTCTGAATTAAGCGAAAGTTGCAAGATACATCGGTACACCATACATCACTAACCCTGTAAGAGGGGCGCTGGATCCACTGTTCGCTCCTCAAAGAAAATATTACAGACTCTCAAGGCTATGTGGGAGGAGCCAAGATGAAAAGTATGTTGCATGTACAAATGAGGGGTATTTATAGCCAAGGGTACAACTTGGCCCTTGTGACTATTCGACTTCCCTCATCATTGTTTAACTTTCATGACTTTTCAGATTACATGTGGGTCTCTTGGACTTCCACGTTACATTACATTGATTTACAATAGTATGGCCCATAGTAGTGATGTGGCCGACATGAATCATGACACGAATCGACACGACAGTGCTGGTATGTTCATGTTGCTGGTGATGTCCATGTCACGTTGCAGTGCTGCTAAATGATGGATGTGCTCTTGGTGTATCATAGCTTCAACTCTGCATGGTAAGGTGTGTAGAGTCTTCGATGTTATTGGTCTTTGCTTGATGCCACATGTGCACGTCGCTCGCTCGCTTGCACTTTGGCATGCTTCGCGTGATCGTCCGTTTGCGAAAAAATATCCTCACATGCATCGTCCATTCATGAAAAAATATCCTCACATGCATCATTCGTTCATCCATTCGCGAAAAAATCTCTTTGCATGTGCTCTCCTTGTTCACCTCGTCTGTTGTCGCGTCATGTCATATTCATGTACTTGTATCTGCAATCAATCATGACGAGATGAAATGAAATACATAAACCTCCTAGTCTACCATGATGCATTGTCATTCTCTTTGGGATGCAGGTGGCTGGGAGAGAGGACAAGTCTATGAAACTGCGCAAGGAGGATTTCAAGCTAGGATGCGGGCTCCGGGCACTGCCGATGAAAATTGCGCAGAAATCACTGGGAGGCTAAGATGGAAAATCTGGATCAACAGTGACTGTCCGTAGGATCTGGCTCAGTTGGCAGGTAGATTTGCGTAATTTTTTTAGGGACGCAGTGCAGGCAGCAGAGGGGCTTGGAAGCAAAAATTGTGCAATTCCTCCGGGGAGCTAGCAGCGGGCTAGGAAAAAATGCACATCTTTTTAGGGGAGCTGGCAGTGGACTGCAAGAGTGCTACTGGTGAAAATTGCGCAATTTCTAGGAGGTTGTCCTGTTGGGCACCCCATCGCAGTTTTTGGGTTGAGCGGGATGTTGGGATGCTGGACATCCCATCGTAGTGTTTGAGCTAAGCAAGATGTTGGGCTATTGGTTGACTGCTCATGAAAATTGCGCAGTTTTCCAGATGAGCAGCAAGTCGATTGGCTGGAAAAACTGCGCAATTTGTTTAAGGAAGCAGGGACGGACACAAGGTGTCTTTCTGGCCTGTCAGCGCAATTTCTTTAGTTAGCAGAGTGGGCAAGGTCTGCAATGTTTGTGCAATTTTTGAGGGGAGTGAGTCCTGGGGTCACTTCTTGGTCAAACTCTCTGGTTGACCAGCTAGAGGGTTGGTTGATTAGCTTGTGGGCAACGTAGATTGAGATGGCTTGCTGAGAAACTTCTGCATTGTTCTAGGTGACAGTTAGTTCGATCAATTCCAGGATTGCACAGTGCAGACTGCCTGGAGGACAACCTCATGCTCTACACAATCCTGGGCAACAGTATATGTTCACTGAGGGCTGAAACTGCACAATGCATCTCAACAAGGGTCCAGCTATTTGAGGTTGATCCAGTCGTCAGAACTTCAACAAAAAATGATTGTGTGTGTGAGTGAGTGAACCTGTGCATACGTGACCTTGCGAACACACACTCAACATGACTTGCTGACAATATGCCTCAAACCATCAAGACAACACATACTCAGTGTGACTGACCGACGGTGCGAGCGACAAGCATGACGCTTGTGATAGATTGTTTAACGACTGCGATGATGCTTGCGTGACAGTGCATGTTTGTGAGTGTGATGGATGTTTACACAGCAAATAAAACTTGTACACACGAGGAGAGACCTTGTGCATGACCAGAACATGGCTGCAAGCGTGACATTATGACCAACATGCAAAAAGATGTTTGTTGAACAATCAAGCAAGGAGGGTGCAAAGAATCAACACGAGCTCACGGGGTGAGCTCGAGTGCTTGCAAATATCAAGTAAAAATCCAAGGAAGGCTCCGAAATTGGATGCAAGCCAAAATTTTGGAGGGTGTTGCAGCCGCTACAACAGGTACATTAGTTCATAAATGGAGATTGAGACACCTTCAGCCAAAGAGAAGACCTTAAAGAGGAATATTTCAGAGGCGATGGATATAGCTGTGGAGAAGGAATAATAAAAAAAAAAGAGATAAAATGCAACTTGAAGGTGAAGAACAAATTTAAGTAAAATTGACAAAAATCTCCTCTAATCAACCAGGTTTCTAAATGAGCTTGGCAAATCTTGAGTAGATCACACGTACAAGCTCTATAAACTTAAGGGTATATATAGTGGGAGAGAGTCCTTCTATTTTAGATGCAGCATTAAAGGATTATCAATCTATTGATGAAAGAAGTCGAAAGGTGAAGGGGGAAATGATGTACCAGCTGATCAAGTAAGCACCACTTACTTCTCAAACCAGATTTTTCTCAACAATGGACCTTGAGAAAAATCTGCTCAAACTCTCTCTATTGCACTCTACTACCCAAGTGCTCCCTACAAGAGGTGAGTTTATAATTGTATATCTATCTCTCAACACTATCGATGTGCCCCTGCCTGACAAGATCAATTTGCATAGGAAGACGAGATGTTATACCATGATTTAAGCAAGGCCTCACAGTCAAGGGAACTACGGTTATGTTCTAATCCATGGTTAGTGTATTGGGGTTTATGAATGCTTCAACATGTATATATATGTGTGTGTGTGTGTGTGTGTATTGTAACATTGAAAGGAATATAATGAATAATCAGTATGGTAGTCCCAATTTTGGGATCTAGGGGAATTTTTTTTGTATATTTGATTTATGTTCTTGCCATTATATATTTCTCTGTTTTTAAGAATTCGTTTGCAAGTAATTTTTGTATAGGGTTAAAACCTACAAAAGCATATTCAAGGGCCTTGTATTTACATAATGAAAGCTTCAAAGAGTTGATTATTAAGCTAGGCATTGACCTCTAAAATCATGAGGCAATTAAAGCCTTGATTGAAGGAGTTGAAACTGAGGTTTAAACATTGACGTAAAAGCTAAAAATCCCTGTAACAGAGCTTGTACAAGATGTCAAAGTATCCTTGGTCAAGAAGGGAAAAAAAGAACAAATGATCTAGCTAATTGATAAGAATAAGGAAATTTTATATTTAAAGGAGAAGATTCAAGAATTGGACCATGTCATTAAAATTTTTGTCTGTATCATTGTAATTCTAGGTGAATCAAAATATCCCTCATAAAGGCTAGCAAAGGTGATGATTGAGCTCAATATTCTAAAGCCAAAGCAAAGAAAATACAGGACCAATTGACAATCTCCTAAGCACAATTGAGCAATAAAGAAAAACAATTGAGATATGCCAAGGCCGAAATTGAGCAAACTTCTAAAAAATATAAAACAACTTAGAAAGAGATCAAGGAGCTAAATACTATATTGGAGGGTAACATGTCCTTGATCGAAGCCAAGAAAGTCATTTGGGACGATATAATCCAACATTGGCATTCCAACTAGGGATATTTTCAGGTTTTTGTTGTAGAGAAGGTCACCATTACCTCAATTGCTAAAGTGGTAATTTTATGCAAGCATGAAATGCTTAAAGAAGCACAAATAACTAAGAAAATCATTAAGTTTCTAAATGAGAAATCAACAACGGAACTGAAAACAATGCAGATTGTTGATAGGACTGAAGTTATAATGGAAATCATTAGATCCATTAAGAAAAATAAATGTGTGTCTAAACTGAAAGAAAATTGGACGCAGTGAGAAGTTATGTTGCTTCCTTTGTCTCTAGATTTGACTAGAGACAAAGGGATGGATTACCAGGGTGCTGGAACTTGCATGGTAGATTAATGACATGGGAATCCTATGAAAAACAATTGACAACTGCAAAATGCAGGATATATACATCTTTGGAAAAAACTGTGGTGTTAAAAGGAAAGACTGTGGTCAATTTTCTATAGAGAGACTTCCAATTGTTGTGGCTAATGAAGAGCCTATTTGCAGTTGTACCCAATTACACTAGGTTGTCAGAGTTGCAGGTTATGTCCAAGAAGATGGTTCAATGTCCAATCCCGGACATAAATCTTTGGGAAAGATGTGAAAGCCTACTTCAGCAAGCAACAATTGAAACTGAAGATCCTAGTGCTAGGCCCCAACGACCGAGTTCCACTACCCATGTGAGTATTTAAGCATGTGGTTCTTTATTTTGTGATGATATGTTAGTTTTAGTTAAAGAGTAGTTAGTCAGTTAGGACAATTGGATATAAAACAACTACAACTAGGCCACTGTATGTTCTGACATTTACTTGTAACTGTTTTGAGGACATGATGTTTTCTCTTTAAAAGGATATAGAAGAACTCATTCTTTGTTGGGGGGGGGGAGGGGATTGAATTCTGGTCTCAAAGACTAATTTTTAGCATTTTTGTACATGGATCCTTGAAGATATTAATGAAGAAGTTTCAAGTGATTCCAAATATTTGATGGTTGCAGTATTTGTTCTATTTCTTTGTGATTTCACATTACCTAATTCCTCCTTTCAAACTTGTGTAATGTAGTTGTTGGTTTCTTTTTATATACAGATTTATCAATGTTGTGTGAATAGCTAAAGACACATGTAACAATTCATATCTAAGAAACCTTAATGAAGCACTCCACAATTTCAATATTTTGTTTTCTTCCTTCCAATGTTTTCTAATAAAAGATCTGGTACATAAGATTTTGTTTATCCTTATGCATCATGTCTGATATTCTTTGTAGTCCCACTCACCACACTACACCATTAATTAAAGGTTGTAATCACATATATGTAGTCTAGTTGAATTTTTGTTGTTAATTATCCTAAGAGTTACATTATGTTTTATTTAAATGTTTAGTCTTTGAACAGAAATAACAACCAACATCTATAGATATTTGTTTAATTTGAACAAAATGTGAAAATCTGTGAAGACAATGAATGGATGACCTAGAAACTGACCTCTTCATAGCCCAAGGGTTGTCTCTAGGGGCTACAAAAGGTAGGGTGGGGTCCTTTCTTTGGGTAAACTTGTGTAATTGATGAAGAACATTTTCCCCTGTCAACATGTTTAAACTAGAACAAGGGAAGGGGGCGGGGATGAACAAGTTATATTGTTGATAATAGATATAATATATTTCATGGAATTTTGTGATCAAACCTAACCCCATTTCACTACGCAACCAACCATCAAATGAAGAGGAACCCCAAGTTCATTAACAAACTCCAAGCCTAAAATCAAACTTTCAAGATATAGAGGTATAGTTTAAAAATGAGATGCCAACACAATTTGAATTTGAAATGTAGATTAATTTTCTTCTTTCCCCAAGCATTTAAGAATAGTTTTTTATCACAAGCCAATAATTCTAGTCTTTTTGACTTTTTACTTAAATATATGCCTATTGAATCATTGCTCCACTAGTCATGCATGACTTACCATGACATAGTAGGGCTTGTACAAATGTAACCAAAGTAAACAAGAATCCCATATAGGGTGACAAGTTGATCACTAGTCATGCATGACTTACCAAGACATAGTAGGACTTGTACAAATGTAACCAAAGTAAATAAGAATCCCATATAGGGTGACAAGTTGATTTAATTGCATACACTTTTGATAACATCCTGGAGTTTTTTAATCAATTCTTCCCACCCACACTCATACTCCTTCCAAAAGTTCCTTAGATTTTGATTCTAGTACTAATTCCATGGTTGAAAACCAAAACCAACTTACTTGGTTAGAACAATATGCATTGGCCATTCTTGGTCAAGTCCGTGACCAACCTAAGAATGCAGATCATTTGTTTCCCAAGTTTTATCTAGATAAGTCAAGACCACTTGAAGACCACATTAAAAAATTCATATTAGTTGTTTGATGAATGAATGTACAACATGAAGAAGTGGTTTTTTTCCTGTTTCACTATATATTAAAAAACAAACCTCTATGTGGTATTTAAATTTACCAATTGCATTTGATACTAGTTGGAATGATTTTGAAAGAACATATTTCACAAAAGTGATGAAAATACCCACTAAGCTCTAACTTTAGAATTGTTTAGAATGAAAATGGAAACTAAAGAAAGAGAGATTTTAATCAAAGGTTTTCCATCATTTTTAACAATATTCCATTTGTATCTCAATAGAACCAGATATGCCAATATAATTTTACACCAGATGAGGTGAAACACCCACAAGACTTCATGGATATGTTCTTCTTTGCTGACTTAGAGGATCAAAATTTACTATGTGAATTGTATCAATTCAATTTCTTGCTTCACAACAACACTTATTGGAACCTAAACCCCTAAATTAGGGATGTCCAACTATAAGCATTTACATCCTATACACTTAATTTTATTCAATGGAAAAAGGCTACAAACTTCTATGTAGAATCTGAATCAAAAGAAACGTTGATGTTCAATGATGAATACCCATTTCTAGGTGTGATAAGATATGATTACCAAAGTTTAAGGTAGGTTTTTGGAGGTTCTATGACCATCTAACATCACCAAAGGTTTGTAGTAACAAAGTATCAGGAGGTGGCAAGAGCTCATTGTTTGGAAGCTCTCTTGGTTTATCATGATTTTTTGGAAAAGTTGTTGAATTATTTAAAAATCAAGAACTTAACGAGATTTATTTAGTTTATCCTTCAGTAGGGATATATTTTATAAAAATTATTTACTCTATATGGACCAAGTTAGATAAGGTTATGACTTCACTACCCAATTATATGGTGTCTGACCCAATACTACAAAGCACCAACTAAATGTGAAGAACAAGATGAGATGATAGAGTGGATATAGATGGACAAGACCTTGGGCTACGATAACCCTAGAGAGTTTAGGAACCTACCATTTGAGTGGGGATGAATCCATGTGGGAGTGCTATAACTAGAATAGTTGGGGTTGGATAAGGGACATGCAACTAGGCTAGTTGGGGTAAGATGATAAACCATTTTTTTGACATCCTTTTGCCAATGGAATGTTCCCTTTTTAATACAAATAAATATTCATTTTTCCTCCTTTTCATTACAAATAGATTCATTCCCATATCCTTATTATAACTTTTCTCAAGGTAAATATACTTTCCATTCTTATCTTTTTATTTCTTTCATGGTTAGATTAAGGATCTGTAGAAATATCACGTGCACTATTGTAGATTATGGTGTTGCTAACTTTACCTATGAAGTGTGAAAAGTCTCTAGGTAGAAGTGAATGGTTAATCACTATGCATATTCTCATATATTCTCATGAAGGTTTTGGTCAACATATTTGAAGGTTTTTCCTTAGTTTACTCTTGTAATCAGTTTCATGTTATTACAACATATGCCAAACATGACATCATCTCGAACCAATTTATGATTGCATAACTATTCCAAACACCATCACAACAACCTGTGGATGAAGAATCCAACACTTAACAATTTGCAACATAGATTCACAGACTTGGGCACTTATGAACACATGAAATTAAATATCTTGGATGGTTGAAATATACCATTATGTCAAAGTTACTAGAAACCATGCCCATAACTTAACATTCATCTTTGTATACTAAGCTTTAGTCAAGAACATGTGATTCTAGAGTAATTTGATTCTATAAAAAAGATAATCTACATGAAAATGAAATGAACAACATAGGAAATTAAAATGAACAATACCAAACAATGATTCTGTTGTAGCTACTGCAACAACCCCAAAATTTACCCCTATTCAAAATTTTGGAGAGCCCCTATACTAGACCTTCTATCATCCTTGGTTTTTGGGTCTCTTAGGGTTTTATTATTTCTTTACCTATCTAGGGTTTCCTTAGGACCTGGAAAATTCTAACCAAAAGCCTAAAATCTAAGTTCTTCACATGTTCTCTAGTTGCATTTGTGAAGTCTACGACAACCCTAAAACTGCGACTTGCGACCTTTCTTATAGCCCTATGAATGAGGTTGCAAGGTCACACTTTAGACTCTAAGTAGCATCCAACTGTGAGATGGGTTTTCAACTTGCAACCTACCTTGTGCATTGTTCACATGCGATTTAAGTCTAGTGCAGTTCATATTTGTGATCCCTACAAGTCACAAGGTCGCGTTCTCAAATTGCATTCCCTATGTGACCTCACACTGCTAATGCGACCTGCGACCTTTTGGACCAGCTAATCGCATGTGACGTTTTCCTTGTGTTGATCCACGTTGTGACAGATCCTCACACATGAATCCTCCTATATATCAAAATATTATCACCCCTCTCATTATCCCATTCTACCCCCTATCACCAAGCAAGTGATTTTTCTGCTCCAGTGAGTGACGACAAGTTGCAACCCTACCGACTAGGTAACATTTCCCTTTCCCTTGTAACCATTATCTTCTTCAAGTTGAAAAATTTTCATCCCATGCATGCCATGACCCTACACATTCCTACCTGAATGCTCATATTACCTTTACATACCCTCATATAACTGTCCATCACTGTAGAGATTTTTTCGAACCTTGTGTCTAGTGAGTCCTCTCCTTACGTATCAGACATCTGAGACTGCTATTCGACCCTTTTCTCAAAAAACTCAAAAAAAATCATTAATGCTTGCTCCACCTTGTTGTGTTTTTCATGTGACACCCATTACTCATTTTTGCGCCCCAAATTATCAATCCTTCATCAAATTTGAGTTGAACCTATAGGCCATATTTGTTTGTTAAATGATTTGGCATCCCTATAACCCTTCTAAATAATTTGTATCACTTAAAGCCATAGGTTCAAGCCAATTTTTTTGGGAAAATACTTTTCTTTCTCACCCAAACCCTAGATCCAGAGGAACCAAAGCTATATCACTCGTAGCCTGAGGTCAAAACTCACCCATGGTCGCAAATCACAGCCTAGGTGAGGTTTTAGACTCACTTAGAGGTAGACCATGCGACCTTACAACCTACGACTAGGTTGCAAATCACAACCAATTACTTTCCCATACCTTAGGACCCCGACCAAATTGTACCTAACCTCTTAGTTGGAAGGTTGCAACTGAGAGGGAAACCTCTCTTGAAACCTATCCTATTTTGCTACAGTGCAACCCATTTCTCCTACCATCCCTTAGTCGAATGGTCACAATGTCAAAATGGAGAAGGTTAGCACTTCTTGTGACCCACTCTCCCCTGTGACCTTGTGACCTGTTCGTGACCTAATATATTATGCGACCCTAAGACCCACACAATTAGACCAACCTTGCAACCTCTCCCTACCTGTGACTCACTTTGTCTTGCAATCTTGTGACCTATCATATTCTTAAAACATGCAACCTATCTCACAAGTTGAGATTATGACCTAGAAAAACCCTTCACTCTTGCTTCCTGAGGTCCCATAGTGACACTTCATTTTTCTAGCTTATTCATGTTTATCGTTATTCATGCTAACATCTTTGTCTTTGGACCATATTTTTGAAATTCCAGGTGACATTGATATGGACTGCATCAATGTATCATCTTTCTTCGAAGAGATGGGACCACTGGTGGTCAAGGTTTCTTGCAAGGGTTAGGGCAAGATTTCTGCTAGAGCTAAGAGAAATAGTGAAGGTGTTGTAGACAACCCATCAATTCTGCCTACATATAGAGACACTTCCTGCAATATCAATAAGAAGACAAAATGTCCTTGGTGGGACATTTACTTAGAATTCACAAACAAGTATATCCCTCAAGATTAAGATGATTTCAAGGTGTACATTAATATCAAAAGGTCTTGGTTGCACAAAATAGTTGCACACCCATCAAGGTTTCCATGTGTTGAAACCGTAGAATGGATATTAGAACATGTAGATGAAGAGCATTGGGAAATCAAAAAGCATACTAGAGAAATTTTAGCATCATTAACTACTACCGACTTCGCAACCTACTACAAGCCACATGAATGGGATGAATCTTTCAATACCAAATGGTTATCGACCTTCAATGAATCTACCAAGGACATATTGAAATCATGGTGGTAGGAGCCCACTAATTTTAGGCTTAGACCATACCATATTTATAAAACATAAGGCCTCTAGAAGGTGTATCATCTAATGTAAACCATGATGAACAGGCTGTATGGGAGACCAAATATTGAAACATTTCTTGGGTCATGGGTTCCTCTAATGCACATAGTTTCCACTAAAGGACAATATTTAGTTTGCCAAGCATTCTCACATATGCACTCAAGACAAACATTGAGGCATCCAAGAATCCAGAGAAAGGCCAACCGTCCGAGTTCTATATGGCATATTGTCTCCTTGATGCAGTTTATGCTAAATGTGAATTTGAGGGATGGAATTTGAAATGGACCTCGGAGTTGCAAGATCCTATCCATATTAACTATAAAATATTTTATAACTTAGCAACAAAGGCTCATATGAGACAATTGTGAAATATTTTATTGCTCCTTTGTATTAGGCATTATTTGGTGAAGACCCTCCATGCATGTCTGCGAGGGCTAGTGACACACTCCCTAATGTTGCATATTAGTTCCCTATTGGAGAGGCCACTTGCATTAGGGTTTTTGGTGCTTACAATCCCCCCCTCATATTCTCCCCATGTTGGTGACTTACAAAGTGTTTTTATAGGAGGTTTGCTATCAATTGAATATTGGGTTTTCCAAAACATTAGCGAAAGGAAAATGGGGTTGTGGCATGTATTCCCCTTGACAATCAGAATATTTCCCACCATTTACCCCAATTACTGGTGGACATTTCTCACTACAAGAATTAGGCATCCTGCAAGGAGAGGAAGAAGACGTGTTAGATATTACTAGGCTCACTTTCGATCATGTTCAATGTAAGATTTTGTAGGAAAGATTAAAGTGCTATGCAAAGAATCCAACTAAGCCCATATTGGCGGTGACAGAGAAGGAAATTGTCATAAATACCACCATTAACTCATAAATGATTTCCTCAACTAGAACTACCTTTGTGATATCCACATAGCTAAATGTGAGTATATTTAACAAACAAGTTTCTTATTTACAAACCAAGCTTGCTACCTCTAAATAAAGAGTTGCACAAGTACAAAATGAGAACCAGGTCTTACTTGCATCCCATTCACACACCAAGGAGCTGCAAGCATCCATTCAGGAAGAAGTAGAAATATTGGAAGATGCCATGGACTTGGTCTACCAAGAGATGATGAAATTACATAAGGTCATGTCACCATTCCCAGTCATGTAGGCAAAAGCTAAGGAAATTGGAGAAATGCCTAAACTTACTACCGTAGTTATGGAAAGCATACATGAGTGGACCACACAATATCCAGAGGCACTTCCAATGAAAGATTGGATAACAATAGAAAATGCTAAAGTTGCAATCCACATCAAGGTTCATTCTCATGATAAGTTGGCCAAATATTTGGACAAAGTAATAACCTCATACAAGCATTTACTTAGTGGGCTAGAATCTCTTATTCAGGTGCATAAAGTCCCTTATATTCCTTCTTTGGGTGAATTAAGGACACACGAAGAGGTCAAGGGAGATATTCAAGCATTTGTGAACCCCTTCAAGCAAGCTGATGCTACTGAAGGCTTGCAAGTTACAAAGGAAGTATAAATTTCCCAATTTGTGGTGGATAATATAAGGATATACACAAAACTCATGACCCTATTGGATCAAGTAAAGGTGAAAAATTCCACTCTATTTCTAGATGCCCTAGAATGTCTTCACATGCATGGGGATGAATTACAACATAGGGTCATTGGTATTTCAAAGGAATACAAGATTTGGCATACATATCTAGCATGGGAATTGCATTTGGATGTCCCAGATCTTTCTATTTCTAGTAGACTGAGAGTATTTTATTTCTTTCATGTAACGTGTTAATAGTAGAGTAAGAACTAGAGTAGAGAGTGACACGAGAATATGAAGAGTCATGGGGTAACTCAAGAGTCATAGGGGTAGACCCGATTTTCTATAAATATGACTTAATGACTCAATGTAATGGACTTTTGGTTTTGGACTAAATTGGTGTACATTGTTTTGAGGACTAATAGACCTTTGGTGAATGGAAGTGGTGATTTTGTTCTTCCACTTATGGATGTCACGGAATTTTCATGTGATAATTTTTGTAGAAGATTTGAATGTAGGTTAACCCGATAATGCAATATAGATCAAAACATAATACTATAACCTACTTCTACTATCAATTTGCGGAAGCTTAAAGATAGAGCTGAACAATATAACCAGAAGAAGAAGAATCAATGCACATGAAACACATGAAAATACTTTGGGGAAAGCCTCAGCTAAAAACCCCACTATCTGTATTATCATACAAGGTGGAAATACATAGGAATTATACAAAGCCTTAGCTCTCACAGCTAGCTAGCTCTTAGTACAATCCTCACAGATGCTCACAGGAAATCTTCACTTCTCTCAAGCCTTCCTCTCTACCCTCCAAGCTCCTATTTCCTTGTGATGTTCCTCTGGTATGATTCTCCTTTAACCAAGTGGAAAACCTCTTCTACCCAGTGGATGATCACCTAATCTCACACACTGTCAGAATTGCGCAATCCTCAACGAATGATTCCTTGACTGCATGCATGAGTTTTATTTATAAGAAAACACATGCAATTGATAGTACATTGTCCTTGTCTTTAATCTCAACTAGGTCTTTCTTAGAATAGACATGCATGAGTTTCTGATGTGGGAATATTCAGTTAACTGGAGTACACTAGTTGAATGCATGCATGCATCAACTGACTGTTAACTCACCATTAGTTCCTCAAATAGTTTTGAACTAATTTAAATGGACTTAACTTAGTAAACTGAGTTAACTAATTACAACTCAAATATAACTCAATCTTATCTCCTTAATTTAAGGGATAAATCTTGCATGACTTCAGAAAGACTTCTAACTTGAATTTCTCCAGCTAATTAAGTCAAAATAACTTAATTAATTATTTCCAAGTAGTTGTTAAGACTAAATTCGATTTTAATTCACAATTTAATTCAAGGACAAATTAAATTGGAATATTCTTGTTGCCACATTTCAACACTCCCTCTCAACAAGAAAGGGATTATCTGCCACCCCGATCCTATCTCTATGGAACTCGAATTTACACTTTGACAATGCCTTTGTAAAAATGTCAGCATCTTGCTCCTCTGTCGAAATATACTGTAGCAACATGATCCTCCCATCATCAGCAACTTGCTTTACCTTGTAAAGCCAACGGGAACTCACAACTAACTTGTTCTCTGATCTCGGGACCACGTCCCAAACAATTTTACGAACTATGGATTCATACTTCTCCACCATAGCATCAACCCAAATCGGTTGTTGCACTGCTTCCTCAAAGGAAGATGGCTCGGTCTCAACACATTCCCCAGTAAGGGCCATGTATCTAGTGTACCTCTCAGGTGGCCTCCTATGTATGCGCTGAGAAAATGGTGCTCCCACATTCTCTTGCATCCTCCAAGAATCTTTCAGCTTCTCTTGTGCGCTTCCATCCATCTCTGGAAGACTCTACTTGAGTGGATGTCTCCACTCTTGGAACCTCTGCATGCGGCTCCTCCGCATCAATCTGAGGTTCCTCCTCCTTAGGAACCAACAGTTCCTCCACAGCCTATATTAGGAGCTCCCTCTCAAGGGAAACTCGCATGGCCTTCTGCTCATCAAACATGAGATCTTTGCGAACCACTGTCCTCCGACAGGTAGGCAAGTACACCCGATAGTTGTGAGGTGTATCAGTGTACCCCACAAATATCCCCAACTCTGTTGTCGGCTCAAGCTTCTTCCATGCATCCTTTGTCGCATGGAAATTTATCAATGAGCCAAAGATCCTGAAGTGACGCACATCTGGTCTCTTACCGGAGAAAGCTTCCTCTGGTGTCTTCATCCCAAGTATGTGATGTGGGCTTCTATTCTGCAAATAGATCGCCGTGTTGCATGCCTACAAGTGAAGTGGTAGGCCTTGGTCATGCAACATCACCCGTGCTACCCCTATAATACTTCTGTTCTTCCTCTAGGCCACCCCATTCTGTTGTGGGTTATGAGGTGTCGTCAACTCTCGTTTAATTCCTTCCACTACACATAAGTCCTTAAACTCTTAAGAGACATATTCTCCACTGTTGTTACTTCTCAAGGCCTTGATCTTCTTCCCTAACCCTTTCTCAACCAAAACTTTGAACTCAGAAAACTTTGTGAAAGTTTGGTCCTTCTTCTGCATGAAATAAATCTAATATTTACGAGAATAGTCATCAATGAAAATCACAAAATACCTTTTCTTCGCAGTGGATGTCGTCAAGAATGGTCCACACACATCAGTATGAACTCACTCTAAGATAGAATTTGCTCGACTGTCTCAATCATGAAAGGAAGACTTGGTGTAATTTCCTAAGTTACAACCTTTGCATGTGTCAACTTGCTCAAGTTTACCTTTGGGAAATCCTATAGATATCTGTTGCATTGTCTTCAAAGCCCCATAATGCAAATGGCCCAACCTCTTGTGCCACAACTCGCCAATGTCTTGGCTTTACACCAATTCTTCTTTCGTACTCAATGCTACACAATCATCTACCTCTAGTTTATAGAGATTTTTCACCCGAATTCCTATTCTCTTGGTCTAACCCGTCGCCATGTGTCTTAGGAACGCCTTTCCTTTACTGAAGACAACATCGTAGCCTTTGTCCTCCAACATTTCGATTGATACCAAGTTCTTCTTTAGTCCAGGCACATACATCACATCTGTCAAGGTGAGAGGAGCTCCATGCTCCCTCTAAAAAGAAACCGTGCCCACTCCTAAAATTCTATACCTTTCGTCGTCACCCATCTCTATGTGCATCTTGAGGTCTTTCTCCTCCAAGGCATTGAATAAACTTTTATCACTAATCATGTGGAATGAGGCTCCACTGTCAAGATACCAAACACAACCCATCATCAATGATACCATGCATGCGATGAGGGTAAAGTCCATTTCAAACTGAAAGGCTAATGCCTCACCTTCTGATCCCTCCGAGGATCCCTTCTTGGACTTCTTCGATGGGAAATTAGTCACATAATGTCCCATCTCGTGACAATTAAAGCATCTCATTTTAGACTTGTCACCCTTCTTCCCTCCATGAGAAGAATTTGATTTGGAATGGGAAGCCTTCCCCTTCCCTTTACTTGCCTTACTTGTTAAGGCCAGATTTTCTTCATCATCGTCCTTGGATGAAGAACCATCTCGTGTGCTCCTCCTAATCTCCTCCTGCATGAGATCCGACCACAATCGTTCCCAATCTGGCAGTTTCTCCCTTCCATTCACAGAGTCCTGGCATCTATTCCAACTCTTTGGAAGGCCAATGAGAGCGAGGCTCACCATATCTTCATCGGCAGTAGTTATTCCCACACTGCTAAGCTCATCTTTGCAGGTGGTGAGCTTGTTCAAATATGTGGAAATAGTATCGCCCTTCTCCATCTTGATTCTTCAAATCTTATCCTTGAGCGCCAATTTCCTCTAGTCGCTACTGTTCTAGTAGAGGTCCTTCAATGTCTTCCACATTAAATATGGAGTATCCTTCCCATGGAGACTCGAGACAATATGGTCTCGAACTCCCTCAAGGATGATTTGTCTCGCCTTCGCCACACACTTCTTCCACTCAGCCAACTCTTGTGCATTAGTTGAAGCTGGATTTTGGATTTCTTGATCAAAGAATTCCTTCAAGCCATTGTCTTCTAATACAACCTCCATTCTATCTTTCCATGCTATGTAATTCTAGCTAACTTCCAAGGCATACTCGAGTCTCAAGCCATAGAACGCCATTGGCCAACCTTGAAGAATTATATGAATTTGATTTGCACCTGCAACCCCGAACTTCAAACTTCGAATTCTCTTCTCAATACACAGTTCACATCTCCATTAAACTTGGCTCCGATACCATGTAGAAAATTTCTACAAATATAGCTCTGATACCATGTGAAAAAATTCTACAAATCCAGCTCTGATACCATGTAGAAATTCTGAATGTAGGTTAACCTCATAATGCAATATAAATCAAAGTATAATGATATAACCTACTTTTACTATCAATTTGTGGAATCTTAAAGATCGAGTTGAACAATATAACCATAAGAAGAAGAATCAATGCACATGAAACACATGAAAATACTTTGGGGAAAGCCTCAACTAGAAACCCCACTATCTGTATTATCATACAAGGTGGAAATACATAGGAATTATACAAATCCTTAGCTCTCATAGCTAACCAGCTCTCAATACAATCCTCACAAATGCTCACAGGAAATCTTCACTTCTCTCAAGCCTTCCTCTCTGCCCTCCAAGCTCCTATTTCCTTGTGATGTTCCTCTGGGATGATTCTCCTTCAACCAAGTGGAAAACCTCTTCTACCCAGTGGATGATCACTTGATCTCACACACTGTCAGAACTGCGCAATCCTCAAGGAATGATTCCTTGACTGCATGCATGAGTTTTCTTTATAAGAAAATACATGCAACTGATAATACACTGTCCTTGTCTTTAATCTCAATTGGGTCTTTCTTAGAATAGACATGCATGAGTTTCTGATGAGGGAATCTTCAGTTAACTGGAGTACACTAGTTGAGTGCATGCATGCATCAACTGATTGTTAACTCACAATTAGTTCCTCAAACAGTTTGGAACTAATTTAACTGGACTTAACTCAGTAAACTGAGTTAACTAATTACTACTCAAATATTACTCAATCTTATCTCCTTAATTTAAGGGATAACTCTTGCATGACTTAAAAAAGACTTCTAACTTGAATTTCTCCAACTAATTAAGTCAAAATAACTTAATTAATTGTTTCCAAGTAGCTGTTAAGACTAAATTCGATTTTAATTCACAATTTAATTCAAGGACAAATTAAATTGGAATATTCTTGTTGCCACATTTCAACAATTTTCTATGAGTCTTTCAACTTTTCAAGCTCTTTGAGTATGAGTTTTGCCATTCTCTCATGTGTCATTAATCATTATATGATTTCTCTTGTGGTGATATAATGGTATGTGTTGTTCTTACTCTATGCTTGTATGAATAAATTATTTTATTGATTTTGGCATATATCATGTATTGAATTGTGTGCTTTTACATGCTTTCATGATTTTATTGATTATGAAATTGTTTATGATCAATACACTTATCTTTGTAAAAAATGTGGGTTTTATTTGAAGTTGCTGCTAACACTGTTTCTCTTAAGCTTCATGTCAATGTTTCTTAGTTGTTGTTATATGCAGAATGTTTCAGATGTTTGAAATCCATAAATGTATTGTTTACATTTGTTGAGGATTTTATTTTATTCTCTAATGATTATCATTTGTTTCATCCAAAGAAAAATAATAAGCAATATGAGAGTTGTTAGGCCTACATACTAGATGGGACTCCCAAACCAAAAGATGTAGAGTCTAGTTCAGATTCTACATCGGGGAGATCCCCTTGCTGCTGGCAGAACTTTCTAGCATGTCAACTGATTTTTGGCACTAGAAGGAAGGCCTCTTATTGTATGGCTAGTTCAAATTTGTGTTCTTACCTTGAACCTTCTCAACAAGCCAACAATAAACCTCCTCTTTCTCTTCCTCCTCTTCCTCCTACTGAGGAACCACCTCCACTTAAAGACGTCTTGCCTGAAAAATCAGGCGTTCTCTACTTAGTCACCTATGAAAAACTAAAATATCGATGTCCTATCACTTGTCAATTTTCCAAAATCCTAGGACTTATCCTTACTGTAGCTTCTCTTCTGCACACACGTACAATCCAAATCACCATACCTGTAAAGGAGTCCTAGTAAGTTCAGTAGAGGACTTGATTAATGTATCCTTGGATGATTTTGTTGATGTTAATGAAAGATGCTCGATTGAAGGCTAAAAAGTCTAGCTGGTTTAAACCAAGAAAATCTTGGCCATGGATATTTAGAAGGTGGGAATTGATGACAGCTTGAGAACATTGAAAATATTCAACGACTGTGGGGTGGAGACAATATCGAAAACGAAGAGAATATAAGGAACATTGAAGAATTAAGGAACTAAAGGAATCTTGTAAATGCTCAAGGTCTGATAAATCTAAAAATTCACAAGAACCTCAAGAATTTAAGGGTTTTAAGGAATTTTAGAAACCAAGATAATCCCCTTAAAGTAGTGAAGGTTTTGGCTTTGGTTCATAAAGTGACGAGGAAGACAACGACAACATGGATGACAATCAACCCAAAAGCAACTGACAACAACCTTTGGCTTGGATGGCTCAGTCTCCTTTGGAAATACGTGGACTGCTACATTACATGCCCCAACATCCAAAGAAGCATCTCTCGAAATATGACCCCAGGAGGGAGATCACTGTTGAAGATCATATCAACAATTTCTATCTGTTATTACAGATGATGAGGGTGCAACATGATGATGTAGCATGCATGTTGTTTCCACACACCTTAGAGAACAAAGATGCTAACGGTATCATTCCCTACATACTGTAGCCTCTATTTGGAGTTGGGATGATTTTCGAAAGGCCTTTTTTGAAAAAAATTTCTGAAGAGAAAACACTTGCCATTTTTCTTATGGAATTGAGTTCGATAAAAATGAGGAAGAAAGAAAAGGTCAAATATTTTAATAAACAATTTAATACGATATTAAACAAGTTCACAGTTGATGTCCTCCCCATGAACCGACACTGTTGATTACTATACCAAGGCACTACCCCAGGATATCGCAATGCTTGTGAAGTGGGGAGAAAAAACTACATTGGTAGATAATTTTGTGACAAATCTAATGGTTGAAAAAGATTTCAAGTCCATTGGAGAACTCGAGAAAGACACACATGATGATGAAAAAGTTGTCGGTCAGAAATCTCAGGCCTCATCTAGTAAATCTCATGATAAATACTCTTTTGATTTTGAAGATTTAGGTAAATATTTATAGCAAATAACTAATGAGGTTTTTGAGTTAAAGATAAATACAAGTGAGAGCTAATGTGGTATCATGTTGTACAATCATTTCTTGAAGAAAATGAACAAGCCACCTACGAATTCAACTCAAATCTCTAACGTGAATCTAAATGTTGAATAGCTTGGTATGGATAATTACAACACTTTTCACTTGGTCGCTCATTCAGAAAAGAAGTTCCTACAATGGGTACCCAATATGACCGTTGTGGTGAGAAAAGTCCTTGGGGATTAGATAGTTTGAGAAGAATATGAAGGAGCAAAGAGTCACGAGGAAGAAGCCTCTCCTCTAGATGATAATTTTGTTTCCTCTGTGATGACATTTGAAGTTATTCGAGGAGGTTAAGTTCATTCTATCCAAGAAGTATCAGTTGGGGAAAATCACTCCTCCTAAAACTTTGAAGACTTATAATCTGAGGAGTAAAGGACTGATGGACGAACCCACTATCAAGGAGAATAAGAAGGCATTGTTAAGAAGGATCCTACCTCAAAGCAACCCTACCCATCCTTCAACTTCTAATTCTTAAACCAGGTAGCCCTCAAAGAGTACCTTGAAAAGCAATAAAAATAACTCTAACACTCCCGAAGTTGCTCCTAAGTCTTCTCAACCAATTTCCATAACTCAACCATATGAGGAAATTGTATCTTCTAATATTGGATACAACGTTATTGAAGATATGAAGAATACTTAGGAAAATTTTTCACTTTATGATCTCTCCAAGCTAGCTATTCAGAGAGAGTTGATTATTAATACCTTTACCTACATGTCTTCTAGTGGTAAGGTCTTTCTCTCTTCCAAAAATTCTACCTCTAGTCAATCTAAAGCTTCTATAAATATTCAATCCATTTTCACCACAAGAAAGTCTAATTCTATATCTTCAACCCCTCCTTTCCTGCTAACATTTGAGATCTTTAATTGTAATGTCCACAACTGTCTTGTTGATTCTAGTGCATCCCCCAATAAAATGCCTTTATCGATTTGTAAGAAGCTCAATATTGAACCAAAAAAGACAGATGCACAAATTATCCAACTTGATAGGTCTCAAGTTCCCATTGTTGGAGAGTTGAATATGTATTTATGAGACTATCTTTCGATTCAAGAGTACATCAGTTCATAGACATTATGGTCATTAACATCCCCAAAGCATATGGACTGTTGTTAAGCAGATACTGGTCCAACAAGCTCCAAGGATATTTCACTATAGACTAGTCACATTTATGGCTCCCCTACAAGGGAAAGAATAATCATATTAGAGTCAATAGCAATCCATAGATGAAGTACATGGTCACCGACTTGGAAGCACCTAATGAGCCCATCAGTTTCGTGTAATAGGAATTGGGAATGTGTTTCTTGGAATCTAACATTGATTTTTATGAAGCCATACAATCGTTCATCTCATTAGATATGCAGTTGGAACTCCTTCCTTGTCCTCCAGCTGATGGTAATGAACCATGTACTTTATATGTAAATAATTTTAGCTTAGATCATAGTTGTAGTGATATGTGGACGTTATATTATGATGGGTCCAAGACTCAAGATGGAGCCGATGTCAGGTTTATATTGATGGACCCCCCAAAAATAAGTTTTTAATTTCTTGTAGATTATAATTTCAATGCATTAACAACACCATAGAGTATTAGGCGCTAATATTTGGAATGAAGAAGACCATTGACCTCAAGGTTGAATGTTTAAAGGTAATTAGTGAGTCAGGAATCATCACAAGGTAGGTATGAAACACAATTCATTACTTGTCACCATATCTGAAAAACTATCAACAAGAGGTATGGTGGTTGATTTCTTCTTTTAAAGCTTTCGGTATTAAATCAGTTCCAAGGATTGATAGTGCAACCATCAATACTTTAGCTAGCGTTGCAACTAGATTCACGCCACTTAGGGATGACTTTTCTATTGAAATTTTTTATAAGCCCGTTGTCACAGACAATATCACTAATTTTCATGTGTTTAATAATGATCAATAGATAGTGGATTTTATGGCCAATGTAGATGTGTTCAAAGACATGACAATAGATGAAGAAGAACATGGAAAGACCTTTCTAGAAGAAGCTGACATGTGAAAGGGAAATCCCATGCCCAAAGGTGTTATTACTCTTGAAAAGTTGTTTGACTTACATAACTAGTTCTGGGGACCTCTGAACACTAAGACTCAAAGTTCTATGTTGTCACATGAGAAAATCAACCTTGGAACAGATGTTGATCCAAATTTTACTAGCCTCTGTACCTGGTACTCTCTTAGAGAGGAAATTCTTCATTGAATTTTTCAAGAAGTACCAAGATGTCTTTTCTTCGATATATGAAGACCTTAAAACATATGACACCCACATTTCTAGCACGCCATACCTATAAAGGATAAGGTCAAACTATTCCAACAAAATCTGAGGAAAGTACATTCAACTTTAGAGCCTTTCATTAAGAAAGAGTTGAAGAATCTCTTGGACGCACAAATTATTTTCAAAGTCAAGCACTCCACTAAGGTCTCCAACATGGTACATATAAGAATGGAGCATGATGAGATTTGTTTATGTGTTGATTTCTGAAACTTGAGATAGGATTTCGATAAAGATAACTATCATGTCCCCTCCATGGAGCATATTGCAAATAGTCTCTCGATTTAAAATGTTCTCTTTGCTCGATGGGTTTTCTAGTTACAATCAAGTATTGGTTGTTGAACCAGCTAGGTTGAAGACAAATTTTAGAATGAAATGGGGGGTGTTCGCTTTTTGACGCATGCCATTTGGTCTAATAAACATTGAAGCTACTTTCCAAAGTGCAATGGATATTGTTTTTACAGGGATAAAACAACCAAAGTGTAGTAATCTAATTAGATGATGTGACTATGTTCTCAAAGAAAAGATCTGACAATCTACATCATCTAAAACAAATATTTGAGCGATGTCAGAAATATGAGATATCACTTAACCCCAAGAAAAACATATTTGCAGTGTTTGAGGGTAATCTTTTGGGCCAGATAGCATGTAAAGGCTATCACAAAAATCTTGCATCCCAACGATAAGAAGGAAATGCAATCGTTCTTTTGTAAGATCAATTTTATTCATAAGATTATTTCTAATTACGCCCAAATAGTAAAACCACTGCAAAATATGATAAAAAAAGGATACATCATTAAATTGAAACCAAGAAGAGAAGGAGGCTTTCGAACATATCAAGCAACTTATTGTTGAAGCCCCTACTCTTTACAACCCCAATTTTGATAAAGATTTTACACTCTACACTTTTGCTTCAAATTTTTCATTAGCTATCGTACTAATGCAAAAGGATGATCAAGGTAATGAACGTCCTATATATTTTATGAGTGCCATTTTACAAGGATCACAGCTCAAGTATCCTGATATGGATAAGCGTGCATACCTTTTCTATAAGGTTGTCAAGCACTTCAAACCTTACATTTTTAGGAATCATGTCATAGTGTTTGTACCTCAAATAGTAGTAAGATCATTGTTTATGTAATAAGAGCTTAGTGAACATAGAGAAAATTGGATGATGTGCTTATAAGAGTATGACCTAGAATTCAGATCTACTCACATTGTTAAAGGACACGAGTTATGTAAGATGGTTGTTGAAGCTTCTGATCAAATAGATGAAGGTTTAATAAGATGGGAGCAAGAGAATGAAATATGTATAAGGCTGATTTAGTGCCTACATCCAACGCATCTTCTCCTTCGTATGCTGATCTAACACAATATTTGGGACAAGGTACTCAGTCTCCTACCTTTTTCGCGAAATAGAAAAGGGTTGTTAGACTTAAATTTACTTCCTACCAATTGGTCCATGGCAATAAGTTTTGTAAACATCGTAACAATGAGTTGTTTAAATTCTTGGAACCCTATGACGCTGAAATGGTTTTGAAGGAGCTAAATTATGGGTTGGTAGGGGGACAATATGTCAGCGACACACAAATATACAAAATAATGAGGGTCAGATACTACTATCCTACACTATTTAGATATGCCCATGCATATGCTCAGAAGTGCACTATCCATGAAAAGTGTGCTAGTAGAGAATCACGATTAGTTGCACCACTCCAACCTATTGTTTTTTAGGAAAATTTTCAATAATGGGGTCTAGATGTCATTGTGGAAATCACAACACACTCTTCAAAGCATCACAAATATATCCTTACAACTACAAATGATTTCATAAGGTGGGTCGAAGCCATTTTGCTAAGGCAAGTCAATGACCATGAGGTAATTCATTTCATTAATTAAAACATCATAACCAGGTTTGGTGTTCCTACCTCCCTCATTTTTGATAATGCAACTTACTTTTTTTCATTGAGGTTATATGATTTTTCTTTGGAAAATGGTATCTTTTTAAAAGCATTTTGCTAAATTTTACCCCCAAGGCAATGATTTCATTGATTCCACAAACAAGAAATTAATGCACATTGGCAAGAATATTTTTGTTGTTGCAACAGAAGAAATGGCATAATGCCTTAATCAATTCCTTATGGGTTGATTTTGTCACCCCCAAACCATCTCTTGGTACCTCTCCTTACTTCCTTGTGTATGGTAAGGAAGCCATCCTATCTCCAAACTTGTACCTACTTTCCTTGCAGTTATCACAATAATCCTGTGGTAAGTAATGTCCTACCATGCAAAATAGGATTGATATCTTTCTTAAACTCAAGGAAGAAAGACATAAGGTTCGGGAAAATTTTGCTTGACACCAAAGTCGAATTAAGAGATGGTTTGATAAGAATTTTAGAGGAAACAAACAGTTTAACGTAGTTGACCTTGTCCTGAAATGGGATAAAGTCAATGAGGATAAAGGAAAACATGCTAGATTTCAAGCCCTGTGGATTGGCCCTTTCCAAATCAAGGGAAAACTTGGTCAACATACTTTCCACCTCCAAACCCTAGATGGGAATACTAAGTCTCTTCCCATGAATGGTCAAGATCTCAAGTCTTACTTCGCCTAGAAGCTCTTGTAGTTGCTTCCCATCCTTTTACGTGTTTTATTTTCTGCCAATTTTCTTTTATGCTTTTAGTTTCTTGCCTTGTTTAAAGCACTTTCAGTTCCTTTATGCTTTGTTTTTAACACATTAAGAGGCCTCTTGTCCATAAATAAAGGCCTTTCTTATGAATAAAGAGTTATGGAATATCATTATTCATCCTAGCTTATTTAGAAACTGGGGTGGTTTTTCAATCATTGGCTAGTTGTTGATCCCTATTCGCTTGTTTGATCTAGAATATCTTATAATTCAATGCCACAATAAAATATGGACTAGGCTATGTGGGGAACCCTAATCATCTAAAATACCATCTATCTTTAATGGGATCTTCATCATTTGAATTGGATTCGATATTCAGTTTGTGTTTCCAATAACTTGACCTAGTGGCTCAAGAAGGGAAAACGAGAAACTTACCATGAGTACATTATTTTTGAAAGAATAAATCAAGTCTCTATAAAATAAGAAACAACCTCTCTCACCTGTAAAATAAATCTGGATCCCTCATCTTCCCTGGAAAATGAATGCCCAATAATGATGCCAATGTGCTCATACAAATAAAATAAATGAATAAAAGGGTAAAGGATTGAGAAAGGCTTCCTACGTAGAGAGGCAATTCAGATGACTTCACCATGGTACTGAACAAGCCTATTGGAAGCGAAGCAACATTTGTGATTTCTTGAAGTGACTCCATTAGGACACTGAACATGCCTGTTGGAAGTGGAGCAACACCAAAGACCCACTCCAATTCCAAACACCCTTATCTCATGCATTATTATTCGGATCCCCATTTAAGTCATCGATCTTGTTCCTAACTAATGAAGTGTTTAAAGTAAGCCAATTACAATATGAAGGGTCTACTGTTTTTAGTGAGGGGTTGTACCCTCAAGCCAGTGTGACTCATAAGTCTAGAAAATTACTTCTAAAGGTAAGAATTCATTTCAAGTATAGATCAAACAAATATTCTAGGGTCCTACCAATGAGTCACCATTTGTTGTAGCTACTATAGTAGCCCCAAAATTTACTCCTATTCAAAATTTTGGAGACCCCCTATACTAGACCTTCTATCATCCTTAGTTTTGGGGCTCTTAGGGTTTCATTCTTTATTTACCTATCTAGGGTTTTCTTAGGAGCTGGAAAATTCTACCCTAAAATCCTAAAATCGAAGTTCTTCACCTATTTGCTAATCACATTTGTGAAGTCTAGGTCAACCATAAAGTTGAGACTTGCAACCTTTCTTATAGCCCTATGACTGAGGTCGGAAGGTTGCACTTTAGAATCATAAGTAGCATCCCATTGTGATATGGGTTTGTGACTTGTGACCTACCTTGTGTACTAGTCACATGCGATTTGGGCCCAAAACAACTCACACTCACTACAAGGCACAAGATCGCGTTTTCAAATCGCATTTCACATGCGACCACACACTACTAATGTGACCTGCAACATTTCACCCCGGCTAGCTGCATGCGACATTTTCCTTGCGTCAATCCACGTTATGACCACTAATCACACATGCACCCTCCTATATATCAAAATACCACTACCCCTAATTATCCTATTTACCGAGCGGGAAATTTCTCTGCTTCAACGACCGATGACGACTTCTGCCCCTACTAGATAGGTAAAATTTCCCTTCCCCCTGTAATCATTACCTTCTACAAGCTGAAATTTTGCGTGTCATGAACCTACACATTACTACCCAAATGATCATATCACCTCACCATACCCTCGGCCTCAACCCCAAACCCTCATATAACCGTCCACGACTGTAGAGATTTGTTTGGACCTTGTATCTACCAAGTCCTCTCCTTATTATTTAGTCACCTGAGACTATTATTCAACCCTTTTCTCAAACAACTCATTAACCTTGTCTCCACCTTGTTGTGTTTTTCGTGTGACACCCATTCCTCACATTTTCACCCCAAATTATCAATCCTTCACCAAATTCGAGCTAAAACTATAATCCATATTGGTTTGTAAAAGCATTTTGTGTCCCTATAACACTTCTAAATGCTTTGGCTCACTTAGAGCCTTAGGTTTGAGCCAAGATTTTTGGTAAAATACTTCGATTTCTTGCCCAATACTGGATTCAGAGGAACCAAAGTATATATCGCTTGTCACTCGAGGTTGCAACTTTCCCATGGCAATGAATCACAAACTAGGCAAGGTCATAGAATCACTTGGAGGCATACCATGTGACCTTGTGACCTACGACTGGGTCATAAATCACAATCAATTACTTGCCTAGACCTTAGGACCCCGTCCAAGTCATCCTTGACCTCTTAGTCATAAGGTCATAACTGAGAAGTCAAACTATCTTGCAACCTATCCTATTTTGTGACCATGCGATCCTTTCCTCCTACCATCCCTTATTTGCATAGTCGTAAGGTTACATTGGAGAAGTTTAGCTCTCCTTGCGACCCACTCTTCCCTGTGACCTTGTGCCCTGTCTTTCTTTGTTGCATCACAATATATTCTCCCTTGTGACCTACCCTCTCTGTGTGACTTGAAACCTAATCTATTGTATGACCCTACAACTCACACATTTAGACCAACCTTGCGACCCCTCCCTACCTATGACCCACTTTGTCTTGTGATCTTTCAACCTACTCTGGCATACAAAATTGTGACTCCTCCTATTCTTAAAACATGCGAATTGTCTCCTAAGTTGATATAATAACCCAACAAAACCCTTCACTTTTGCTTCCTAAAGTCCCATAGTGACACTTTCTTTTTCTAGATTATTGATGTTTATCATTAGTCATGCTAACATCTTTGTCTTGGGACTATATTTTTGAAATTCCAGGTGACATTTTATCTAAACTACATCAACATATCATCTTTCTTCAGATATATGGCACCACTGATGGTCAAGGGTTCTCGCAAGGGTTCAGACAAGAGTTTCACTGGAGTTGAGAGAAACATTCAAGGCGTTGTACACAACCCATAAATTTTACTTATATATTGAGACACTACCTGTAGTATCAACAAGAAGACAAAATTTTCCTAGTGGGACATTTACCCAGAATTCACAAACAAGGATATACCTCAATATCAAGAGGATTTAAAGGTGTACATTAATATCAAAAGGTCTTGGTTGCACAAAGTAGTTGCACACCCACTAGTGTTTCCATGCACTGAAATCGTAGACTGGATATTACACCATGTAGATGAAGACCACTAGGTAATCAACAAGTGTTATGAAACCAGCTCACAAAAAGATAGAAAAGATAGATCAACGCCTTAGAAATAAGCCTCTTCGAGGGGGAAACCTCCTTTACATTACACAAATGAAAAATTCTTAGATGATACAAATGACAAGACCTACTTTCTATATATAGGAGTCTAAGGGGTCATAATATAATCAGAGTCAACATAACAATAATAATGTAAGGGCACAATAATAAAAATAGTGGGCTTCTATGGGGCACAATAATAACAATATGGGGACTACATGGGCACAACAATATAATAAGGGGTTTCTACTAATAACAATAAGGGGTTACACTAGTAGTATAGGGACCTAACATGCCCCTCTCCTTCAAAAGTGTTGTCCTCAACATTTGAGTAGTTCTGGATGCTTCTGTATAAAATTCTCATCCTTCCATGTGGAATCTTCAGCAGGTAAGTTCTTCCACTTGATGAGATACTCTGGAATTGATCGATTTTGTAGTTGTCGACTTCTCGGTTTTGTGAATGCTTCAGGTTCCAATATGATTTTTCCTTCCTTGTCAAGTTTTGGCAATATTGCTTGAATTGAGATCTTCTGCAACTTTTGAATGAGTGACCACACTTCTGCGTCCTTCTTCCATTCATCACTTGCTTCGTTTATCCAATCTGGTTGGATAAATAAATAGCACAACACAATGCTTCCACATCCTCATCCTTTCTTCAGAGTGCATATGCAACAACATTTTTCTTCCCTTTTTTGTAGATAATTTCAAAGTCATAACCCAACATATTTGTGACCCATTTTTCTGTTCGTCTAAAGATAATCTTTGTTCTAAAAAGTATTTAAGACTATCATGATCCATTTTTACCTTGAAGTTTCTTCCCATTAGGTGAGTTCGCCATTTCTTAAGTGCATGTAGTATTGTCAACATTTCCTTCTCATAAATAGCTTGCTTGAGATGTAGCCGTAAAAATACCCAATCACCTACATCAAAACTTCTTTCACTGCGATGTTCATTTTCCTGTTGTTTCATTCGATTCTGCACCAAAGTGGCGTTATCCTTTAAAAGTTGGAGAACTTATTGTTGATGCTAGATGTGATCTTTCACTTCTTGAATATTTTTCTTCTTGATATGTCCTTCTATCTTGAGAGTTTGAGGAGTGGCAATTTCTTCCAATGCATTACAAGATATGGTCGGATTCATTTCTTGATGCTCGATGTGATCTTTCACTTCTTGAACATTTTTCTTCTTGATATGTCCTTCTATCTTGATCATTTGAGGAGTGGTAATTTCGGCCAATACATTACAAGATATGGTCAGATTCATTTCTTCTTTCTAGATGTGATCTTTCACTTCTTGAACCTTTTTCTTCTTGATATGTCCTTCTATCTTGAGAGTTTGAGGAGTGGTAATTCTTGCCAATGCTTTACAAGATATGGTCCGATTCATTTGTTCTTTCTCTGTGGTTGGTTCCTGGTGTATATCCTCTTCTTTTGATGTTTCTTGATCATTTTCTTCCTCCTCTTCATAATCAATGTAAAATAATTTCTTCTCAGCACACTTATGACCTTTAATGTATTTGTCATCACAATTGTAACAAAGTCTTTTTGCTCTTTTTTCTTCCTATTGTTGTGGTGTCACCCTTGTAGGTTGTGAAAGGCTAGGAGAAACAACACTTCCATGTTTATAGTTGTGAGGGGTAGAATTCCTTGTTGCCATAATTTTTCTTTCCACTTTTCTTGCCAACCTAAATGCCTTCTCCAATGAATCAGGTTCCCGAAGATGAATCTCATGTTGAATGTTATCCTTTAAAGTCCCTATGGAGACATCAATCCTTTGCTTCTCTGGAATATCATTTTCCCTTATATTCAATTTTTGAAAGTCCTCAATGTGCTCTACCATTTATCACTTTTGTTTGAGATTTATCAATTTGCTAAAGAAGGTGCTTCTCTTTGTATCCTCATAATGTGCTATCATTTCCTCCGTGAAAATTGACCACGTGACAAGTTGTTTACGAGAACAAAGCCCTTTATACCATAAAAATTGATTTGGTTCTAAATAATTAGATGCAATACATACCTTTTGTAACCGTGGTACACCATGTAGATCAAAATATTTCTCCATCTGTAGTATCCAATTTACCAGTTCCTTGCCACCAAACTTCCTCATCTAGATTTTTCTTGATTTTAGGAGCTCGATCTTGAAATGATTGTAACTATGTACTTTCGAATCTCTTTAAGTTCTGAAACTTCTTCTTATGGTAACCCTATGAGTAATATTTCTAACCCCGCAATTCTGATCAAGATTGGATTCTCCAACGAAAAGTTATGCTAAATCTCCCACGATGACCTCAGTATAGACTGGTTCAGTAGAGCGAACTTGTACGACGTGTCACAGGTCCCTGTTTCAACCTTAGGTTCTGAAAATGATACTCGAAAAACTAAATTTTGTCCTCTTTCTGTAACTTCTTAAGAAAATTCAATATGATGCTCAGAGCGAAAGTTATGATGTTTTTCCCATGGTCGCCTATTTGGAATGTAATTCAGGGGTTTGCAAAAACCCTAACTTCCTTAGATTCTATCTCCAAAAATATAGCACGAAAAGATCGGCAATTCAGAGAAGAGGTTCAAACTGATTTCTTCTCAAATGGGTTTTTATTTGAGCTTCTTAAACTTTGTAGTAAAAGAGTTATAGTGAAAATTCCACGATAACCTGTTTTAGATGAAATTCTGGAGCTTGTAAAAACCCTAACTTCCTAAGATCATATCTCCGAAAATATAGCACAAAAAGCTCTGAAATTCGGACCTAAGGTTCAGCACAATTTATTTTCAAATGGGTTTTTTTGTTAATTTTTGAAGCATCACAGAAAAAGAGTTATAGTGAAAATTCCACGATGACCTGTTTGAAGCAGCGAAACCCTAGAATCCCAAAGCTCTGATACCAAATGTTATGAAACCAACTCACAAAAATATAGAAAATATAGATCAACACCTTAGAAATAAGCCTATTGGAGGGGGCAACCTCCTTTACATTACACAAATGAACAATTCTTAGATGATACAAATGAAAATACCTCCTTTCTATATATAGGAGTCTAAGGGGTCATAATATAATCAAAGCCAACATAACAATAATAATGTAAGGGAATAATAATAAAAATAGTGGGATTCTATGGGGCACAATAATAACAATATGGGGACTACATGGGCACAACAATATAATAAGGGGTTGTACTAATAACAATAATGGGTTACACTAGTAGTATAGGGACCTAACAAGAAGCATTCCCAAGAAATTTTGGCATCATTCACTACTACCGATGTCAAAACCTACTACAAGCTTCTTTAATAGGAAGAAGTTTTCAATACCAAATGGTTATCAGCCTTCAACAAATCTATCAAGGACATACTAAATCATGGTGGCAAGATCCCACTAAGTTTAAGCTTAGACCAGACCAGATTTATAAAACAGAAGGTCTCTGGAAGGTGTATCAGCTAAGGGAAACCATGATGAATAAGTTGTATTGGAGACTAGATATTGATACCTTTCTTTGATCATGGGTTTCTCTAATGCACACGGTTTCCACTAAAGTAACAATATTTAATTGAGAAAGCATTGTTGCATCCGCACTCAAGACAAACATTTAGGTAGCCAAGAATCCTGAGAAACGACAACCATCAGAGTTCTATATGGCATCTTATCTCCTTGATGTAGTTTGTGCTAAATGTGAATTTGAGGGATGGAATTTGAAATGGACCCCAGAGGTGCAAGATCCTCTCCATATTTACTATAAAATATTTTGGAAATCGGGCTTCAAAGGCTCATATGAGACAATTGCAAAATCTTTTATTGCTCCTTTGTATCATGAATTATTTGGTGAAGGGCCTCCATGCATGTCTGAGAGGTCTAGGGACACACTCCCCAATATTGCAAATTGGTTCCATATCGGAGAGGTGATCCGGGTCTTGGGGGGTTTCCCCCAAGATCTAAAAAAAAATGAAATGGATCTTGGGCGGGGGTGGGGGGGAGGCCCCTAAGATCTGAAAAAATGAAATGCCAGGAGAAAAAGAGGAGAACACACAATAAAGAAAACCATAAAGATTTTTTATTATTATTAAAACATATGACAAATGTAAAGGCTACATTTTGGTGGAAAATCTATCCTTTAACAAAATGCGACTTGTTATTTATAGTCTTTTTTAGTTATAATACCACAGGTAAATTCAATGGGTGGGTAGACACCATGGTTGATTGAATACCATGAGTGGATCTCACTTACAATACCATGTGTGAATGAATAGCATGGGTAAATTCCATTGGTGGATAAATACCATGGGTGGATGAATACCATGGGTGGATGCCACATACAATACCATGGGTAGATTCCATGAGTGGATAAATACCATGGGTTGATGAATACCACGGGTGTATTCCACTTTCCATTCAAAACGTTCCTACCTCCTTAAGAAGAAATGGTACCCATTACGTGAAGTTACCTCCTAAGAAGCCTTTGTTGAATATAAAGAGCCACTGAAGAGAAAGGTTTTGTTTGGTTAACCCATAACCGCGATGAACACAGATTCGAGGATAGAGATACCCTATAATGCTTGTGACAAATTGTGATACTTACAGTGTGCAACCTAGCGAATGGACTTCGATGAAGTGTGGATTTGTGGATGACCCATAACCATGATAAATGAAGATCCGAGGGTAGAGATACCATGTATTTCTTATGACCAACTGTGATACTAACAGTGTGCAGCCTAGAAAATGGACTTCAATGACAAGGATTTTGTGTGGTTGACCCATAATCGTGATGCTAACTGTTGATGAAGTAGCATGTGACTACATAGCCTAGGGTGTGTTGGCACTTCTCTAAAGAGCCCACGCCAAATTCTTCTATGCTTAAAATAATGAATGTGAAGCAGGTGCCTACTAAAGTAGGGTGGGAGGGCACGTCTCCAAAGGGAATCCACTTCGAACGCTACTCCAGATATAAAAACTAATTTAAAATGGGCATAACTCGATCAATATAACTCAGAATATTTATTATAACTTGTTTTTGGAAATAGAATGACCATTCTGCATCTTCTCATGTGATTTAAATTCCTATATGGACAATTTGGAAACTCATATTAGCATTGCAAATATCTCGTCGTAACAAAATTTATGAAAAAGTAACTGATTTTAAATCAGCGATATCTCCCTCATTCGAACTTCGATTTGACCAATTATTATTATTATTATTATGTTTTTTTTTTTTTTTTAATTGGGTTATTTTTCAAGAGGAGCTCAAATCTACAATCATTTTTCTGAAATTATGCATGAAAACTGTAAAAAATTATAGGAGAGATGTCTTCCACGAATTGTCATCAGAAAAATTTATGCAACACAACTGATTTTAAATCAGTGATATCTCCCTCATTCGGACTCTAATTCAGTCGATTTTTTTTTTTTAATTTGGATTTATTTTGCAAAGAATCCAAATATGTTATTTATTTTTGTAAATTTTGCACCAAAGGTTTCAGATTTTATCTGCAAACTCGCCGCCCAAAAAATTCCTGCAAAAAAATGAAAAAAAAAATCTTCCTACTTTGCCCAAGAAAGTGTTATGTGGAGGTCGTAGCACGTGCATGAAGTTTGTTGAAGATTGCTGAAAAACTTTGAAATTGAAATATGCGTCAAACCCTCATTCCCATGGATCCGTAACTTGAATCTAATACCATTGATCCGGATCTTGGGGGGAGGCCCCCAAGATCTTAAAAAAATGAAATGGATCTTTGGGGGGAGGCCCTAAAGATCTGAAAATTAAAATTCCAGAAGAAAAAGATGTAAACACACAATAAACAAAACCACAAAGAAACTTTTTTATTAAAATAGATAATAATTGTAAAGGCTACATTGTAGTGCAACAACATGTTTTCGATTTTGTAGACAAATTTCTAGATAAAATTACTAAGAGAACACAGTAGCATAAATTTTTAGGGAGCTTGAATTATGTGAGTCATTTCTAAAAAAATTGTGTTGCTGATAAAAAAATCTTGAATGAAAGAATGAGAAAGGATCCCTAGCCATGGAGTGAAAAGCATACAGAGGTTTTAAGAAAAATCAAATCCAAAGTAAAAACATTACCTATACTTCATGTTGCAAATGATGATTTACCAAAAAATGTGGAAACATATGCAAGCAATATGGGATGGGTAACTGTACTTAAGCAAGTAAGAACCAACAATGAAGGAAAAGTTGAAGAAGTTATCCAATTTTCATCTGGAACATGGATGGAATAAGAAATGAACTATGCAACTATTCATAAAGAAATTAAAGCTACATTAAATGCATTAGACAAATTTGAGATATTTCTAATCAATAAGAGATTTTTTCTAAGAACAGATGTTGCAGCCATGAAGAAAGTCCTAACAAAAGAAGTGAAGAAGGTTATTGAGGCAAAATTTGCATGATGGCAGGCAATATTTGAAAATTTTGATTTTTACATTTAGCACATCAAAGGAGCATTGAATTCAATACCTGAACGTCTAAAAAAACCAAGCCAAAGCACAAAAGAGCGAGAAAATTTCAAAACAAGCGAGCGGTAAAACTTGAGAACAAGCGAGTGGGAAAAATTGAAAAAAGCAAGCATTTTTCAGGCGAGCGAGATTGAAGCGAGCATGGTCAAAAGATTTCTAGAGAACATGATAATGGCCAAGTAATTGTCACAGAATGGGCTAACGGAAAAGAACAAGTCAGACAGATTCCTGACAATATGACTTGGCAAAGATATAAGATGGGTTAGAAACCCACTTGGCAACTACACAGTACCCAAATATTTAGTCATTATTTAGTCTAGTTCCGTACTAGTCCATCTTGTACCTAAAATACATAGAAGGACCACATCTACGGTTGAAGTGTCAGACATCATCTATGAAATATATGTTCAAAAGGCAGTCCAAGCATAAAATCATTTATAGACTGTGTTTCGACACATTATTCTTATCTGGAAACATATGAATAATAGAAATGGCTTATTACACCAATAATTTAATCTCGAAATACCCACGACCCATAATGAAAGGCCAAGACTAAACCCCACTCTCAAATTCCTAGGGACTGATTATGACTACAATCAATACAAAAATCTATGGTAGCATTTGCTTTGCAAAGATAACCCGTCAAAGAATTATACCACATTGGAAAAAATCGGAGCAGTAAACTCCTAACTCCCTTGGAAACATCTTGAATGGTTATTAGTTTGGTGGAAGACATTTGGCCTTAATAGAAGTGCAATGGGCCATTTCATAATTGAAGGAGAATATGAATCACTTGAGGTCCCACTTTTAGAAATCAGAGATTTGTAGGAAAGCAAAGTCATGGATGAAAGTCATACAATTGACACATTTATCTATGACCATCATCAATGGCTCGTGAAAATGAATCTTTCTTTACAAAATCTGTAAGGGAGTCCCATTATTGTCTGAAAAAATTATTCAAAAGCATGGGATACCTTGCACTATGATCAGAGATTCACAAATCATAACATGCATTTTGACTAAGAGAGGGTTTTGTCCTCTCAAATTAATATTACTTCGAGTCTGTATATATCTACTTTGAGTCTGTACATAGTTTCTTTTTAGATGATTCCTTTGGGACCCAGAGGACTTCTCTGGCTAAAGGTGTGGATTGACCCACATCCCAAAAGAATCTATGAAAAAGCAACTAGTCTGGTCTATCAGAATCACCAATTTAAGGACGATTCTTGTGTGGATTGTTGGTGAAGTCATGATCTAAGAGATTCCTAAGGCCTCTTGGAGATGCTATAAATAAATGAGTTATCCTCATTATTGGGCATTCAGAGTGAGAGAAAGTTCAAGCGTCTGAGAGTCTAGGAGTGAGTCTGGATTTTAGAAGTCAAAAGTTTGAGAAGCCTGCACATCAACACCTGTGAGTCTGATGAGAACCTCAAGTGCATGCACTTTCTTAGGTAAGAGTCTTATGGTTTGAGTACTCTAGTTTGTAGAGAGAGTCTTCAACAGGCCAAAAAGCCTTCAATTTCTATCTTATTATGAGCTAGTATAATTGATAAAAGCCTTAGCAGTCAATATTTGGTTTAAGCCAAGCATCTATATTGTACTTTCCTAAAGCTAGTAATAAAAAAAGTCTCCATTTTCATATGTGCCATCTCTCTGTGCAAAAATTCTTTGTCTTAACTGAGTGAAATTTATCTAAGATTCATCGAAATTTCACTTAAGATCATGGAGTATTGTTCAATCTCACGAACGCAAGAGGCCATGTAAAGAGCGATTTGGGTAATGGATCTGCTCAAAGGTTCATGTACGAGTTCATTTAAGATATTTTGTAGCTCAGTTAAAGATTATCTTCTGGTTGGAAAGCTTCATTCTCTATCGAAGGAAGTCTCTACAAAGCTCTGTAAAGAGACAGTACAAGAAAATGTCTCACTACGATGAATTCCACAAAGAATGGACTCAAAGAATCTATGAGGTTAAAGATAGTAAGAACCTTTTGTGGACACGGGTTTATATGGTTGATATTCCTAGCAAGTTTGTTGAATATCTAAAAACGAGTGACGTATTTAAGCAGCCCTATGAATTGTTCATCTAGGGACAAATTTATTCATTGATCAGTTGTGCATTAGTAGGACTATGCACTAATATGAAGCTGAGCAAGTAAATTCAAAAGATGTCCAAGCTTCCTAAAAGCAAGACCATTTGTGAAAGATATGGGTTAACTATAGATGATACTGTAAGAAGAAAGAAGAAAGCTAAGAAAATATTGAAGAAAATCCAAAGATTCAGAGCCAAAAAGAAGTCTTATCCTAAAAGATATAACTCTGCACGAAAAATATATAGGAGAGTAGAGAGAACCCATTACTATTCCCCAGAATATATTAAGTTAAGAGCTCACAAACATCAGTCTGCCCAAAAAAAAATATCTTGGTTTTGTGGGGAAACAGGCCAACTTTCAAATAGGTTTCCAAAAGGGGAAGCTTAAAAAAGAAACGGAGGACAGTTGTTAGCCCAAAAGGTAGAGAAAATAAGGAAACAAAAAGTAGAACAACAAAGAATTTTCCAATATAATAAGTGTGGCTCTAATGAACATGATACAAATTGTTGTCCCCATTCTCCTTTTATTAAAAGAGAAGAAATTGACCTACTACAAGAAGGATGTTGTTCTAGTTGAGAAACTTCTAATCTTCATTACAATACTGATGAATTATCTAATCTAGGAGAGGAAGCACTAATGATTGTAAACTCTTGCAATTTCAAAGATCCAGAAATTTGCAATTGTAGTACTGAAGATGACAGTAGCTCAAGCAGTGAAGATGAAGAAGAAGAATATGATGTGAAAGGAAAACTAAAGTATGCATGGCCCATGTCAAAGAGGATGGAGATACACTAATTTTAGCACAAATAAAAGCACTACCACAAGGAGAAATGAAGACATCCCTATTAGAAACATTTATCAAAACAATGGCAAGAGCTCACACAATACCAAAATCATTAGGTAAGAAGCCTTTATTTGTTGATGCCTCTTTTGAAAAGAATACTAAATCATTCATGAGAGATCATAGAAATGAAATATTACAATCTTTAAATATGAATGATCTAAGAAAGGGAATTAGTATTTTGAGGAAAGAAGTAAGTGATATTAAACAATAAATGAAATATCTTGTTGACGGTGCTGGACCCGCCAACATGTCAAGGGGATCTCCCCGGTAAGAAGTCCAAATTAAACCTCAGACCGTTTGGTGTAGGATTCCCAACAATGGGTCGTAAGGTAATGCCTTGACCGCGATGTCGCACAGAGGCAAGTAAGATAACTCTGTCAGTAGCAAGGGTGTGACCAATGTAGTGAGTCAAGGAAGGTGTATGAGAGGTTCCAACACTTCGAAGGGAGAGGAAGGTGAAGGTGAGTTCCAGGTTGAAAGGGATCAGTCCCAACTCGTCTAGGAACACACCACACAAAGGACATGCACAGCTTCTAGTGGAGAAGTCCACTCGGATGTGATAGTCACATCATATAAGGTAAGATAACACGAAAAACACTCACGGATCAGTTCGAGATGAGTGTGATGATTGTTATAGCAAGGTTCAAGTGAAAGGTTTGTTTGATGTCCGACAGAGCAGTCGACACGGATGGTGACAACATTAACAACATATGCAACACATTAACAACAAGATTCATATATTTGCATGTGAATTAGTTCATACACAATTACGTAAGTTAAACAACACATATCATTAAAGCAACCAAAGCAGTCCAACTATAATAACAACATATGCATGAAAATGTGTTGGCTCTTATTATATAAAGAAGTGTAAGTCACAATCATACAATACATCCATGTAAACCTGCTAGCCCTAACAGTGGAACATTACAACCACATCCGCCTGCTCCTCCAAAGAGATGTACTAACCCCGTGCACTTGAGAAGCCAAGGTGTGTTATAATACTGTCCAAGCCTTCTTGTAGATAGTCTTAGTAGAACCTTGGCTGGCCAAAATCCTATACAATGAGTTATGAGGGACTATTTATAGCAAAGGGTGGGGTGACTCTTGACATTCACCTTTATGACCATTCAACTACCCTCACGACGCTTCACCTACTCTATGACTGTTGCATCCACTCTTGACACTTGACTTACACTTGACATGACTCAACATTACAATGCACATGTACCCATGTGAACAATGGCTTGTACAAGCCAAACTAGACATCATTTGGACTTAAACAACCATAGAAGTCCAACTGCTCGACATCCTCATGCTGATCAACAGTGACATATTGATGCCAAGATTGGTAGTCCTTGAGAGTGTTCATGTGTTCTGCTATGACATCCATCTGAAACCTAAACCTTGCTCCATAGCATATGGGTACACTACTCAAGCTCCTATGTCCAACTCGTCTGTGAGCATGTGCATCATTGTCTTTAGTGTGGTCAGACCAGCAATGTACTTGTGCACAATGTCTACACTGATAGACAAGTCTAGGCTGGTGTTGGTGCGCATCAGCTCGTCGAAGTACGAGTCAAGCTCCTATTGGAGTTGCTTCTTGGTCTTCGCCTGAGTGAGGGTCCCAAGTGATGGGATCGCATGAGTGTGCACTATAACCTCCATGCTTTTGAATACTCGTGCGTGGGAAGCTTGTATGCTAGTGATGAGTTGTAGTAGGTCTTCATAGTTCCGGATCTGACTTCGGATATGTGCTTGCAGCTCGACCGCATTGGCCTTCATCATCTTTGGCAAGTGAAGCAGGGCTCCCTTGTACTTCATTGTCCATGCTCGCATATTATCAATGAAAGTATGCATGTTCTTCAAGATGCGTACTCTTCTTACACATCGCTGCTGCCATCCGTGGAGATGAATGATTGCTTGATGCACGATACCAAACTAGGATTACAATGCTCGCATAACTATGTCCAAGGACAACACTTCATCCATTATTGCCTTCTTCAGTTCAACTTGGGCAGACATTGTCACCAAGTCTCCTCCCTGCTTAGCCACCTGTAGTTCCTTCACCATTTGCTCATTCTAAGCTATGAGAAAATGAACACTTGAGCTAGTGGCTTCGGTATACATTCTAGTTGAATCAGCCAATACAGTTGGATGCTTATGCACATCAGTCAGGATCACTTACTCTTCAAATTGCGTAGGGGATGTTTTGTCTTCCAGAGTCGGTAGTCTCTGAGACTACATAACTCTGTGATGAGATTCGTCAAAGGAGATGTTGTGCATCTCTACTTCCAGTTGACCACCAAGGATCCCAGTGCCTCCTTGGTCATCTCAGAGTTTCTCATCTTCTGGATGCATTGAATCAAGTGAGTCGATATTTCTTTGGTGAGGCATGAGGTTAGTGTCCTATTCCAACTCCTGCTACTCCATGTCTGCATCCAACTGTTCAAGAGCTTGTTCTATCTCATGAGAAAAGTCTTTCCCCTGCGAGGGTTCACCCTGTTTGCCTGATGCCAACTGTTCAAAAGAATCAACTACTTGTATGGGTGTTGCTTTGTCTGTCTGCACATGATGCGCCCCCTGCTGAATCTACTTCTTTTTTGCTTCCTTCTCATATTGGTGCAGCTCTTGTTCTTTTCGGAGTTGCTCCCTCTGCTCATGCAACTCCTTCTCTGCTTATTCCATTCTCTCCTTATCCCTCTGTCTTAGTGCAATTATCTTGTCGCGCTGCTGCCTCTTCTGTTGGATAGCCATAGTTGCTTGTTCTACAAGTTGATATGCTCGAAACTTGCAACTTTGTTCCTCCTCCATGCAGTTGACAATCTTTCTCTTCCCTTTATCGCACATAGGTATGCTTGGCTCTACTGCCTCTGCTATTGCTACTACTACTGGTGTTCTCCGTGGTGCTGCTTCATGCTGCCATGCTAACCACTCTATGGTGAAACTGACCTATTCATTGGGTCTGGAGTAATTGTAGCAATACCTCCATGAGTCTTCCTCGGCCCAATGAAATTCCCCATGGATCCAATTGAAATGAACTCTCATGCAGTGATACTTCACAGTGCAATGTGGGTCATACAAGTTGAAGCTTCAGAGCTCGAACGAGTACTTCTTCATCTATTCAGCTTCGACATCCGCTTTCTTGATGCTCCAGATCTCGTATAACCCAATCCACAACGGAAGAGTGGGACAAGGTGCCTTCTTCTTTCGCTGTAGCTTAGTGTTACACAACATTTTGTGATTGTCCCTGTACTCCCCATTCCTTGATCCTGGAGGACCTCTACAGTGAACCCTGCATGCTTTGCATTCATGAAGAAACTCCCATTATGTCCCTCTTCATGAGCAGATCATTTCCCTTTTGCACCATTTCCCCTAAAACTTCTGTTTTGCCTAGTTTACAAGACCGACACTAATGGCCTTTGTCTCCCCCGCGCTGATGTGCAGAGATTAGCACTACTCCTTACACCGACCGGAGCAACTGAGCTGTGTTCCAGTTGTGCTAGTCCTATTATGGAAAGTTTTTTAAATTAGATCCGAAGCTTCCAACTTTAGAAGCTCCGTAACGGAAGTTTGGTAAATGGTTTGGCCGAATGGGGTCAAGGATGATAGTTTGGGCTCCTTCCCCTATAATGATGGAACTAACCCAAGGGATAAGTCCTTCTCCCGTCAGAAGAGGATCCATCTCCCATCCATATTTCCTATATAAACCTCCCTTCATCCCAAGCACAAGCTAGTCATAGTTACAGTTTTGGCTGAGTGTGAATTTACTATTTTGGATTAGACAAGAAAGCTACTACTAGTTGTGTGAGGGAGAAGTGTGTTTGGTTTGGAGTGAAGCCTAAAGGGAAGAGCCTTTAAAATATTGTTGCTTGAAGCCATCATGGAATGCTAGCAGAAGTGTGTGGGAACCTAGTCTTGTCAGAGGAAGACTATGACGTCAAGACGAATGGTTGTAATCTCTCTTTGATATTAATATATGCAACTATTGATTGATTTCCTACATGTTTTGTAATATTACATATCCATGTCTTAATGCTTCTTGACTTGTTAAGTAGGTTGAATTGCAATTTGTCTATTATTATGTTTGTGTGTTGTTGTTGTTCACTTGTTTCAGGAACTTGAAGAAGGAAGCGAGAGATTGCTGGAGCGAGCAAGCGAGGAAATCATCAAGCAGGATAAGCGACCAAGAGATAGGCCCTCTTGATTGATTCTAACCTAAGGAAAGCTTCCATAGAATGTATCTGTTATGGCTAGACCCAGTATCGGGCTAGAGGAATTTATTCATGTCCGCACTTATAATTTTACTTCACCACAAATTGGCAACTCCACTAGGGATCCCATCTTTTTGTTTGTTTCGGATTTCATGATTTCGTGAGAACTTTTCTAGTTTCATGTTTTCCCTTTGGTTCTGTTTCTTTTCTCCTGTTTATTGGCCTAAGTCTAAAATTCATAGTAGCAGATCTGGTCCCTGTTTTGATTTTTTTTCCTTAGTTACCTCGGCCAGTGCGTTTAATCTGCTGACAGTCATATCGACCAGCGCGAATCGCTGAGGAACTTTCACGTCGACCAGCCTCTGGCGCTTGTTGTCAGTTAGGCATTCGCGTCGATGCCTGTAAGTGAAGATTAGGGCCTGAACCCAATCTTGGACAGTGTCTTTTGCTCTTGTGTTCATGACTCCGTGAGCTTTTTTTACTCTTTTCTCCCTGATTAGAAAGCTACTTTTCGTATTGGTTTTTCTTTCTTATTGGCTTGTCCTCTTTCTATTTGATTGATTGAGTCATTGAGTGGCCAACGACACTAGGGTGTCTAGTTAGTCGCCCATTCAGTAGTTTGTGGACTCATTACGTCTGTTTGTAGGTGTGTTTACTCCTTGCATTTGCTTTTTGGTCCTTTTACGATTTTGACCCTTTTTTTTACACGAGTTTGAAAAAGTTTCGTTTACTAGCTTGAATGTCTCTTTCGGCATAGATTACATTGTTGGCCTTGTGTTTGGTAAAGTTGGTGTTTCATTGATCTGAATAAACTTCTATTTTCATGTTTTCATCTGCTTGAAGAGCTCATTATCTCGAGAACTTTTTCATTGGAAGTTTGTATGCGAAGATTGTTTCATGATTTCATGAGAAAGTATGAAATTCTAGCCTGTTGCATCATCGTGATACGAAATTTGCATCTTTTTAAAGACTAGATTTGCATCAGCATTTGAAAAAGGAAGAGAATTTTTTCATTTTGAAAGGACTAATAGATAAGTGCTTGTCAAGAAATTAGGAATTGGAATGCATTTTTCATTAGTTTATTTTTTGAAAAAGTGTAGTAGTGATAGATCATTTCGTTTTCAGTTGCTTGATTGTTTGCATTTGATTGAGTAGTTTCTACCCTCTCTAGTGTAGGCATTTCATCGAATTGAAAGAATCTTGTCCCATTTAGTTGCATTTTAGGTTTTTTCGAGTAGCATCACTAAGACCTGAAAACTAAAACTTAACTCAAGATCAACTCTAAAATGAATTCAATTAACCTAAGGCGCATTCGACATTAACGATCATATCTAGAAGGTCTAGGCTAGAGACGTGTTCTGGTTTCTTTAAACCTAGCAGTTGTCGTTAGCTTCGACACTAGACAGTGCTAGTACGGATTTGTGCTCTCCGTACCATCGAGTATATAATGGGATACCCCACTAGGTTGCAATCCTTTTATCCTTAGGAAGTCGAGTCGACTGCCTTGCAAACGTGATACACCAAACACAACAGTCGAGGAGATTGCATGCTCGTACTTCTTGGTTCGCCAAGAGGTATTCAGTAGTTCACGATTGCCTGGTAATCTTGTTTACCTAGATCATCCAGAGAAGTCTTCTGATCTTTTTGACCCATTAAACTTAAAATATCATTCGATCACTTGTCCTTTCGAGTTCATTTCGAATTGAAAGTGATAGAGTCATATTTGTTTCTTTCTCAACTCTTAAAAAATGAAAGAACATCAGTTTTTTATGTGTCTTAATAATTGATTGCCCACGATCCAAAACATCATGTTAGTCTTTTTGACCATATCGTGGGTTCCCTTAAAAGGACATTTTAAAGCCTTGAAGTTATTTGTTCTATCGACTAAGACAAGGTCATCGTGGCTGAACCATCTGGTTCAGGCAATTCCTCTTCCTCTCCTTCATCTGAAAGATTGTTTGAGGAGTCGTTTCCTAAGTTATTGGAGTCACTTGAGGAACAAACTGTTGAACTCATAATTGTTTTTAGTGTTCAACCATTGTCATCTTGTCCTCCGCCTACTTTCGATTCAGGGTCATATGCTGATCTTGACCCAGAATCTCCGAAAAATCCCATTCGAACTCCAAAGAACTCCCCGAACACTAACAGTTAGCTTGGGATGGTTATTTTATCCTCTGAACCCTCTGTTTGACGTTGTTGAGATATCACCACAGCGTCCTTATAGTTCGTACGACCAGCCGGTTGTTCCTTTGGAACTATTCCCTAGTACAGGTTCTACCATTCGTCGTCGTTTGTTTTCAAACATGGAACCCGAAGGCTATGCTCCAGTCACATCTTCGGATGATTCCGAAGTTTATACTCCACAGACTATTGAGGGAGAAGAATTGCAATTGCATTTCCCTCCCGAGGGTTTCCCTTATTCAGAAGGTATTCCCGCTAGTTTGCCACCCGGCTACGTGTCTTTGGGACACTTAGTTTCAAGAACACCTAGTGCCTCATCACTCTACCATAATTCTGTAAGGGCATCAAGCGTCAGGCCTACATCAGGTCTGTTCGTCGTGAACATGACTTCCCAACAGGCTATTACTTCAGTCCCAGTGCAACCCACCATTCTTAACACTCTTTTATCATTGATCCCAGTTACGCGTTAGTCTCAACCGGCAGTTTCAAATATCGTCTCTGTTAGTTATTCTATCCCATTAGTCAGTGGCAAGATTGTGCCACTTCCTAGTGGGTAGAACCTAAATGTTCTATGGTGTCAAGTGCCACTAATGTGAGCAGCTCACAATCTCACATGCTTGGTATAAACCAGCCCTCTTCTGATATTATTTATAACCCTGTTGATCATACTGGATCAAGCAATGTCCAGTACCAACAGGTTCAGAATCCCATCAATCCGTCTAGATCAACCAATGTTCAGTATCAGCAGCCCTATGGGGCTCAGGTTCAATACCAAAATCCTTACGTTCCATATGGTTCTCAATGATTGGTTAATCAACCTTACACCCTCCAATCTAGGCAATACATCCAACCTGGCTACAGCGAGATTTAGTTCGGTAATTTCCTGGGCACTGTTCAAGTACCCTTGCAACAATAAGGACAACCTTTACAACAACCAGGGCAACCTTTGTTACCACAAGGGCAACCTTTGTTGCAGCAAGGGCTCACTACGCAATAGCAAGGGCAATTTATCTTGCAGCAAGGTCACCTGCAACAACCGCAAGGTCAATCCTTACAACAGTTGCAGCAGGCTGCGCAGCAGTAGATGCAATATGCTTTGCATACCTCTCAACCCATACCCTTGCTGAGCCAACCTCTGCAACCCCAGGGACAAATTTTGCAACCGCAAGTTCAACCCTTGCAATAGTAAAACCAACCAGGGCAGTAACAACCCTTGTATACATATCAACAAGGTCAACCCTTACAGGGGTAGGGTCAAGGTCAAGTCCTGTAGCAACTGGCCTAGAATCTTCTTGTCCTAGGTCAACAGGTTCAGAACCCTGCCGACCAAGGGCACCATGTACAAAACCCCTACGTCCAAGGGCAACAAGTGTATCAACCTTATGCCCAAGGACTACAAGTCCAGAACCCTCTTGTTTAGGGACAATATGCTCAACAACCCTATGTTCCAGGACAATAGGTCCCATATCCATATGTCTAAGGTCAACATGCTCAACAACCTTTTAACCCATACGTTGCCTATCAGCAACCTGTGCCTAGACAGTTTCAAGGTATTCAAGGTCAGAATCCTCCCTATGGTCAAGGTAATCCACAATGGGGGTAGCCTCAGATGCCATATGGCCAAAATCCCCCACTATGGGGCCAAAATCCTTACCAGCAGGGATGGGCTCCTCCCTATGGGCCCGCTTATCGACCTCCCGTGCCTTTTAACACTCAATTACCTTTCTTGGCTACACTTGAGTTGCTGTACATATCGCACCTTACGAATGATCCAATCCTTCATTTGTCGTACTGGCCTCTGGTGTCGTCCAAGATACCAAGGGATTGCCCAAAGTTCGATGGAAAAGCTAAAGAAGATCCTCAGGCCCATGTGATGACGTATCACCTTTGGTGCTCGTCAAACTTGTATGTGGACGATTCTATCCATCTTCGTCTTTTCCAACAAACCCTCACGAGTGTTGCAGCAAAATGGTACATCGAGCTACCTCGAAGTACTTTCCATGACTTCAATTCGTTAGCCATGGCTTTCCTCACGCATTTTTTAGCTGTCGGTTCAAACTGACACCTATTTGCTCACATCGCTTAAGAAAGACACTGCGATGCACATCTCTGATCATATCCATGAATGGAGACGTAGACGTCGCCTGATCAAATTCGAGATAGTTGATCAGTTTCTCACTAAATGTTTTACCAAATCATTCGTAGCCCCAATTGCTCGTAATATAACTATGGTTGGATGTGTCACTGAAGAGAAAGCCATCGTTCATGCCTAATACTTGGATCTGGTTTACTCTCAGTCTGGAACTTTATACGAGTTGTTACCCAATACTCCATGACCATCATCTGATCCTGCAACATCAAAGTCACCAACTGTTCCTCCCGTTGATGGAGTTATTGGTTCAGTATCCCAAACCCCTGCTAAAACTTCTTCCAAATAGAAGTCGGTCTTGAATGCTGCTCCTAATAGTTCATCTCAAAATCCACTTGGCCCTGGTAAAACCTTAGAGGTCCACATTGTTCAGTCTACTGCAACGGACAAATCCTTGAAAGGAAAAAAGAAAGGCAAAGGCAAAGCTAAAGCCGATGCCCCGAAACAGGGTCCTCCCAAATCGTCTGCTGGTGAATCTTCGCAACGGAAACCTAAGTATCCCTGCCTCATTTTCAAGGAGGATCAATACACTAAGGATTGTCCTTGATGATCCCAAGTTAGTCGCTTGCTTAAAGGGACCCCTGTTGTCCTTAAAGAGCCATTTCCATCTCAGTAGACCCTAATGGTAGACCAACCCCGATCTGCTTCCTCTGGATCTCAAGTGTTCATGATGAGCACGCCCATTAATGCGGCCACCCAGTTGAAAGATTATCAAACTCCAACTCTGGCAGCTGGGAAAGAAAAAGAAGCTACGCCTTCTTCTTCTACCCCGAGTTCTGGCCCTCTACAAATCGAGCGCCCTAACCTTGATTCCACTACGCGGCCACCCTCTCGAGGTGTGCTGCAGAAATAATCATATAATCCCAATGCCCAAGCCGCTCAGCACTACAATATTGTTTAGGATTTGGCTCAGGTGCCATCAGCCATGTCGGCTCTCGAGGTACTCCAAAGCTGCCCATCGCAGCGGAAATCTTCGTTGTCAACTATTAGGGGCATTGATCCCACCAATTCTAATTTGATATGTTTCGATCTGGAGAACCACGTTCCACGGCTCCCTCATCATATTTCCTTTCTTATTTAGGTAATCATTAATGAGAAGACCATCCACCGCACTGTCATCGATAAAGGTGCCTCCACCTACATCATGTCAACTGCATGTTGGAAAGCTATTGGTGCCCCTGCACTGAACTAGTCTTCGAACACTTTGGAAGCTTTCGATGGGCGCAATTCACAACTTTTCGGTGTCTTACATAACCCTGCCATCACCTTGGAAGGCAAGATAATGCAAGTCGAAGTAGAGATTGTTGATGCCAATCTCAATTATAATATTCTACTCTATCGAAGTTGGACTCATGCCATGGATGCCATGGCCTCCTCTTTGTTTCGCGTGATCCGTTTTCCCCATCAAGGGAATATTTTCACCATCGATCAGTTGTCTTTCTTTGCCTCTTCCTCCTCAGATGGCAATTTTTCGTATGTCAAGCACTCTGGTTCTCCCTATGAGAGTGTGGGGGTGGGTCTCTTCGAAGATTCTGACTTTATGGGAATTTTTCCACTCCCACCTCCTCATGTTGCTTCTATCAACATGATCTCGGTCAAATATGATCCCTGGGTCAAACCTGCGCCATATCTTGTTGATACTTGGGGTGAGGTTATGCCGCTTAGTCCCACCAAAGTCAATTACGTGGAAATTGTTTCGGCCTCGAACTCTGCATCCTCTGATTCTCATATGAGGAAGACCTCTCTCGATATGTACTCTCAATCCCTCTGGCTTGGCACTTTGGAATCATTCGATCCCTTAGCCGAGACCTTCCTCGCTGATGAAGGTATCATGGAAATCATGTCTCTCGAGGAACTGCCATGGATCGATACTCATCATCGCTCCTCGTTCCTGCCTCCCCGGCAGTTATGTCCACCTCTTTCGAAGAGTCCTCTTCTCATTTCCACCACTGACCGTTACTCATGAAGTATGGTCGGAAGGAAATCTGGGTAATATTACCCAAACAATGCCAATTGACATTTCTATCAAACTCGATATCATTGAACATGTCCATGTTGGGGTATCTTGTTCTCCGGATGAGATCAAGACATATACTCGTCTACTTCAGGAATTCCGTGATGTGTTTGCATGGCCTTACAAAGAAATGCCTAGCATCAATCCTAGCATTGTGGTGCATGAAATACTAATGTATCCACATGCAAAGCTCGTTCGCCACTGGCTTCCCCCGGTGAACCCTAGGAAGTCCGCTGCTATTAAGGGTGAAGTCGAAGAGCTTCTCAAAGCTAGGTTCATTTATCCCATCCCCTCTGCCTAGTGAACTGAAATGAAGCTTGGGGGTCATGTACCTCGATTGATTCATTATGTTGGGGGCATGCAAACTTATAGCAAGCATAGTTTTTTGTTTACATGATAATTCTCTAGATGGCTATATCCATGCCACAATTCATGTATTATCTGACAGAGATCTCAGTTTATGTATATGTATTTGTACTTGCTTGTAGGTTTTCCGATGGCAGACCAGTTCCCTGCACTGATTTATAAATAATTTCATCCCTCACTCTAGCTCGACCTTCACGCTTTAGGGGACATCTGTTACACAAAATTTTGTGATTGTCCCTGTACTCCCCATTCCTTGATCCTGGAGGACCTCTACAATGAACCCCGCATGCTTTGCCTTCATGAAGAAACTCCCATTATGTCCCTCTTCATGAAAAGATCATTTCCATTTTGCACCATTTCCCCTGAAAATTCTATTTTACCCAATTTACAAGACCGACGCTAATGGCCTTTGTCTCCCCCATGTCGATGTGCAGAGATTAGCACTACTCCTCACACCAACCAGAGCGACTGAGTTGTGTTCCTGTCGTGTTGGTCCTGTTATGGAAAGTTTTTTAAATTAGAGCCAAAGCTTCCAGCTCTAGAAGCTCTGTAACGAAAGTTTGGTAAATGGTTTGGCTGGATGGGGTCGAGGATGACAGTTTGGGCTCCTTTCCCCTATAATGATGGAACTACCCAAAGGGATAAGTCCTTCTCCCATGAGAAGAGGATCCATCTCCCATCCATATTTCCTATATAAACCTCCCTTCAACCCAAGCATAAGCTAGTCATAGTTACAATTTTGGCTGAGTGTGAATATACTATTTTGAATTAGACAAGCAAGCTACTACTAGTTGTAGCCATATAGTTGTGTGAGGGAGAAGTGTTTTTGGTTTGGAGTGAAGCCTAAAGGGAAGAGCCTTTAAACTATTGTTGTTTGAAGCCATCATGGAATGCTAGCAAAAGTGTGTGGGAACCTAGCCTTGTCAGAGGAAGGCTGCGACATCAAGACAAATGGTTTTAATCTCTCTTTGATATTAATATATGAAATTATCGATTGATTTCGTACATGTTTTGTAATATTACATATCCATGCCTTAATGCTTCTTGACTTGTTAAGTAGGTTGAATTTCAATTTGTCTATTATTATGTTTGTGTGTTGTTGTTGTTCACTTGTTTCAGGAACTTGAAGAAGGAAGCAAGAGATTGCTAGAGCGAACAAGAAAGGACATCATCGAGTAGGATAAGCGAGCAAGAGGTAGGCCCTCTTGATTGATTCTAACCTAAGGAAATCTTCCATAGAATGTATCTATTGTGGCTAGACCCAATATCGGGCTAGAGGAATTCGTTCGTGTCCGCACTTATAATTTTACTTCACCACACCCCACATTGAACACTCCGATGAACATGTCGTCTGGTGAGGCATACCAATCTGTAATGCCTAACAATGCCTTCATCGCTTCTTCTGACATGAAGGGTGGATCTTGTTTGAATATCAGCTGGTACACTGGGGTGACAAGATGGTCGGATAGCCATATGATTACTCCTCTGAAACTGCATTCATAGAATAGCTTGAAATACGTGTTCACAACAGTATCCGTCGGTGACCATGCCCACTCTAAGCCCGGGAACCCATGTCGGGCACAGACTGCATCTAGAATGTAGGCGGACATGTAAATTTTTGCATGCATGTCTTTGTGCAACTGTCAATCCTTCATGATTTGCTCCTTCAGTTGATGAGCCAGTATGCCAGACCAGTTGCATGGTCTTCCTTCTCTAGCCAGTTGGTCCAGCGCGACCACCCAACTCTGAGGGAAGGTCTCAGTGCTTGCTTGGCCACTCAGTCGACATGCGAATATGACCAAGTATTGGTATGCCTTCCTCAATATCTTTGTCTTATAGATCTGATTGGGTGTCATCTTGAAATGAACTGGCTCCTTTACCCAATCCTTCAAAATGTCTCTGGAGTCGTCTCTATTGTTGGGCAAGCTGAACGGAGGGGTCATGACAGTCATGGGCTCATCCATCTAATACATCTCATTGTAATCTCATGCCCAAAAGGTTGCAAGCTTCTTCCCACTAACACTGCTCAAGGTCATCGTCTTGGGGTCAGTGTGAGAGACGATCCAGTGAATCATGTCCGCGCATGGGAACGCGAGGTATTTGCATGCAATCCAGTACAAGCCAGACTCATGAATGTTCATGTACACCTAGCGGTCTTCAAGGTCTTCCCCAAAAGTACCTGCGAATGTTTCATTCACCTCTTGCCACTTCATTTTGATGTCCTTGTCTAGATACAGTTCCTTATCTTCATAGATCTACAAACCAGAGGAAATATGCTCAGTTGTTGCTCCAGCTGCCATACCATTAGTGTCCTAAGATCCTGTTCTCTTGGAAGCCATTGAGATAGATGAACACCTGAAAGATCTAGAAACAAGCAACATGCATGGTAAGAAACATGTCAGTGAAAACAAAGCAAATCCCAAGAAGGAACAACACATACCTGAGAAAATGATCAAAAAGATTGCACAAATTTCACTGGGAGGTTGGGTGACTAGCTTCCAGAATTGCGAAAAAGGAAGTCTAGACTGACTGGGACACTGGACTGGTTGTTGGATCTGCAAAATTCACAATCAGTTGAGAAGCTGGATGTTAGGATTGCACAATGTGCAATTCCATCTGGGAAGGATTGTTGGCCTAGGGATAGATTTGCGCAAATTCTTGGGCCAAGCAGCAACTATGCTCCAAGAATGCGAAAAATAGTCTAGGAGGCTAGTACTAGGCCAGAATGCGCAAATCTGGAGAGGAAGGTAAGCCTTCCTCCCCCAAATTGTGCAATGCAGCCTGAGTGAAGGTAGAGACTAGGCCAGGGTTGGCCCGACTCGCCGATGGGCAACTGAAAGCAAGTAAGTTGATTAAATGCATGGTGACACTAAGTGATAGTAGAAGTGATAAACAATGCATGTTAAACATGAATGGAAGATTTAGCAAACAGATCGACATGCATGTCGGTGAGGTTTTTCGTCGGTTGGGAAAACGTCCGTGCAAAACAACTTCATGCATGCGACAACAGTGAGATAGAAACGAAAAATGAAACAGAGCTAAGACAAGCTAGAATGTATGTAAACGACAATGGACATCCAAATAAATCAAACGAACAACACTCACACAAGCGAATACACAAAAAGCGACAGAAATGCTGAAAAAGACAAGTTGGGGCCACTTACCCATGAATAGCTGAGTCAGATGTGTCGAAGAGTCTTGGGTGTGTTGTGGGATGTTAGAGCTCCAAGATCGACATGAATGAATGAGCTCTCATGTTTCGAATAAATAAGTTTGGTATCATGACGTGCATGCCGCAAATCTAGGAAAAAGTGACACTTGGACGGAAACTTCTAAAACAACTTTACATGTAACCCCCCACTGCTAAAATAGCTCCCTAAATCATGGGATGACTTTTGCATGTTGTCTCTTGTTATTCCGGGAAGATCAAGTCATGCATGCATGCAAGTCAAGTTTCCTCGGTTCTGGGTAGAACTAGTCAACCAGACTGTCCATGCATGTCAGTGCTCAACTACTTGGGAAAAATGTGCATTCCTGACTCTAAGTTGGGCTGACTGCCCAAGGGGATTGTGCAATTTCTGGGAAGAGCAACTGAATGCTGCCTAGATTTGCGCAAACCCTGGGCTAAATAGGCTGTTGCTAGAAAAAATTGCGCAAATCCTGCTAGGAGGGTTGGCTGGTAGGATTGCGCAATCCTAGAGCCTAGCAGGTTGTCAGAGAGGATTGCGCAATTCTTGGAGGGAAGGCTGGTTTCCCTCCAGGAATGCACAATTTTCACGGGGAAGCTACTCAGCCTGCAGCTGGACCAAGTCTAGGTAAGTAGCCTGTGAGGGGAATGGACCAACTGTGATCAACAGGCTGCGTTTGTGCGAGGAAAACAATGAAGCTTGAGTACTTGACGAAGCAAGACAAAGTGTTGCATAAGGTTGGTAGGGGAGGCTCCAAAATAGGCTAAGGAAAAATTTTGGAGGGTGGTTGTAGTCGCTACAACAGATCTAGAAACTCAAAAGGAAGAAAAGGATGCTAACATAGCATATCATTGGGAAAGACAAGAGATTGGGGCTCTAAAGGATCAAATTGCTATCCTGCAAACTCGTCCATTAGAAGATGTATCCAATTTGGGAGAAAATCCCAATATTAATGTGTTCCATACATTAAATATTGAAGGAACAAATGCAATGAGAATATTGGCCATCAACATCAGAAGTTCCATATTCAGATTACATTAAGAATCAGCAACCAATATTTTGAGCTAAAAGCTCTCATTGATTGAGGATCATATTTGAATCTCTTACACAAAGAAATCATTCCTTAAATATATTGATACAAGACTAACCACTCAGTAATTGGTCTTGGAAATAAATCCATGAATATGCAGTATGTAGTCCCCAAAGGAATTTGTGCTTTGGAAAACAATGTTTGGATTTAAAATTTTTGATTGCAGAAATTCACATAGACTGCATACTAGGAACACCTTTTTTCATAGTTGTTGAACCACATTGGTCAATAAGAACTAAGGAGGGAAAATATGGATATTTCATCACAATTCTTCTCAAGAACTGAAAAACATAAGAGCAAAGAAAGGAAAATAAAGGAGCTGCATAACATGAGAAGTAATATGAAGATTAAAGAAAAACTCAAAACATAAGAAGTCAAATAAGAAATTTCTAGCCTAAGAAAAAAAATGAAGAAGAAGTCTTCTCAGAAAATCCTAAAGCATTTTGGGAAAAGAAAAAATATTTTGTAGAATTACCCTATAAAGATTCATATACAAGAAAGGCTTTCAAGAGCATAGCAATTCCAATGAATGCTCAATACCATAAGTTATGTGAAGAAGAAATTAGAGGACTCCTAAAAAAGGGTCTTATTAGGGAATCCCAGATTCGATGGAACTGCTATGGATTTTATGTAAAATAAGCATTCTTGGAAAATTAGGTGAGTTCTAAGAATAGTCATAAATTAATAGCCCCTAAATGAAGTATTAGCATATGATACCTATCCTATACCACATAAATCCAATCTTGTGAAAAGAATCGCTAGGGCAAAGATCTTTTCAAAATTTGATTTAAAATTTGGGTTTTGGTAGGTTGCTGTGAAAGAAGAAGATAAATTCAAAACAACATTCAATATCCTAGAAGGTCATTATGAGTGGAATGTCATGCCATTTGGACTGAAAATGCACCTGCAAAATTCCAAAGAGTCACGTATAATGTTTTGAAACATTATTTTGATTAGTTAATTGTGTATATAGATTATGTTCTAGTTTTTTCCAATTCCATAGAGGAACACATAAAACATCCGAGAAAATTATTACAAGTGAACAAGGATGCTGACTTAGTGATTTCCAAGAAAAAGATGGAATTATTTCAAACATCCATCAAATTCCTTGGTCATATTGTCTCAAATGGTCAGATTGTGTTGCAACAACATGTTGTCGATTTTGTAGACAATTTTCCAGATAAAATCAGTGATAGAACACAATTGTAGATATTTTTAGGCAGCTTGAATTAAGTGAGTCATTTCTACAAAAAATGTGTTTTTGATAGAAAAAAATTGAATGAAAGATTGAAAAGGATCCAGAGCCATGGAGTGAAAAGCATATAGACGTTATAAGAAAAATCAAAGCCAAAGTAAAAATATTGTTTATACTTCATGTTGCAGATGATGATTTACTAAAAATAGTAGAAACATGTGCAAGAAATATGGGATGGGGAGCTATAATTAAGCATATAAGAACCAACAATGAAGGAAAATATAAAGAAGGATCCAATTTGCATCTCGAACATGGATGGAATTATAAATGAACTATGCAACTATTGATAAAGAAATTAAAGCTGCATTAAATGCATTAGACAAATTTGAGATATTTCTGATCAACAATAATTTCTTACAAATAACAGTTGTTGCAACCATGAAGAAAGTCCTAACAAAAGAAGTGAAGAAGGCTAGTGAGGAAAAAATAGTAAGATCGCAGGAATTATTTGAAAATTTTGATTTTGACATTGAACACATCAAAGGAACACTGAATTCAATCCATGATTTCCTAAGCAGAGAACATCTACAGAAACTAGATCAAAGGACAAGCAAGCGAGAAAAATTCTTTTTTTTTTTTTGCTTAAGCAAGAATAGTTCCTTCTATTTCATTATATTGAGAAAAAATTTACAAAATATACAAAACCCTGAACTCCCGGAGGCGACAAGGTAACCAAGGGCATGATGCCAAAGTAAAGCTTTACCCCGCTACATCAGACAACAAGATCGTGCACAACATACTTTAGGATGACTCAAACAAAACAAAAGCCAAATCTAAGGCTTACAAACACCCCCGCCACTCAAGAGAAAAGCCTGCCAAGACCCGTGGCCCCACCAAAAAGCACCAACAGATCTGATGGTAGACACATCCCCAAGAGATTGGACGACACCCCGAAATATCGCACCACCTAAAATGTGCGAAACTTATCTCGCGATGGAGGGTGGTTTCAAAACCTGCGTTGGCCACGTGGCAGAAGTCTAATGGGATCGCTGCCAAAAAAACTAAACCACTTACCATCCAAAATCAACGCGATCACCCGTAAACCACCTTCTCTTGGTTTTTCGATTGGGAAGAGGAATGAAGGGGAAACTACTTCGCCGGGAAACAAGAGCCGCCATAGCCCGGACACTCCCTTTACAAAACCGGCAACGGAGACCCCCGAAGATCGTGGGTAGATCCTGATTAGCAATTTGAAGAGGAAGGGGCTTGGCCTCATTCCACCAGGTAGAAACCAGACAACTTAGCACCTGTCTGACTAAATGCCTCTCGGAGAACTGTGATCGAACTTGATTAGACATCATCATACAGTTTCTTTCCTTCGGGCCCAATGTTTGAAAAGTTCTCTATCTTCCACTTCTTGTTCCTCACAAAGAGCTTTTACTCCTCCCAGAGACATTTCCTTCCAGTTCATCTCAAACCTGTTTACAGTATTAAACGCTCCTTGATTGGCAAGAGTATCCACTAGTTTGTTGGCTTCACGACTGACATGTCTGAAACTAACAGTTCTTAGACTTTGGAGATGTTTCTGTATTCTCTGGTACACTTGAATTAGTCTCCAATGTTTTGAGACCTTCTCCGACGCTGCTCCACAACTGATTCTTCTAACAACTTTTATAGAGATTTCTGAGTCTGCCTCTATGATGACATTTGAGCTATGAGTTTGTTTTAGTAGTTCCAGGCATTGTTCCAAGGCCATTAATTCAGCCATGTTATTTGTGGCTTTACCTAAGTGGCAGTGGAAAATGAAGCTTATAATTCCATCCTCATCTCTTAACACCCCTCCATAACCAGCTATTCCAGGGTTGCCTTTTGAAGCCCCATCTATATTGCATTTCAAGTAGCCTTTCGGCGAAGGTTTCCAGAAATCCTTTTCCTTTCCCAAATTTCCTTATTTTCTTCTGAGTCCATTGATAATGGTTTCTTGCATTCCCAGTTGTCTGAGGGTTCTCATCTCATTTATCATGGACATGTTTTTGGGAAGATTGCGAACAGTTGTGCTCACTGTCTCTCTAATATGCTTCAAGATCAGATCCAACAGTTGAAGAGGATTGGACTTTTCATCCCTGAAAATCCTTTTATTCCTTTCTTTCTAGACATTCCAGATGATGAAGCTAGGTGTGAAGGCCCAGGCCAGATTGAGAAACTCATTTTCCGAAAAGTTCCTTCTCCACTTGAACAGGGTGTTTGTGATGCTTTCTTTATCTCGATCTGTCTGTTGAAAAATGGTTGCAAAAGAGTTCCACAACCAGGTGGTAAAGGTGCAACTATTAAGAATATGCTCCATTGTTTCCTCTTTAGCTTCACATAGCTGACATCTAGAGGGCCCAATAATACCTTTTTTCCTAATGTTGTCCCAAGTTAAGATTTTCTTATGGTGAACTAGCCACATGAATAGCTTGATCTTCATCCACCCTTGCTGGCTCCAGAGTTGTTGCCAAGAATTCATTGCAATCCTAGAATCCATGTTCATGAGAATCTTCTTAGCTTCCTTAAGATTAAAGGAGCCTTCTTTGTTGAGGCCCCATCTTAATTGATCTTGCCCCTCTGTAACCAAGATTTTTCTTTGTTTTAGTATGTTCATAATTTCCTCGGCTTTTTTTTGTGGGACTTTCGTCATTACAGTCTATGCTTCTCCAATTTCTCCATTTCTTGGAGCTGTAAGTATGACTCCAAAAATCTTTAACTCTGATTAGTCCCTAGGAATCTGTTTCCTGCTTGAGTTCTTTATAGTCTTCTTTTAGCAACATTGGTTCTTGTTGCCATTTTTCCTCCCAAAAGAGAGCAAGATCCCCTGCTCTGATTTCCCAGAAACTGTGGTCTTGTACTAGGCATCTGTTTTCCCAGGCTTTATTCCAGATGTAGGAGCCCTTTATGTTTCCTGACATTCTAATAAGATCATTAGTTTGCCAAGAGCTTGCATATTTTTCTTTCCAGGTTTTAGCCCATTGAGCTTCTGGTTCTTTAACCCATCTCCACCAGAGTTTGGCTCCTAGCACATTACTTAAGATTTCCTGATCATCTAAACCTAGTCCCCCATGACTTTTAGGTTTGCAGATTTTATCCCAAGAAACAAGTGCCCATTTCTTTCTTGTTTCTTCCTTGCCCCAGAGGAAGCCTCTCTCGATATTTCTGAATTGTTGTTAGACCCATTTGGGGGCTGGGAGAGCTGATAACAAGAACACCAGGATTGATTGTAGAACAACCTTTGTCAGAATTAATCTCCCGCCAGGTTCAATGATTTGATGGTCCATTTTTTAACTTTGTCCTGCATCTTATTGAGTACCGGTTCCCAAATTCTCTTATGCAGGGGTTTGTCTGTAAGGGGAATTCCCAAATACTTTGAAGGGAGGGAATCCCTTTGGAAGCCCAGAATTCTTGAGATATTTCTCTGAATTGCAATGTTAGTATTCAAGAAAAAAAAAATTGATTTGGAGAGATTTACTTCCATACCTGTGGCCAAGGAAAAAATGTTCAGGATTTGTTTATACTCTGAAGCTTCTTTGACAGTGGGAATTCCATGCAGCATTGTGTCATCCACAAATTGTTGATGAGTCATTGTCTGTCCATTTTCTGTTAATTGAAGTCCCTTAATTTTTCCCAAGAATTTAGCCTGCTTAATGGCTCTGCCCAATCCTTCCATCATGAGGATAAAAAGAAAGGGAGAGAGTGGGTCACCCTGCCTGAGACCTCTAGAAGGAGTGAAGATAGCTGAGGGAGATCCATTCACCAGAATAGAAAAGCTGGAAGATGTTACGAGAGCCATGACCCATCTGATCCAGTTATGATCAAACCCAAATGCAGCAAGGATCCTCTTGATGTAGCTCCAGTTGACTTTGTCATAAGCTTTGGCAATATCTAGTTGCATGATCATACCGACCTGTTTTTTACTGGTTAGCGTGTGGACTGTCTCGTGTGCAAGAATGATATTATTAAGAATTTTTCTTCCTTCCACATAACCAGATTGTTCACCTGAGATTAAAGAAGGAAGAAGAGGTTTGAGCCTGCTAGCCAAAATCTTGGATATAATCTTGTAAACCACATTACATAAGGCAATGGGTCTAAACTTATCAGCAGTCAGGGCTGAATCCTGTTTGGGGATCAAAGAGATGAAGGAGGTGTTGAGGGCTTTCAAAATAGTCCTATTTCTTCTGGAATCCTCCACAACATTCAGGATGTCTTGCTTGACAATGTTCCAGCAGGCCTTAAAAAAATCCACATTGAAACCATCTGGACTTGGAGCTTTGCCATTTTGCATGTCCTTGATAATCTCACTAACTTCCTCTTTAGTGACTGGTTTGTTCAAGTTGAAATTGTCCTCTCTAGTCACCAGCTTAGGGATGTTATTTGTAATTTCTCTGATGTATTTCTCCCTGTCTGGATTATTCTCCTTAGTGATACTTTTGAAATGTTGAACCAACACTTCTTCGATGTTCTTGTGAGAGGTCTGTAGCTGCCCTTTGTCATTCAAAATCGCAGAGATTCTGTTGTGAGCCCTATTGGCTATGGTGGATCTATGAAAAAATTTTGTGTTACGATCCCCTTCCTTAAGCCATTGAATTCTAGACTTTTGTCTCCAAAAGATTTCTTCTTGTTTGCATAAATTCTCCCATTCTTGATGGTGTTTGTCAGCTAGTTGACTTTTGTCCTTATCAAAACCCATTGTGATCAATGCTTGATTGAGTTCCTGTAGTTTGGCTTCCACTGCCTTTTTCTCCACAAAAATGTTGCCAAAAACCTCCTTGTTCCATTCTTTGAGTCTGAATTTAATATGCTGAAGTCTTTTGTGTAGGATGAACATATTCGTGCCCTGGATTTGAAGATCTTCTGCCCACCATTGTTCAACGTTGTTAGTGAAATCTGGGTGGGAGAGCCAGATATTCTCAAACCTGAAGGGTCTGTTCTTGGGAGAATCAAACCCCTCGAGTTCTAATTGAATCGGCCAATGATCAGAACCTCCAAAGGGGAGAACCTTAGCTGTTATTTCTCTATTTGCTAGCATAAGCTCCTCGGAGATCAGAAATCTGTCTAACTTGGAGGCGACCTGAGCCTCACCTCCTCTTTTATTGTTCCAAGTATATAGGCCATTCTGCATTGCCGAGTCCACCAGATTCATGTCATCAGTAAAGGTTTGGAATAGATCTGAGTCCTTATTTAGTAGTCTGGTGCCTCCTCTCTCTTTTTTTTTCCGAAAGTGATTTGATCATATTAAAATCTCCTCCCAAGACCCAAGGTATTCCTACATGTCTGCTCTTGAGTTGTGCTAAGGAGTTTAATAGTCTTAGTTTTTCATCTATTCTTTGCGGCCCATAGACATTTGTGGCGAGGAAAGTGTCCACAACTCCCACTGGTTGAATGATTACAGATAGATAATTTCTTGATGCCTCCGCATCCAGAATACTAACTTTTTGGGGGTTCCATAGAGTGAGGATACCTCCCACTGTGTTTTCTGCTTTCACTTCAAGAAACTCAAAACTGTTCATCCATTTGCTATGGATTTGCTTTAACTTTTGAATGGAACATTTTGTTTCTTGAATAAAGATGATATCTGGTGATGCTTGTTTGATTCTATGACTTAACATTCTTTGTTTTCTTTTACAGCCTAGACCTCTAATATTCCAAGGTATGAGCTTCGTAATTAAAGATTTGTGAAAGAGTAACTGGTTAGGTCTTTCATCTTACCCGAATCTATCATTAGCTTTCCACACTCCATTAGGAGTTCATTTTTCTTTTTCCTGCCCCATTTTTTACCTAGATTTCTAGTTGCTAAACCTAGAGTTGATTTCATAGTTTTCACCCCTCTGTGTTCCTGCTTGTGAATACTTTTACCTTTATCCAATCCTCTTTCCTAGGTTTTCCATAAAAATAATTGTTGTATTCTAGAGCATTCTTCTAGAGGTATTGATCTATTCCTTCCTTGGATCCCTGCCTCAATAATCCTTCCAGATCCAAGTTTTCCTTGTCTAAGATTTCCTGTAGTTCATGATCTTCCAGATCTAGTTCGCTTTGGGTCATTTCTTGGTCCATCTCCATTTCTGTCTCACTCATAACAATCTCATTATGGTATACCATGTCTTGAGATTGTTTCCTATTTTCTTCTGTTTCTTTTTCGTTAGAATCTTTCTCCTGGGCTTGTTCATCCTTCGTGTTATCCTCATTCTCATCCAGCACTTGAAACCTATTCTGGCTGACCCTCTGCCTTTCGTTCTGCTGTTGCTTCATTCCCCTTTTTCCCCCTTTACTTCTGCTTACCACTTTCTGAAAGCTCTTTGTATCCTTCAAAGTATTGAGGTGTTCTTTGTTGTCTACTTTACCGAGAGGGTAGTCCCTGAGCAGATGTCCATGTTCATGGCATCTACGGCATCTGAATGGGATATCCTCATAGTCCACAATTTTCACCCATTTCTCATCATGAAATTCCAGAATAACTTCATCCGGAAGAGCTTCTGATAGATCCATCTCCACACATATTCTTGCAAAGGAAGTATATTTCCTTCTTCTTGTGGCTTCGGAAACTTTGACAAAACGTCCTAGTTTATTACCAATAGTTGCTAATGATTCTGTTTGCCAATAATCAAGAGGTAGGGAATATAGCCTTACCCATACTGGAACCGAGGTGAAGGTCTCCCGCTCTGGGACGAAGTTCATCCTCCAAGGCCTCATATAGAGACCAACCGCTGCATAAAAGTAGGGTCCTCCTTCGAATATTTTGTCTTTGTCTTCTATGTTTGTGAACACCACCATGAAGAATCCTTTTGAGCCAAGATGTAGGTCAATGCTTCCTTTGGGCTTCCAATGATACTTGATCCACATTTGCAAGGCTTTTTCAGTGGGCCATAGTCCCATGAATTTACAAATGATGGCATAGTTCCCCATGTGTTCTCTGTGCACTTGCAGAGTAGGGTCATTTAATGTTACCCTTGGCGTGATGGCAGCTTTAGGCTTGCAAGGTCCCTTTTGCTTGTGTTCTCATGACCCAAGATATTTGTCTTCTTCCTCCTTATCCTTTATGTTGTTATTTATCTTGGTCTTAGTTCTCTCCGTCCCCTTAGCATTATCGCTGTTTTTTTCCCCAGCCACGCCTTTGTTGTTACATTCCATTGTTTTACCTTTGTTGGATACCACGTCCTTGTAAGAGAGATCCGAGCTCCCTCCTTTGCTGCCCTCCATCAGAAACTGTCTCTGCTATCCTCTGAACCGTCATCGTTTGTTCCCGCTCAGTCAAAAAAAACAAATCAAAGCAAGCGAGAAAAATTCAAAACAAGAGAGCAAGAAAATTTGAAAACAAGTGAGTGTGTTTCAAGTGAGTGTGTTTCAAGTGAGTGAGATTCAAGTGAACATGGTCAAAATATTTCAGGTGAACATGATCAATGTCTAGTATTTATCACATAATGGGCCAACGGATAGGAACAAATTAGACATATTACTAACAACATGACCTAAAAAAAATACAAGATGGAGTGGAAACCCTTGCAACTCCGCAATACCCAAATATTCAACCCAGTTCTGCACTAGTCCATCTTGTACTTGAAATACAAAGAAGGCCCACATCTATGGTTCAAGTGTCAGACATGATCTATGAAAGATTTGTTCAAAAGGAAGTCAAAGTAGAAAATCATTTACAGACTGTATTTCGAGATATTATTATTATCTAGCCATAGATGAATAGTAGAAGTGGCTTAGTAAACCAATACTTTCGTCTTGAAAGACCCAGGACCCATAATGAATGTCCAAGACTGAACCCCACTCTCAAATTCTCGAGGGCTGAATATACAAAAATCTATGGTGGGATTGGCTTTGCAAATGTAATCCGTAAAATAATTATACCACCTTGCAAAAATTCAATGCAATAAACTCCTCACTCTCCTGGAAGTGTCCTGAATGGTTATTAGACCGGTGGAAGACATTTGGCCTTAACAGAAGCGCAATGGAACCTTACATAATTGAAGGAGAATACGAATCACTTGAGGTCCCACTTTCAGAAATCAAATATTTGTAGGAAAGTGAAGTCATGGATGAAAAGCATATAATGGAAATATTTCTCTATGACCATCATCAATGGCGCGTGAAAATTTTATTCAAAGCAGAGGATACCTTGCACTATGATCAGAGATTCACAAAGCATAACATGCATTTTCACTAAGAGAGGGGTTTGTCCTCTAAAATTAATATGACTTCGAGTCTGTATGTATATACATTGAGTCTGTACATGGTTTCTTTTCGAATGATTCCTTTAGGACCCAAAGGAATTCTCTGGCTAAAGGTGTGGATTGAACCACATCCCAAAAAAATCTACGAAAAAGTAACTAGTTTGGTCTGTACAAATCCCCACTTTAAGGATGATTCCTGTGTGCATTGTCGGAGAAGTCATGCTCTAAGAGATTCCTGAGGCCTCTTGGAGAGGCTATACATAAAGAAGTTATCCTTATTCTTGGGCATTGAGTGAGAGAAATTTCAAGCGTCTGAGAGTCTAGGAGTGAATCTAAATTCTAGAAGTCGAAAGTTTGAGAAGCTTGCGCATCAAGACCTGTGAGCCTGGTGAGAACCTAAAGTGGCTGAACTTTCTTAGGTAATAGTCTAGTGCTTTGAGTACTCTATTTTATAGACAAATTCTGTGACAGGCCAGGAAGCCTTGGGTTTCTAGCTTATTATGAGTTAGTATAACTGATAAAACCCTTAGTAGTCAATTTTTGGTTTAAGTCGAGGCTTTATATTGTGATTTCCTAAAGCTATTAATAAAAAGAAGTCTTTGTTTTCATCTGTGCCACATCTCTGTGTAAAAATTATCTGTATTGACTGAGGGAAATTCATCTTAGGTTCATCGGAAATTCACTTGGGATCCTAGAGTACCGTTCAAACTCGCGAAGGCATGAGGCCATGTAAAGAGCAATTTCGGTATTGGATCTGCTTGAAGGTTGATGTATGATTTCGTGTAATGTTTTTGTAGCTCAGTTACAGATTCTCTTCTACTTGGAAAGCTTCATTCTCCATCAGAGGAAGTCTCTATGACATTCTGGTCAAATTAGTATCAAATCCAATAATTTGGGTACATCTCAAATCTTGTGATAAAGTTATGAAGAAAAACTTCAAATCAGACTCTTTTAAAAATATAAAGAACTTTGAAGAATATTCTAGTTCTGGCCTCGATAGTCTGTTTGATAGTTGTCGTAAATCTTCTGTGAATGATGTTGAGATAGAAGTAGTCGAATATAAACCACAAGATGCATGGAAATTACCAGTCATCTCTCCATCTAGCGTCTATGTTGATTTAAATTCTTTCCAGTGGAAAGCTATTAGCAGAGTCATAGTTAAAGAATTTGTGTCACAAATACAACAAAATTGTGAAGTTACCCAAACCATATCACTTATTGATCCAAAACAAATCCAGAGAAAATCCCAATAGCGTGACACAAATTATTTACATATTGGGTGTATAAGAGTTGGGATCTCTGCATTAATTCATAGAGGTATCAATGCCTATGTCCTATGTAATGTACGAGATCTCACACATAGTAAATTTACAGATTTATTGATTGGAGGGATAGTAGCTCCACTGTCTAATGGTCCAGTCTAGTTCGATTGTTACCCAAATTTCTCAATCTATGATTTTGATGAACATCTCAGAGACATTCTTAAGTTACAGATCAAAACTACTGGTTTTGATATGAAATCCAAGCGAACTAATATTTCCATCCAAGCTTGAGGTTGTTTTAGACATACCAACACCATGTAGCTTGGTATGTCCAGAGTCTAAAGTCCTAATATTTCCATCCAAACATGAGGTTGTTTTAGACCTTGATGATTTGTTCATGGACTGATTATGTCTAAAATCAGTACAAAAATCTAGAAGTGAAAGGATGCACCCGAGTTAAGAAACCATGCCTCATGTTCTACATGTGTACTTGAAGAAGAAGCCAAGTACACATCCCCACCTTCATCTATGGTGGTTTTCGCCTCTGCCGAAGGAGCATCATCAGATCCCTTTCCTTTCTCAGGAACTTTAAATCTACAGTCCTTTTTGAAGTGCCCTTCCTTTCCACATTTCCAGCACACCTTTACAAGTTTTCCTAGAGATTTAGATATCCCTCTAGATTTAGATCTCCCACTCGAGGACTTATTTTTGTTTCTGTTCTGGGACCGTCCTCGTATAGATAAGGCATATCCACTCTGGCCTTCCATATTTTTCCATCTCAACTCCTCTAATAGTAAGGATGAGACTCTTTCATAAAACTTCAAGGTATTTGTATTTATACCTATTGCAACAACCAGACTATCCCACAAATCTGGTAGAGAACACAATAAATTGATGCACTTATCTTGATCTGAAATTTTAATATCAACAGATAACAACTGGCTTACCACAATATTAAATTCGTTTAGATGCTCTTTCATCAAGTCTTCATCCTTCATCCTCAGGTTATACAAATTTTCCATATGAATAGTTTGTTCACCAGAGACTTAGATTGGTACAAAGTCCCTAACTTGTCCCACAAAGCCTTCAACGTAGCTTCCCTTGATTTATCCAACAATACTAAATCTGAGATATACAACCATAATGTGATCTTTTCTTTCTAATTCAACTTTGCCCAGTCTTCGTTTGACATTTTCATTGGTTTATTACTAGGATCTAGCACGATCGCTGATCTTTATCCACCAACAGATCCTCCATCTTGAGTTTCCACAACTGAAAATTTTGACCATCAAATTTCTTGATCTCTATCTTTCCACTACTCGCTATCTTCTTTCACCAGCAAGAATCAATCCCGTAGATCTCCCACTGAACAGTGTCTACCACAGGCTCGAGCAAAACCCCTCAACAACAAAGGCATCCTCTTGAATCCAAAACAACTCTGATACCAAATGTAGGTTTTAAACCTGTACAGAAATTACCTGCAAATGAATTCTAAAAATAGAAAATAAACAATGACCGGAATATAAAACAAATACACAAAGATTTTCCCCTGGATCCCAAAACAGGACTACCAAATTGATTTTTCATTACCTTCCTTTCAATGTTACAATACATATATATACATGACAAAGCATTCATAAACCTCAATCCAGTAACCTTGGATTAGAACATAATCGTAGTTACCTTGACCGAATCTACAAAAGACCATGGGCAGAAAACCATCATGCCCAAAATCATGTACAAAACCTATTCACAAAACCATAGGTAGGTCCGCCCACCTAATATAGGGTCCAAAAATAAATAAATCTCTGGCCGCTGGACTAGATCCTGTGCAATGGGGCTACTACCCCTTGAAATCCCCTAGCTAGTCATGGAAAGAATATAACACACACCCAACAAACACCACAATGCACCCGCAAGATGTCTTACATGTGCGTTTCATTCTTACTTTTTTGCGTGTACTTCCAAACTTCGACCATTTTGGTTTGAATTGTCCTATATTTCTAGTTTATTGTTATGCTTGTATATCTTTCTTGACATACATTCCCTCACATACATGGGCCAGCCAATGATCCGGTGACTACATTGAAATTATCACTTCACATGAGTCTAGCCTATGCTCTGATTAGGTTAGGACTAGGAGTAGTTTTTCTTTTCTTAGTTGTTTTCCTTGAATTTCTTTTCTTTAATTTTGTTACCGCCACTTCTTTCCTTTTCTTTGTTTTCTTTTTAGTTATAGGGTAGCTTCTACATGAGACCATGTTTGGCTTCTTAGACAAGTAGGGTGAAGTCCAAGAGGAAGCTGTATTGCTACCGATGCTTGGTTATCTGTTTATTCCCTCTCTTTATGTGAATCTTGCATTTTGTTGGACAATTGGCATTGTCTGGATGGATATTAGCCTAGTGAAGGCATTTGCAAGTGTGTTGGAATTAATGTCAACATTCATGTTGGGTAGTTGGCATTGCCTAACTTTTGCCTGGAGTGTTTGCATTGATGTTAACCAGACTAGCTTGGATGCTTGTCGCAGGAAATGTTGGCAATGATGGCCTAGGAGGAATCTCATGGTAGTTGCAGGCTTCATGTAGAGAATCATCAAAGTAGAAATCTTATTGGAGAAGCCATAAAATGATGATTACAATGATGGACCAGGAGGAAGTCCATGGTAGCTACAGGCTTCATACAGAGGATCACCTTGGTGGTTGTGATTTGAGCTGTCCGGAGAGTCAAGGAGAAGAATAATGTCATATAGATTGGAACCATATTAAAGGTATCATATGTGCTCAAACACAACATCATACCCTCTCCATTGGAAATTTCTCTAGGAGATCTTTCCAACGATATGCGGAAGTCCAAAAATGGACTCCTGGATCAAAAGTTATGGCTTGTCGATGATCAGGGATTTGAAATCCTAAAGAAGACTGGAATATTAAAGGTCCAGGATATCGAAGATCGACACATCGGTACATTGGTGATTGGAGGTCTGCATATCGATGATCAAAGGTCATCATATTAGTGCATCTGCAATAGGAGGTCAGCGTATTGGCGTAGTAGGAGATCGGAACCTCGGAGATCAGCGTATCAACGCATTGGAATGTTAGAGGTTGGCATATCAACGATATCATAATATCAGAGGTGCGATACATCGGACCAGGCTGTATTGAAGATTAGAGGATATTGAAATCCCGGATATCGGCATATCAGAACATCGACATATTAGAGATTGCAATATCGGAGCTTTGTAAAGTGAGGAACCTTTAAAATATTGTGATATCGATAAGTTTCGATAAGCCTTTAAAAGTGCTGAGGAATGCCAAAGGAAGATTAAAAAAGGATTTCGATGCAAAACCAAGGTTGATGGGTCCTCCTCTCTCTCCTATGATGAGCACCAGTATTGCAGCAAGAATGCTGCAACTCCTGCGGCTACCAACTTTACTTTATCAACCCAGTGTTCATACAAACTTAGAGGTGACAGTGTTGTATAGATAAGTAAATGTGATGGGTCCGCTCTTTGTCACTACTAAGCTGGCGATAGACCACTAAGGTTTTTCAAACTAGACTTCTATTGATTTCGAAGAAGCTTGATTACCAATGAGGAAAAGATAAATCTACACTAAGAGAAAGCTTGTCTATTGTAGTAAGGAAAAAGACTGAAATCAAATGCTTAAACACACCATTTTTCTAACTAACTGCTAAGAGGCTTTGCTTCAAAATAATTCTAAGTTAACATGTATGAAATCCTACTGTCCTAGGCATGCAAATTGAAACATCAAACATTCTACTGTTGTGCATGTAAATGAACAAAATAACTCTGTTTTTCTTTTTGTCTTTTTTTGTGTGAAAGTGTGAAAGCTAACTTCCTTTGGTGATGTGGCAGGTGGCTTAGGGATGATGGTGAATGGTCAAAAGGCTTGGGAGGCAAGTAGGGGTCCTTTTCTAGCTTCCTAGGGGATTTTTCCACAATTTGGCCTCAAAATAGGCCACTACAAGTCAACCTACAAGATGTCCTAATGCGTCCTACAAGATGTCTTGAATTCCAATAGGATCCCCTGTATTCCTATAGGATACATCTGAGAGCAAAAGGAGGGGTTTGGAAGGTGATGTAATGCTTATGGAAGGTGGTTGGTGGATGGAATGAGGCAAGGGAGTGCCTAGGATCACTGTAGAGCTCAAAACCAAATTGTGAGCTGGTTAGATTTGCTCCACAATCTTGAAGAATTATTCTTATGGAATGATGAATTTGGTGAGGGATTTAGTGAAAGAAGGTGATAATCATGGATGGATGAAGTTGGTATGAGGTTTTTGACCATTTCTAGAATTTTTGTCCTTCGAACCTTATGACATACGATGGAAGAAGCTTTTGTTTTCTGAAGATGTCAACATGATCACTGGGTTAATTAATTGGAACCATTCCTTTTCCTCAGGGTTGAGCTCTTCCAATTCTATTAGGTCAAAGCCTTTGTCTGAGATATTTTCAAAGAGCAATTGTGTTGCTTTCGAGGCTGATATGGTCAGATAAAGGGTCAGGCTCTAGAAGATAACTTGATTATGTGTTAACAAATTAACCAACAAATAAATTTTGGTAAAGCAACCCACCTCTGCATGACTACATAATCATTCTTCCTTTTCCATGGGTATTAAAGCCTCTAACTTTAAAACATATTTTCCCAGAACTGGGGGATGGATTGGATGGATTTGAGAGGGATTATTGCTGAATTCCAAACTACAAGAGAAAAAGGGCATCTAAGAAAAAGATGTTGGATATTCTCCTCCTCCTATTAGCACAACACACACCTTGGTGGTCCTTGGATTGAAATTTTCTTCAGGTTCTCAGCCATCAAGATTTTTCCATGAACTAAATGACAATAGAATGTGTTGATTTTGGGAAATCCATCGTTCGACCATTTCTTCCCCCAAATACTAGATGATGTCAGATGGGGAATTTTAGATGTTAATATGTCATATCCTTCTACGATCCTGTTTATTGGTCGCTATAGGCGTTGAACCTTTAAGAGCTTTAGTCAGAGCTTTCTTCTGAGAGGAGAGGTGAACCAAGAGATTGTTGCATTTCCATGCTATCCACATACCACCCAGATCCCATTTAGAAATATCCACTAGCATATGTTTCCCATTCTCTTCCATCCATGATGCCAATTCTCTGTAGTCAAATTCATCGTAGATATATGAGGAGGATGGAATCTTATCCTTCCATACACAGATTCTTGTTCCATTACCCTCCTACCAACCCAAGTGTTACATGACCATAGGTGTTACGACTTTACATAATTTCCATATTTTTGAACCACCTACCTCGCACGATTCCTCCTTTGGCCTGAGAAGTATGCCCTTGTGAAAATATTTCCTTATAAATGCAAGCTTCCACCACTCCTCGGATTAAAAAAGAATCCTCCATACTAGATTTGCTTCTAGAGCCAAATTCATGTATTTTGGGTCTTTAATCGCGAACCCTCCATATTTTTTTGGTAGTCATACAATATTCCAATTAATTAAGTGGAAACAGTTTTCATTTCCTTTTCCACCTTGCGATAGAATTTCCATATCATACTACTTATTCTTTGAGATATTCCTTTTGGGCTAGAAGTCCATAGCCAATGTATACTGGAAGAGAGGATAATTTAGATTTGATAAGCACATTTTTCCCTGTCACATTCAACCATTGAGCACCCCATAAAAAGAATATTTTCATTATTTTCTAAATTAATGGTTCCCAATCATCACCAAATGTCAGACAAAGGTATATTGGAATGCTTAAATAGGAGAATGATTTCCAATTTTTAGCAACTAGAAAGCCCAAGACACGAGAGATCTCTTGAAGGTCTGACTCAAAGAAATTCCATCAAAAAGCCCACCGGATGGGAATAAGTACTTATCCAATATCTTTTTAAACCTCAGAGCTATTATTTTTTATGATCCACCCAGTAAAATATTATCATCCGCAAATTGTGAGTGATTGACCTCTTTTCCATTTCTTACTATACTCAACCCTAGAAGACTTCCATCTTCTCTTGTCACTTCCAATTTCCTGATTAAAATTTCTGCCATTATAATATAAATAAGGGGGTAAAGGGGGAAACTCTGTCTCATCCCTCTCAAGGCTGCAAACAACGGGGTTGCCCTTCCATTAACAAGCGATGCTACCCAAGGGGCACCAAAGCATGCTCAAATCCATTAGATGAACTCCTTGCAAAAACCTAGCTTTTCTAGAATTAGATATAAAAAGGAACGATTTACCCTATCAAAATAATTATCCATGTTAAGCTTAATTACCATCCCTGCCTCTTCTACCTCTTTGCTCGAGTGAATTTCTTCCTGCACCAAAAAAATATTGTTTAGAATGTTCCTATGCTGCATGATGCCTCCTTAGTTCTCAATGATGAAAGACGAAATTAGATTCTTTAACCGATTTTCCATCACCTTTGTTAATATTTGATATGTTTCATTATAGAGAGATATTGGACGAAACCTTGAGAAATTAATAGGGTTTGATTCTCTTGGTATGAGGGCAAGGAAAGAGGAGTTTATACCACCTCTGAACTTCTTTTTAATTCTGGAGTTGTTTAACATTTGCAAGATATATTTCTTAATAAGGAACCAAAAGGATATATAAAACTGATTGTAAATCCATTAGGTCTAGGAGCCTTTTCTAAGTCTAATGACCACATTACCTTCATCACCTCTTCCTCTTCTATTGGCTTGATGAGCTCCAAATTCGTCATTGGTGAGATTACCGAGTCGATGTTTTGGAGGAGTTCATCAGCCTCATCCTTTTTGATTTCCCTATCTGTATACAAGGATTTAAAATGATTAAATGCCTCTAGTTTGATATCTTCAAAGGATGTGATTCTTGGTCTGCCTTCCGGAGATATTTCTTTCACTCAATTCTGATTTTCTCGAGCTTGGGCTTGTTTATGGAAAAAGGTGGTATTCTGATCAACCGCCTTCAACCATAAACTTCTTGACTTTAATCTCCATAATTCCTCTTCGTTCCTGCTTGCTGTGCATATACTCCTAGTAAGTTCCTTTTCCTTTTTTATATGTGCTTCTTCCACAATGACATTTTCCATCATCCTATGATGCTCCTCTAATTGATTGATGAGCTCCCTTCTTAATTTCCCCAGAGGTCTAAATTTTTCTTTTAGCCATTTCCTTAGAGCTTCTTCGACAGACCAAAGTTTACGTGCCCAAACAAAGTTTGGTGATCCTTTAATCAGAGATAACCAGGCTTGATTTATTGAATCTAACACTTCTTCCTCTTGAATCCAAACTAGATTAAATTTGAATGGGATTGGCCCCAAGGTTTCAATTTTTTTCAAATGAAGGGTGATTGGCCTATGATCCAATTCACCTTAAGCATTAATAAAGGACAAGCAGTGTAGGCCTTTTAATAACCAAATGTTATGGACCATAATTCTATCCAATTTTAATAACCAGTTGTCCAATCTAGTCGCTATGTGATTATCTCGTGATCTTCAATTGGTACGTGTGTACTTTCCAATTTTAGGGACTACATCAAATAAATCCCAATCGTATATTACTTCCTCCATCTGAATGGATCCCTTAGTATACTACCCACTTTTTTCTCAGATGAATTTAGAGTTACATTGAAATCACCTCCAATCACTGCATTTTGGTGCATACCTTATCTTTCATTATCTTTCATTAATTCTAGAGAGTCCTAAAATTCAATTTTATCACTATACAAAATAGGGGCATATACATTTATCATTAGTATCTGTTCTCCAATTTCCTTATTTTGAAGATGGGCCACAATCCAATTCTACGTCTTAAATCTCTCGATGCATGAGAAATCTACTTTCTCCAACCAAAAGGTGCCCAAACCTCCTTACGCTCCTATGGAGCTTTGGGAAATTCTCACATTGCCTTTCCATTTTGCTTATATCGTCTTCAAAGCCTCTCCTTCTTCCAATTTTGTTTCCTGAAAAAATAATATCCATGGTTTTTCCTTATTCAACAAATCCTGTATATTCTAGGATAGCACAATCATTTGGAAGTGGGATTATGAGTCCCTCCTCCCTCTGATCCATTTTTTCCTTTGTTCCCTTTTCCCTTAAAGATCTCAGGTATAACTGATTGGTTTCCTAGTTTCTTATTTTGCTTTGCTTCTTTTTCATGAACTACCTTCCTCTGCAGTCTTCCCGATATTTTCTTAGTGCTTTCAATTTCTTGGCTACTGCCTTCATCTGCCCAGACAGAATTCTAAGCCATATGTTGCGTTATCACTCCTAGTATTTCCTTTGCGACACTTTCACTTGGAGATTTTTGAGATTTGGGGCTGCGAGGTCCCTAGGGTTCCTTTCAGCATTGTAGATTTGGTCGAATCTGGAGCTTGAATCAAGTTTTCTTCATTGATCTCCCCTTCCTCAGATTCCTCATGTCCCTCTTCTTGATTTTCCTCTAGATTTTCAACCTCAGCAGTAGGAACTGATGTTTTGTCCTCATTCTAATTTCTCAAAGCATTAAATGGATTTGAAGAGGTTGAGGCCACATTACCTTGCATATTCTGGGTTCTTGTGTTGATGTTTCTACCTTTCCCCCTTTCTTCTGAGTTTTCCATTGCCCTTCCTTGGAAGGTAGAGGATTTGTTCCTTTGGAGCTCAAAATCTTACTACAATCATGGGAAAAATGTCCATACTCATGACAATATCGAAATTTAAATATAATTTGTTCGTAATCTAAAATCTTGTGATGCTTCCAATCCCTTAAAGTGAGATTTATTTTAGCTGGCAATCCTTTCTCTAGATCGACCTCCACAAATATTTTTGCATATGCAAATTGTGATCCTTTGGCCTCTGCTTTATCAATGTTGCATCCCACGCCATTCTCTGTAGCCCTTAAACAGTCATCACTTTAGCGAGAAAGCAACAACCTTAGAAGTTTCACCCATACAAGAATTGATGTAGGGATATCTTCAACTGGGTTGAAATCTAAGGTCAATTTCTTAAAATAAATTCCCTTGGATCCACAAAAATACAACCCATTTTGAGATACCACATCCGTATCCTCTTTAAGCTCAAATAAAAAAGCAAAAATGCCATTCCCAACTGCATACACGACTATATTACCTTTCATCATTGACCTCCATTGCTTATCGATCCAAATTTCCATAGATCTGGGGGAAGGCCACATACCTATAAATTTTCCTATCAAAGCTCTCGAAATAAGCTAGTGAAGTCCTTCGAGTGTTGATCGACAAGGCTACATCCCTGATATCTTCGTTTCACTTGACAAATCGCAACGACAACGTTGTCATCTTCACTCTCTTTGGTAATGAAGCTATCAAGGCCTAAAATGCATACGCTTCCTCACGAGTGCGAAGGTGGGGGTGGAGGGGTAGGAACCCCCTCCTCAGCGACCATTGGGGAGCTAGGGTTTCTATAGACGGAAGGGTGTCATAGCACCCAATCAGAGCATAAAATTAATAATTGTTATCCACCCTACTTACGATTAATTTCAACTAATAACATGTTAAATTTATATTGAGTATATTGTTGAGTTGTGAGGCTCATTCTTGTGCCAAGAGGCTCATTCTACAATCCAATATGAGGGGGGTGTGTAACTCCATGCATACTCAACTTGGAGTTAACACGTATCCCTTAAAAAAAATATTTTAAAAGAAAAAAAATTGTCAGCTATAATAAAAACATAACATAAATGATTATACATATTTGGTTAGTTTTAATTAAAAACACTATAAAAAATAATAATGACATTCTTATTGTGCTCACTTGATTCGTTCATGTTTCACTTTCACTCTTCCAATAATAAATAAAATATTTCTATACATATATTAAATAATATAATTTAATATAACTTTACAAAAAAAAAAAAACTTATATTTCTATTATATATATATATATATATATATATATATATATATATATTACCTTAGTAAAATATTTCAACGCTTAAAATGAAAAAAGTAAATAAAAGTAAAATAATTTAGTTATTTGCAATTCATTCAATTTTTAATATAAAATATTAATAATAATAAATTAAAAATACATTTCAAACTACTAAAAGTTACACATGGTTTATACAAAGAGATAGGAAACCACTATAGATCCATTTAATCATGAATTTATCAATCACTAAAAAAAATTAAATCTCGACATGTAAATCTATTTCCAAGTTTTGCATTCTAATTTTTTTTCATATAATAAGATTTGATCCCTTTTGACTCCCGATAAATCTTGATTAATATAGATATTTATTATCATCATTCTTATTCATTGCAAATTAGATTAACATTTCAAATAATAAAAATTAAAGCTCATAATTCTTAACAATAATTTATAAACATGGTTATTATGAATAATTTATAAACAATCAATATTTCTTTTTTATACATAAATGATCTAATTTTTCAAATTCAAAATAAATTTATATACAATTTGTATATTTATTTTATGGGCAATTAAGGTCTTGTGTTTTGAATTCACGAATAGGGGAAAAACTATCATTTCACTGTGATTTAAAATTATTTCTAAGTGTGTAATTTTTTTTAATATATTAATAATTTAAAACTTAAAATATTTAAATAAAAGAAAAGTATATGGTTTATAAATTATGAATCATTATTTTGAAATTTTGAAAATTTGTAAATACAATAATATTGCTTTATATAGAGTTTTAAATTGAAACTAACTTTTTGATATTGTTTTCTATAGGGTGGAAAAATCTATCATAACTTAGTTGTCAAATAAGGAGTGAGGACAACCATCTCTGGCTGCTATCCCCGAGAACAACTATCTATGGCTGCTATCCTTGAATGTAGGGTGACTCAGCACCCTTATTCAAGGAAAACCATGCCACTTGAAATAGCCCCCTGATGATTCGTAAGAGACAGGGTTTCACTCCTGCCCGATGCCTCTGGGTCTTGGGCCATTGACCTATTTCGACAATTAACCTCTTTCTTTAAATCCTTAACCAAACAAAAACAATTTTAAAGTATACTCATCTTTTAATATGATTTTAAGTATACTAAGTATACTGAATTTTTTAGTATGTCAGGAAAAAAAATATCCACCTTTCATAATAATTAAACCTCTCCGACACCATGGGAATAAAACTTTTGTAAACAACAAGCTATACCCAAAAATTAAAAAGCTAGAAACAATCCCATCCACTCTACTCCTTGACTTGTAAATTTTAAACGTGCCTCATACATATCTATATATTAAGGAGCCCTCCATTCATTCAGCGGACTTGTTTATTTGTGTTGAATTCCTCATATATCGGTTGGATTTGGCTTCGGCATCGGCCATACGAAGACAACGCTATTACTATTTATTGTTACCAACACAAAACAGGGGGCCCAGAGAAACCAGCAAAAATCAGGCAGGTATGTTTATTTTGTTGAGCTCCCTCTCGCCTTTTTATGTCGTTCTTCTGGTTTTGTCCAACCTCGCATTGCTTCTGGATATGCGAATGATTATAACATACTGTTATGAATCCTCACTGTCATCCTTTTGTTTCGAGTTATATCGCTTTATTGCAGTGGTAGGTTGTTGGTATATTGAACAATTAAATTGCTTATATGGGTATTAATTGCCGTATGTTTTATAGCCTGTAATATGTTTTTCGGTGGTTTCAAAATCCGGCATTTGACCTGTTTGATGCTATACTATGTGCTTTACAATTATAATTACGTGGTTTATAACAGAAAAAGAATCTGTTCAAATGGTCAGATCCCAATAGTCTGGTTCGAATCCTGATGTAGACTGTGAGAGGCCGAAAGTGAATGCATGGCCAGAGGGGGTGTGTCCATTGAATCCTCAGAGTCATGGAAAAAATTATGCTGTTTTTTCACAAATTCCCTTAACCTGAGTCTTGATTGAGCTGGTCAAATTTCCTCAATCTCTACTGCTGGGTTATGAACCAAAGTGTTTATGAGAGTATTGACATAGGATTTTGTGTGTATCTACAGAATTGTGAAAACCACTTTATGATTCATGAGCATTTATGTTATGTCTCCATGCCTGTTTCTGTTGTTCATGATGGTGGTTTTGCAAAGTGTTTTTTTGTTTGTGGGTCTCTTTTAGATTTTACTTTCCAGAGACAGGTGGGTTAAGCAGTGTAAGTGAACCTTGACTGTTTGAAATAAAAGCTAGGATACTCTGCAATCTTTTCAGTGAAAATGACAAAATTGAATTTGAAACAAAAGCTAGATACTCTGTAATCTTTTCAGTGAAAAGGGGAAAATCAAGTTTGACCAAGTAGGATATTTTGTGTGTGGGCTCAGACGGATTTGAGAACACTGGAGAGTTCCAAAAATCATTTGTAACTAATCAAAGGGTAAATCAAAGCATATATATTTTAATGGGAACAATTAGAAACTGACAATCTAAATCAAGAGGCAAAGCATTTGGGAACAATTAGAAACTGACAATCTAAATCAAGAGGCAAAGCATTTCACCTAGTTACTAGACATAAAAATGGGAGATCACTTTCATACATCTAGACCAAGCCAAGGGCCTACATGATGCAGGTTGAGCAAGATATGAAATGTCAAAACAAAGGGAGACCTCATGTCATGAATGGGTATTATGTGTATGAAATTGACTCAAAACTCTTAGAAATTTCACGAAATGTCAAAACAAGACAAAGGGAGGCCTCATGTTATGAATGACTATTATGTGTATGAAATTGCCTTAGAAGTCTTAGAAATTTGACACATGCAACCACTTGACCAGGGATGGATGTATGGCCAGACACAAGTACAAAATCCATACTCTATTTTTGCTAAGATGGAGCTGCTTCACCTTGTTGGGTTTAGACCTTGTGATGTAATGTGGGTAGCAAACAAAATTTGTCAATAGACTAATGTTCTCAGGGGCTAAGTTAGCTAAGAATTGTGGTTGAGGGTGGTTTTTACATCAAAATTTCCCAAGACTTACACCATGCCACATTTGCTTATAATAATGCGTTAACAAGGGGAATGAACCTGTCCAAATTTTGAACTTGGGTCATCATATCTAGAAGAACTCCTATTTACAACTAAAGCATAATTGAACATTGTATGATTTATATTTTGTTATAAAAAAAAATGGTTCCAACATGTATATTTTATGTTACCATCCATTTCTAATACACATTATTTAAATGAAATTCTAAAATACATGTTAATATTATATAGAATTTTTACATACATATTTTCATTGTCTCTCTCTACTTTCATAACTATTGATTGCAATTACTCTATGCTTATTTGTTTTTTGAAGTTTGAACTCATACATTTCTTTATATAATAAATATGACCATTATCTTATGTTATTGTAGAAAGCTTGTTGGTGTTTTGATGAACATAATACTTAGCTAGAAAACCAATAAAAAACTCATGATTGCCTATTAGTTGGTAAATTGGTATAATTGACTCTCAATTAAGCATGTCATCTAAATTGTATCCATTGTTGATGAATTGGCACATAGTCTAGTTTACTAAACTCACAACTTGATTTCATGTAGAGTTATTTGATGCAAGACATAAAAAATTTAATTTGTATCTTAGTTATTAAAGTAAAGAATAAGAGTTTGCATTTATTGGTAGGAGGATTTCTAGACTAGTAAGGCAACAACAAAATAAATCTCTATGATTTGTGACTTGAATTAGTAAAACCTTCGCAACTTTATTCCTAACATTTATTGTAGTGATTTTTGTAGAGGTTAACTCCAATATCACGGAGGGACAAACTTTGGGAAACACTCATATCTATGCATTAAATGATATTTTTGAAAGGGCATTTCTTTTTGTGTTATATGGATAAAGAGTTCTTAGAGGATAGTTGGTTGGTTCATAGTGGCATTAAGATGGTACATTCCTAGGGAGAGAAAGAATGCCTCATCCCTCACAAATGTAGCCTTAGGATATAAGAGGCTTAGTTTAGTTTGTAGTGCAACTTCAAGAGGTGATAAAAGGTGGATCTTGTGGTAGAAAGATGTCATGCTAAGATAACCTTGTTTTAGGGGCTTTGGAAGGAAAATTGTTATCTTTAAAAGTAATGTGAGAGAGCAACCTCAAAATAGCTCAAAGTTGTTAGAAAAAGGATGTAGCTGAACCCTTTCAACAAGGATTTATAGGGTCACATGGCCGCCAAAATTACACACATCATGAAAATAGCAAAGATGAGGAAAGCTAAAGGCACCCAAATTAGGATTTGAACCCATTGGACAAGAATTAGGGGTCCATCATCACAAAGTTATTTTTTGCATGATGATAAGTCTGTTCTCATTGACGGCAAACTCTACAAAGTCTCCATAGTGCTAAGCTCTCATTATTTTGATATAACAAATCCAATGATGTAAGTGGAGAATCTCAAAGCCACTCAACAAATTGATTCGATGTACATGTTTATATTGTTATTAAAAGTAATCATGTGCAAGAAGTATTATTGAGCTATTTTTTCTTAATTTAACCTTTCCTTTCCCATGATAAGTTTTTTTCAATGTTGTTTTAAGCAACACTTACATTCTTTGATTTAATCTAAAACCATAATGTGATGGATAATTAACCTAAACTTAATAAATTGTTTAGTGATTTTAAGATAGTTGTTCATGAAGAAATAAAATGCAGTCTGATTGTTCTTCCTTGGCTAGGGTTTAGAATGAAGATTGGGTGTTTTTCTGTGGTAAGAGGAAAACCTAGTTGTCATGGAAATTTGATTAGGCCACTTAGAAAAGTTTCATTACAATCTAGGATGTCCCTAAATGATCAACATCTATGTTTGAATTACTATGTAGGCTTATTACTTGATGCAACACCTCCTCCCACATTTACCCACTTTAACCAACCTGCCGGGGTAAACATGAGTTGAGGGCTACTATGACATGACCCGACCTCCTAATTCCAGTTAAGGAGCAGGGCCGAAAAAATGAAACTTTTCTGACCTTCCTTAGGGACTACAAGGCACTTAGGGGCTAAAGGACCACCCCAGGTGACCAATCCCTGAGATGGGGCTATTTTTCACTAAAGAAACCTCCCAACCACATGCATACCAAGGCAAGGGTGTGGTTATAGGCTTCCAACCACATGCACAAACCTAAAAGGGTGTGATTATAGCCCCAAAACTCTAGTTCAGAGGGTGTGGTACCGAGGTTTGAGCCACCTTTCTAAGCCAACCTCCAGACCACTGCCCAGAACTACCTGTAACTTCCGAGAATGATAAATGACATAAGGGTAAAGCTATTCATACAAAACTTGAACAAGAACCTGGCCTAACTAGGCCTAACCATGATAGTCATTTCGTCAAACACATGGTAAACATGTAAGCTACAAGTCATGAATGCATATTTGATCATCAGAGTCTAAACTTCATCTAGAAATCACCAAGAAGGCCTAATGCCCTCTCATAATAGCTGCAATAAAACTTGTTATCCCTTTCATTCATTAACCATCAAGTACTTATATAATTATGAACAAATCCATAACTAGGGAACTTTACACATCCATGCTTATAACCAACATATAACCAGATTATCAACCATGACATAACATCCATCAAAATAATAACAAGTACAAGTGCTCATAGATTACAATCGGAAAATAGTTCTTATTGACTTATGCAAAAGCCAACCAAGTCAGGGACTTCTATGTACAACCCGACTATAGATTGGGTTGAACCAAATCTTTCTTTCAGCCAATCATCCCCATGCCATATTCCAAGCATGAATACGGGATCTCAAGACATAAACAACCAAGGCTTCACAGAGATTAAACCACCTCCACCCTCAAGTTACTACGATCTCACCAAAACCGGTCAAGAGATCACAAAGGCCAAAACAAGCTTGGAAGCCTTAAAATTTCTTCACCAATACCTTGAGAAAATTGCCTATTTCCACCCACCTATTTAGTGCTTCTCAAAGATTAAACCACCTCCAACCGAACCCTTGGGAATTTTCCTGAAACCACCTCACCTGATTCTAAAACCTTCCAACAATCCAAAGCTCCACCAGAAAAGAATCCCATCACACCATGGTTATCCAGGAAATGGAAAGACAAGGCTAAAACCACAGTCAAACCAGGCAAAACCCATGCTAATGACAACAAATGAAAAAATGCATGTACCATGCATTCACACCTCAACTAGGAAATCACACATGCAACCTGTTATCTGCAAAATCCTCTTGTTGAAGCTGCTTGATCCAACCTTCCTTGCTTGTCCTTTTCTTTCCTTTTCCTTCCTTTGCTTTCCTTTGCTTGCTTGATTTCTCCTCCTTGAGCTCTCTCTCTCTCTCTCTCCACACTGGTCCAAGCCAAAAACTGACAAAAAGCTACACCAAGACAGACAAAAGTTTTGAACTAATCTCCAGAAGCCTTTTATCATTGAGGCCTCTATTTTCTTCATTTTCCTTCTATTTCCTCCTCATGCAAATTTGTGACCCTTCATCTCCCTTTTCTCCTAATTTCCTTTATATGCCTCTTTCATTTTCCAATGCCTTTGTCGATTTCCTTAACCATAATAAACAACATGTGATTCCCACTATAGAGCTTTTCCCAACATTCAGCGTGGAATACATGTCCCATGACCTTGGTCTTATTTTGCCTTTATTAACCTTTATTACATCAAACTTTAACCCGGGGTTGTTATAGACCCCTCCCCCTTGAGGAAACACTGTCCTTTGTGTTCTATGACACATATGACCAACAAAACCATTGAAAACAAAACATACTGCCTATGGACCTAGAAGGAGGTCCGTGGTCTCGAGAAAATGAGGGTTAAGATACAAAGAAGGGAATATGATTTATCCTTCCTCAAGCATTTCTGCGATTCCAATATGACTCCATCCTTTGCCTCCGTTAAGCACAAACTGCATAACCAACAACAAAGCCTTCAACTGACTCAACAAATCTTTAATTCTCTTTTAAAAAAAAAAGTGATTATTCACCTTGAGTTGGTCGACTCCCCACCTTGGCAGCATAACAGATCATATTTATAACTCCCATTTCTCTTCTTTGTAGATTCAACCCTGAGGATGAGTCTTGTTCTAGACTTGAAATGTAGACGGCATAAAATTGCAGACTGTGGAATATCTGAGCTCAGAATCTCAAAAATCACACCACAGAAATCTCCAAACCATTATTGTTACCCTGTACAGAGGGGAAACCTGGAAGGAGGTTTGTGATCTCGAGAAAATGAGGGTTAAGATACAAAGAAGGGAATATGATTGATCCTTCCTCAAGCATTGTCACGATTCCAATATAACTCCATCCTTTGCCTGCATTAGGCACAGATTGCATAACCAGCAAAATCACAAAACCTTCAATCGGCTCAACAAATCTTTAATTCTGTTTAAATAAAAAAAGTGATTATTCACCTTGAGCTGGTCGACTCCCCACCTTGGCAGCATAACATATCATATTTATAACTCCCATTTCTCTTCTTTGTAGATTCAGTCCTGAGGATGAGTCTTGTTCTAGACTCGAAACGTAGATGACATAAAATTGCAGATTGTGGAATATCCGAGCTCAGAATCTCAAAAACCACACCACAAAAATCTCCAAACCATTATTGTTAAGATACAAAGAAGGGAATCTGATTTATCCTTCCTCAAGCATTGCCATGATTCCAATATAACTCCATCCTTTGCCTGCGTTAGGCACAGATTGCATAACTAACAAAATCACAAAGCCTTCGATCAACTCAACAAATATTTAATTTTGTTTAAACAAAAAAATTGATTATTCGCCTTGAGCTGGTCGGCTCCCCACCTTGGCAGCATAGCAATTCATATTTATAACTCCCATTTCTCTTCTTTGTAGATTCAGTCCTGAGGATGAGTCTTGTTATAGACTCAAAACGTAGACGACATAAAAATGCAGACTGTGGAATATCCAAGCTCAGAATCTCAAAAACCACACCACGGAAATCTACAAACCACTATTGCAGTATTTAGTATTTACAATAACATCCTTCTAAACACAAAATAGACATACCACTTATTGGAGCTTTATGAAACAACTCATTGCGGTATTTACAATAACAACCATAGATAGATATATACATATACCAAAACTCATTTGCCTCCACTAGCAAATAGTGAAGGATACATAGCCCACATCTGATCAACCATCTCCCATGTAGCTTCATCAGGCCCAAAGTGCTTCAACTACACTTTAACTTTTTTTATTGCTTGGTTCCAGAGCATGAGTTGGAATTCTCCTTCTGGTTCCATCTGCAATATAGACCAACTAATCACATGATCAACATCTTTCACATATCTCTTAAGCAATGAAGCATGGAAAACATCATGGACTTTCATTGTTGGTGGCAATGCAAGTCTGTCCAATCCTCTCAAGGATCTCAAAAGGCCCGCAATACCGAGATGCCAACTTGGCACATGATCCAATCCTCAAGGAGCTCTTCTTAGGTTTGATGCACAAGTACACATGCTCCCAAACCTGAAACTCCTTGAATGTTTTGTGTTGATCTGCATAACTCTTATGCTTGTCCTATGTTGCGTTTAGATTCTTCTTGATAACCTGCATTTTTTGTTCCATCTTTGCTAGCATGTCCAGTCCAATCAACACCATGTTCACTGGATCACTTATCTGATGGGAGTATTATAACTCTACCCATAAAGAGCCTCAAATGGACTCATCCTCAGTGACTCTTGATACCCATTATTGTTTGCAAACTCTACTTGTGGAAGATACTCCTCCCACTTTCTCTGTTGATGCATGACATACATCCTTAGCATATCCTCTAGAATCTTGTTGACCCTTTCTGTCTATCCATCTATCTGTGGATGATAAGTTGTATTGAAAGGAAACTCCATACCCAAACCTACAAACAAATCCTTCAAAACTTGGAAGTGAACTTGGCATCTTTGTCTGATATGATCTTCTTGGGAACACCATGCAATCTCACTATCTCCCTGATGAAGACCTGAGCTACCTCACTAGCTAAATTAGTAGACTTCACTAGAATGAAGTGAGCTACCTTGGTCAACCTGTCAACCACAACCATGATGGAATCATGCTTTCTGGGTGTCCTCGAAAAACTTGTAATGAAATCCATGGATATGACCTCCCATTTCCATTTTAGAATCAAAATCGGCTACAATAAACCACTTGGATGCTTGCACTCTGCTTTTACATGTTGATAATCCAAACATCTAGCCACAAACTCAACCACTTCCTTTTTCAAGTTCAGCCAATAGTAAAACTTCTTCAAGCTATCAAAGTCTTCTGATATCCCGGGTGACCTGAATATGGCTTAACATGAAACTCCCTCAAGATAAGCTTCTTGAGTTCATTGTTGTCCGACACATAGATCTTGTCCCTAAATCTGACCAAGCTATCTGCTGTGAGATGATAATCCACATCCTGATCACTTGTACCATGTTGTTGTAACCTATGCATAAGTTGTCGATACCTGTCATCCTGCTGCCTTGCCCGCAAGATCTGCTCCTATAAATCTGTACCATATGAACTCATAGTTGCGATGTGATTTACCTGCACTCTTCTGCTAAGAGCATCTACAACCTTGTTCTCCTTACCCTTGATGTACCTCATCTCGAAGTCGAACTCACTGAGATTAGCAACCCATTTAGCTTACTTGGCATTCAGATTAGGTTGTTCAAACAAATACCCTAGTCTACTATGATCACTCATCAGAATGAACCTCCTTCCAAGAAGATAGTGTCTCCACATCTTCAATCCATGAATGATAGTTGTCAGCTCAAGATCATGAGTCACATAATTCTTCTTATGCTCATTTAGTTTCCTTGAATCGTAGCATACCACATGTCCCTCCTTCATCGGGACTCCACCATGTCCTCTCTTGCAATCATATGTACATACCACAAACACTTTATCTAGATCTGCAATCTTTAGAACTAGAGCGTTTGTAAGCAACTATTTCAACTGCTCAAAACTAGCTGCACATTCCTTTGTCCATTCAATTTTTTTTCCTTTCCTCTACAAGGATGTAATAGGATATGAAATTCGTGAGAAGTTCCTAATGAACTGCCTATAATAACCTGCTAACCCCATGAATGATCTGACCTCATCCGCATTCCTAGGAGCCGCCCATTCCATGATAGCTCTAATATTTTTTGGGTCCATTGCTATACCTTCCTTGGAAATAACACGTCCTAAGTAATGAACTTATGTTTGAAAGAAACTGCAATTATTGAGCTTGGCATATAACTGATGCTCTCTCAACAATTTTAACATTGCTACTAGGTGTTCCACATGATTTTCCTTATTCTTAGAATATATCAATATATCATCAATGAATATTATCAAAAACTTGTCCAGATAAGGACACAACACACTATTCATCAAACACATGAAAGTAGCTGGAGCATTAGTCAAACCAAAATGAACCACAACAAATTCATAATGCCCATACCTGGTGCGAAATGTCGTCTTGTAGATGTCCTCTTCTTTGATGTGTACTTGATGATATCCTTATCTCAAGTCAATCTTTGAGAACATGGTTGCTCCCTTCAACTGATCAAATAAGTAATCAATCCTTGGCAATGGATACATGTTCTTGATCGTCACCTTTTTCAGCTGCCTATAATCAATGCACAACCTGAGAGTATCATCCTTCTTCTTCTCAAGCAACACTGGTGCGCCCCAATGTGACACACTTGGCCTAATGTATCCCTTGTCAAGCATTTCCTTCAACTGCAACTTCAGTTCCACTAACTCTGGAGTGCTCATCCTGTAAGGTGCCTTTGATGATGGTGTTTCACCTAGTACCAACTCAATAAAGAAATCCACTTCCCTATGAGGTGGTAACTTTGAAATATCTCTAGGAAATACATCCTGAAACTGCTGCAAAATCAGATACCTCTTGAGGACTTCATCATCCTCAACATCCTTCCCCTTACCACTAGAAACATGCACTACGAACAATACACACCCTTTCTAACAACTACACTTTACTTGCATAGCTGTAATGGTTCTTATTGATGTAGGCTTCTTCTTACCTTGCAAGTTTCTCCTTTATCCATCGTCATCCAAGCACTCAATAATCTTCTTGTAACAAGCTACCTTGGTCCTCTTAAGGTACAACCAATCCATACCCAAAAGCGCACTATATGATCCCAATGGAATCACATTTAGATGTGTTGATGTAGACATACCATTCATCTCAAATGCACAAGCTCTGACCCAATGATGCACTCTTTTCTTAGTACCTCTAGCCAATTGCAACAACCAATACTTTGCATGTACTTCTTTTCTCAAACCACACCTATCCACCAGATCAGGATTAATATAACTATAACTAGATCCAGGGTCAATCAAAATAGAAATAACTCGATCATAGAGTTTATCTTCCATCTCAATAATGGGTGCTTGGTGATCTGCCTGCTTGTTATCAAATGTTGCATAAATGTGAGGAATGATTTGGCCCACATCCCCGACCATCTGTGTCTCCTGAGCATTGTAGATTTGAGGTCTACCACCCTGATACAACGGACGATCCTTCTTGCGATGATCTTTGCCACAAATCCAACACTACAAAGGCTCTCTACCACTACCTTTGTTTCATTGCTATCCAAGCTGAGGTCCATGTCCCTTCTCTTTGCATTAAACTTCTTGTAACGAGTCACATTCTCTTTCTCACCTACATCCTGAGGTATTCCTTGCTTTGGTGACCACTTTCCTTTAGTTTTTTCATTCCCTTTCCAATCTCGCTTAGGCTTGACTTTGCGCTTCAATTGCTCATAAAAATGCTTCAACTTCCCAATGACTTCCTCCAGTGACTAAGGATCATCATACTCAAACAGATCCTTGAATGCTATTGGTAGTCCATTGATAAATATATGAACCTTTGTCTTCTCTTCCTTGAGATAAGGCACATACCTCAACAATTCTAGAAACATAGTCGTATAGTTCTCGTATGTCATAGATCCCATCATATAACTCCTTAATCTTATCGTCATAGTATCTCTCTGACAAGTCCTTTCATAAACGTCTTTTAAACTCATGCCAACTCAACTCCTTTGTCCTGATGCCTCTGACACGCTTCACATCTTCCCACCAGATGCCTGCCTTTCCTTTTAGACTGAAAATAGATATCTTGGCCTTCATGTTCTCTGTATAATAATGCAGCTGAAAGAACTTCTTCATCCCAAGAAGCCATGTTTTTGCATCTTCTGGTTTCTTTAGCTCTCCATTGAATGTGGGAGGCTTGGCTTTCTTGAACATATTCGACGAGTATCCTCTCTCACTCCTCCTGTAAGGAAGATAACAATGATAACGATGATATCTATTTAAATCAGAACTAGAATAAAACCCATAACCATTGCCTCTCCTGTCAGGTGTATCCAATCGTCTGCCACCTTGGACCATGTCATCCCTGTCCAACTTGTGCCCTGACCAAAGATCCGCTGCCATATGCCCCATTAGTCTTATCCTCCCGTCCATAACTTATCCGCGATTGTTCCTATCTCTGCAAATCTAATAGGATATGAAGGGTAATTGCATTGACCTCGGCTTGCTTTTCCTGGGCTTTGGAAAGTCTTTCCTATGACTGGATTATCTTGTCATTGTTTGCCTTGTAACTTCTGATTTTTGCCTTTCGACTTCTCAAGGTATCTGCTATGTTAGGAGAGTACTCATCTCTTTGTTGCTCATCTGATCTATAAGGAGAGTCACGTGAACTGTAGTCCACCATTCTGCTAGTCATCTCTGATCTTATTCTTCCTACAAACATGCCATGTCAGATAACCAAATATAAACATAATCAACATACCTAAGTGAAGTTCAGGGGAGGCTATCTCATCTGCAAAATCAGTCCATATTAGCATGATATACATATATAGATGATCATATCAATATATTGACATCATGCATGATAACACTAACTGCATACAATCACCTCATGCACGATAACCAAAACCATGACAATGCATGTATATCGACATACATCTAGCCCATCCAATCCAAGTATTTGAACCATGCTCTGATACCAATCTGTAATGCCTCCTCCCACATTTACCAACCTTAACTAGTCTTTCAGAGTAAACATGAGCTGAGGGCTACTATGACATAACCTGACCTCCTAATTCTAGTTAAGGAAGTGGGGTTGACAACCTAAAACTTTTCTGACCTTCCTCAAGGACTACAAGATACTTAGGGGTAAAGGACCACCCTAGGTGACCAATCCCTTAGCTTGGGTTCTTTTTCACTAAAGAAACCTCCCAACCGCATGCATACCAAGGCAAGGGTGTGGTTATAGGCCTCCAACCGCATGCACAAGCCTACAAGGGTGCAATTATAACCCCAAAACTACAATTCAAAGGGTGCAGTCCTGAGATCTAAGCCACCTTTCTAGGTCAACCTCCAAACAACTGCCCAAAACTTCCTGTAACTTCTTGGGATGATAAATGAAAAAAGAACAAAGCTATTAACTTGACCTAACCAGGCCTAACCATGACAGCCATTTTGTCAAACATATGGTAAACATGTAAGCTATAGGTCATGAATGCATATATGATCATGAGAGTATGAAATTCATCTGGAAATCACTAAGAAGGTCTAATGCCCTCTCATAATAGCTGCGATAACACTTGTTAGTCCATGCATTCATTAACCATCAAGTACTTATAGAATCATGAACAAAGTCATAGCTAGAGCACATTACATATCCATGCATATAACCAACATTTAACCAAATTATCAACCATGACATAACAACCATCAAATCATCATAATAACAAGTACAAGTGCTCATAGATTACAATAGGAAAATAAGTCTTATTAAACTATGCAAAATCCAACTAAGTCAGGGACTCCCATGTACCACTCGACCACAGATTGGGATGAACCAAATATTTCTTTTAACTAATCACCCACGTGCCATATTCCAATGTCTTTGCTAATGCCTTTGCCAATTTCCTTAACCATAATAAACAACAAATGATGCCCACTATAAAGTTTTTCCCAACATTCAGCTTGGAATACATGTCACATGACTTTGGTCTTATTTTGCATTTAGTTAACCTTTATTACATTAAAATTTAACCCAAGGTTGTTACACTTGACCTGTTCTCGACGATCCATGCCTTTAAATCAATGGCATCAAGTACAAAAATGGGAGCCATCCCTATATTGGATGAGCTCATTACCTTCAAATTGTTGGTCACTATGGTCTTAAAGAAATGCAAGACCTCCAATTGTTAGACAAATTTTGTGAAAATGCTTGAAAAAATCCCCAAGTTGTCCATTCCATTTGTAGGACCAGGGAGAAAAGCGATAATGTTTGTTAATCAAATCTTGATCATGAAATTCATGGCATGTGGTCAAGCTTCAAAACCCTTGAACAATGCAATCAAAAGAAATGGATTCATTGTATGGAGGGCAAAAATCAATTCTACATTTGCAATAAGGGGCATTTTGGCTTTCATTTTCAATTCAAGGAAGATTGTGATTTAATTTTCTGGAGTGACCCCTAGTTTCTAACATCTAGTAGGTTGTATTTAAACATACTATCCTTGGAAATTGATCTAGAAGAGGAGTTTTCCTCAATCATCTTGGTTTGGGCCCTACCTTCCCTTGTCCCTCATAATCTCTAGGATAATGAAACCTTCAAAATAATCAATAAAAGGCTCAAGAAAATTATGGAAAAAAAGTGACCTAGGTGGGAGCATGTTCTCTCATGCTCAAATGCGTGTAGAGGTAAACCAATAAGAAGGATTCATTAAGGCTTTAGAAATATTAATAGATAACTAAACCCATGTTAGAAGTTGGATTATGAACAACTTCCTTTCAATTACAATAATTTCCATGAGTATGATGACTTTAATAAAAATTGTACAAAAAAGTCTAAAATGTCTCCCTACCCAAGCTTCTTGTTCATGAGATAAAGAAAAATGTTAGTTCGAGTGAAAATAAATTTTTCGTCTTGGCATCAACTCTAGATGGAGATGTAGTGTCCAGAAATACAAAATTCTCGTCTACTCAAGAAAAAGGGAGAGAGTTATTCTCCTCAAGAACATTAAGAGGAAGAGAGGAAGAGAGAAGTGACAATTTTGTCTCAACCAATTTTTTGACTAGATAAAATATAAGAAACTCTCATACATGATTAAATATTGTTAGGGAGACGATGTAATCTTCCCCTCCCAAGATCAAACCTTATTCCTCTAAAATAACAATTTAGATATCTAAAAAGATCTAAAATATTTCAATTATCTATGCTTTCTAGGAAACCCCAAAACAAAAAGGAGCTAGAAAACATCAATGAACGATGGGAGTAGCAATGGAACCCTCTTTACACTGGGTCAAAACTATATTACTTCGCTACTTTAGGCCCTCTCGAGAGGGAAAACGAAACGATACTATGAGAGAGGTAAAAAAAAAAGGATTTGGGGTCCCAATCCAATATCTAGTCACATCTTTCAATTAACAAAATGTTTTATTTGTTGACTTTCTTATAAGAGTTAATAGAAGTGTGATGGTATTTTATTTTTTATTTTTTTTGTTTGTTTGTAGATATTTTCAACAATATGGATCAATACAATCATTTAATATGAGATATTAAATGAAATAAATTTATTATTGAAATCATATTAATTATATTATTTAAAAGGTTAGGTTTAAGATATTTATTATATCAAAATTATTTAAAATGTAATTTTATATAAGATATAATTTGTTTGAATGCAAATATAAATTGGTTTATAAAAGTTAATATAATGGTTTTTTTTTTTTAAAGTAATATTTAGGTTTTTTTGTTTGTTTGTTTGTTTTTTAATGATTAACATTAACTTAGACTAATATGGTATATTCAACTATAAGAAGGTAAGAATTTAATCAAAATTATTTAACATATTATTTCTATATTTGAAGAGTGTTGAAATTCTAAGGCTAGTACAATTTTCTGCTAGGTAATTACTTCCCAATGATTTTCAACTAGTATTTTATGTCACTGCTATCATTGAATAATTACACTTCAAAAAATCTCAATAGTAAATGTAGCGGAAATAGTAAAGATAAAAAAAAGATAGCTATGCACAAAAGAGATAATATTTTTCCCTGGAAAACCCAATCGTGGGAGAAAAGTTGTTAACCCAACAAGTTTTCTTAGGAGAAATTATTCTTCAACAAGGTTAATAAATTAATCAACAATTGTCTAGAAATCTGTGCCAATAATCCAAGTCCAATACCAGTGAAAACATTTGTTGGTCAACACTGGTCAAACCAACCAAAAAAAAATCAATGTTGGTCAACTCTACCTGATCAAAATGGCCTACAATCAATTGCAATAAACTCTACGGTCTGTGATCAACAATCCACATATGCGACCCTCCTGCAATCAATTATAGCTCGATCAACTCTAGATTACTCGGTCTAAAAACGACTTAGTCAATTCTGGTCAAAGTTCCTTCAAACAAAGATCAAAGTTGCTACTCGAAATTGTACTTATTTTCACACATGCAACCTCAAGAATGCTAGTTGAACTTGATGATAAAGGGAGAGAAAGACTTGCTCTTCGTTGGTCTCTAAATGAGGCATTTTAAAATCTAATTTATACATGTCTAGGGGGTGTGAAAACCCAAGGGACATGTCCCTCCACAGGTTGGTCGACTTGAATTTTCCTGGGCCAACTTGTCTCAATAAAGTAAAATTTACATAATTCATCTAGGGCCAACTTAAAGACCCTTTAGCCATGCAAGAATACCTGTCAATGCTACCAAAATCAACACTCCTTAGCGAGGGAGGTATTCTCCTTGACTGAAAACATATTTCTCCTTAGCTGAAATTTCTCCTCCATTAGAAAATTTCATGAGCTTGCTATGTTGATGTAGTGTCTCCTCACATGCATGTCTATAGATATAAATCACTCCATCCGAGAGTAGGCAATTTGAGTATCCCATGCCATTTACCCCTAGCCAAATCAACATGGCCCCATGGGTAAATGTATCAATATCCCTTGGTCAAATCAATATGACCAAACCAAATCAACATGGTTTCTTAGGAGAAAATCTACCCTTGGGCCATTCACCCCTAGACAAATCAACATGGTCCAACCAAATCGACATGGCTTCTTAAGTCAATGTATCATTCTTCCCGATTTAAATCAACATGGCCTTATGGATGCCAAATCGACATGGATCTAATGGAAGAATGTTTGCTTGATGTTGTGGGTTCCCTGGCCATTCACCCATAGCCAAATCAACATGGCTTCATGGGTAAATGTATCAGTCTCCCCAAGTTAAATCAACATGACCTTAGCTAAATTAGCATGGGTATATGGGAGATATTTTTCCACAGTCTTACAAGCATCAACACTCTGAGCCATTCACCCTTAGCCAAATCAACATGGCCCAATTGGTGAATGTATCATTCTCCCCTAGTGAAATTAGCATGACTCTGTGGGAGAATGTCTACCTGATTATATTATATGCAGAAACATTGACACTCCCTCTTAATGAGGGAGACATTATCCATCACACCAAGATTGTCTCTAAAGTATACAAACTTCACTCTAGATGGAGGCTTGGTGAGAATGTCTACAATCTGCTCCTCTATGGATATGTACTAGAGCTTCACTGCTCCCTTCTACACCATGTCTCAGAAGAAGTCTTTAGCACTTGATCAAATATCCTTGTAAGTAGCTTCCAAAACCACATTGCTTCTTGACTTGTGACACTAACTGCGATATACTCTGCCTTTGCTATATTGAGTGAAATAGAAGTCTGCTTCTTGTTAAAACTGGATGTCATGATTGATCCCAAGTTGAAGCAACACCCCAAGGTGCTCTTTCTTTCCTCTGCACTCTCGTCCAAATCCAAATTAGTATATCCTTGTAGCTTCACTTCACCACCTAAGATAAATCTCAAACCATATTCGACTCTATACATAGGTACCTCAACGCATGCTTTGTTGCATGCCTCAACTCAACCATAAACTAGTCAGCTTCCTTCACAAGATCCATCACCACAATTTCTTTTTGGTCACCCTAACCAGGTGCTCCCTCTAACACTGAAGTAGATCTTCCTATGGAAATCTTGGATGCTCCCTTTGTCACAAAAGAAAATCCTCCTGCAATTGTTGTTCTTTATGTTATTGAAGCATACCCTATTCTCTGGCATGGTTCCCTCATGTCGATTTTTTTGTAGCTTGGGAGGTACTCCAAGCCCTAGTGTTTGAGGGTTGGAGGTCAAAGCGCCACAAGTAGGTTTGTGGGCTTAGAACCCAAGCTTGGGGTTTTGCACCCATAGATGTTTGGGCCAAAACCATGACGAGTTTTCGACATGTGATGGATGAGGATGATATCTCTCGGCGAGACGATTCTAACGCAACGAGAATCATCCAATTCTGAGTTGTCGTTAAGGAGTTATGAATTTTTGAAGGTCATGAGTGGGTTTACATCATATGTGTCAAGGTCAGCTTGGGTTTGGCAAGGTGGGTAGCCCTAGAGTGATGTTGGAAGGAGCCCCTCTCTTTAGTATAAATAGAGGGTGATGGAGAGTCATTTCTGTCATTCATTTGTGTAACACATTCTAAAAAAGAAGGCTCGTTGGAGGAGGATTCTCTTGTGCCCTAGCCGCAAAAATAAGAAGGAAGGAACAACGTGGATGGAGGGACTATCTTAAGGGTTCGAGTTTGTTGTTTTGAGGGTTCGAGTTGTTGGTAAAGGGGTCGAGGTCCCTTGGAGGAAGGTCAAGTCTGCTGGGAGTATTGCAGATCTATTTGAGGGCTAGAAGGGCATTGTTTTGGTGGGTTGTTGGAGGGCCATAGCCAGCTGAGGTAGGCTGCAGGCCTAGCCTCCCAAAACAGTTCTACGTTGAGTTGTTAAGGGTTGCCACATCCCTAGAACAACATCTCACAAAAAATGCATTACTCTTTGCCTAGGCCGCAACAAATTCAAGGCTGCTTTTGTGGGTAGATGAAGGGTTGTTGCAACAAGAACAAGCCCTAACTAGTCACAACAAAAGACAACAATTACAATAAACTTGGAGGGCAGCGTGTGGAGAAAGCGTTGGGTCAAAGAAAGGGACGAAACTTGGATAGGTTGATGAGCAACTATACGAGGCCTTATGTGATGTTTGGAGGAGCCTAACAAGGACTATTAGGAAACCCCTACCAGGCAGCCAAGGTGACAATACGCACATCAGTCCAGAAGTTAAGAGAGGCAAGAGGACAACAACAAAAGGAGTTGTGGATGGCCTCTTGTATGATGACTTGATGGTGTCTTAGGTGAGGACATATTGATGAGCCTAGATTTGTGCAATAACTCCTCTATTGCAAAAGCAAAGGGCATTTGATGAGAAGTTTGCTAGCAGTCGTGTGTAAGGGTCTCCTAAGTGTGAGGATGCCCTAACTAGGTGCAAATGCTACAACATGGACTTGATCACTCGTGGATTGTTGGAGGGAAGCCTGAGAATGGATCAAGTGTGGACGAGATTGGGCACTTATGGTCTGCTGAAGGACAACGTGATAGTGTCCAAGTTGGAGCTCGGTGAGTAACACCTTGATGGACAAAGATAGTTGCGAGAGAGGCAGTTGTTGAGCTCAAGGGTCTGATCAACCAGGTTCAGTTTGTGGAGCCCGAGATTTGTGTATGGGAAATCCTCCTAGCATGTGTTCATTGTGGGAGATGGACATCTTGCAGTGATAGGTGGAAGCCCTCTGTGCCCTATGTTGGTCTTCATCGGTGCAACACAAGAAGACCATAGTGGGCTGAAGTCCTTGAGTAGCTGAGGAGTAGCAGTGGGAAGATCGTGAGTTGTTCACAAGTGGAGTTGTGAACAACTCGACGAGAGTCTCGATGTGTTATGGCCTTAATGGACTAAGGCACAACTAGAGAGCAGATTAACAACTGAGGTTCAGTGGCCAAATGGACTTGGAGCATTGATAGAGGCAGGAGCTGCAAATCAGGAGTCGAAGGACCAGGCAGGTACAAGGTATGACCGAGGGGAGATGAGAGACTCGACTTCATCAGCCAGATGGTAAAAGTATCTTGTTGAGGGCAGATTGGTCGTCGATGTATTGACACCAAGCCCCAGTTTGTATCTTGTACTAGTGGATGTATGAGGGAAATTATCCTTGGTATGGGAGCCCTAGTCTATTGTATTATATGTTGTTTAATATAACGAAGTTGGGTTGAAAACTGTAAAAAGTTGTCTATATTTTGTGCATGTGTGATTTACAATTGTTTATATTCCATTCTACAAAGTAGTTCTAGTTGAGATTCTTGGTTTAGTAGTGTCAGATATTTTAAGACTCTAACCTAGACCTAAGGTCGTGGAAATTCAACACCTTATAGAAGGCATAATCCTCCTAGAGACCTCTTGCCTTTGAGCATCCAGTCTGACAATCTCAACCCATGACATCCTCTTAGAAAGTTTCTCCTTCCACTCTATCTGAATATCTACTCCCTCTGAACTAGAAGCTCTTACAATCATTTGGCATGGCCCTATACATCTTAACAATATGTACAATCCTCCCTTTCGAACACCAATCACACCTACTGAGTTTATGCTCGAGCCCTTAGGCCATACAAGTACCTGATCATCTGGCAACTATAACAAAGCTCTCCTCGTATTCTATTCCCTCTTTATGGGAGAATCCTCTTGCCACAAACCTCTAATTATACTTTTCAATGTTATTTGTTGCATGAATCATCACCTTGGAAGCCTTCGCAATGGACTTGTTCTTCCTTTTTGCAAACCCCATTTAGGAGGACATGGAAAAGGAAAAAATCATAACCAAGTAATTATTTTTTGGTATATAAAGGATACAAACTATAAGGACAAGAGGTTGACCAAAAAATCAAAGGAGAAAATATATGATAGGAAGTACTTATCTCTTAATCAAGGAAGAAATTGTTGAGGCTTGTAGGGCATTTTCAACTCCCTCTTGATCATTGCCTCCTTGCAGAAAATCATTGAAGTCTCTGAAGTATACTCTCCTCCATTATCTAACCTCAAAATCTTGATCTTCTTCTTTGTCAAGTTCTCCACTTGAGTCCTGAACTCCTAGAACTTGCTGAAGGCCTCATCCTTGGCCTTCATGGGAAAAAATCATTAATGAATGTTAAAAGAAGTATTCTTTCTGAAGTCCATTTGCAATCCCATCAAGTTTAGATTCCTTTGTCTTCTTTTGAGGTTGATGTTCATCATCATCATCAACATCGACTATTGATGCATGTTGCTTTTCCTTTCTTTTCTTGTGAGGGTACTAGGATTCATAGTGTCCAAAATCATGACAATTGTAGCACTTGATCTTTGACATATCCTTTTGTTCTTGAACTAGAGTGTATCTTCTACTTGTATTCTTCTTATCAAACTTTCCAAAATTTCTTCTTCCTTTTTTCTTTCTTTGCATGAGCTGTAAGAGCTTCAACTTCTTCATAGTAAGGTCTCTGCAAGTTGTCCTTGGACAATAATCTAGCCTCCTATTGGACACAATCAATCCATAGCTTATCAAACTTGGGAAACTTTTTTTGTGCATAAATTCCCTAAAAAAATGGATCCCATGGGGAAGGAAATCCATTGAGAGTCATTGTAACAAGATCTGCATCATCAATGGTATCTCAAATAACTCCAAGTTCATCTCTCAACTAAGAGAGTCACATAAGATAAGAGACAACAAAACCTGATCTAGTCATCATGACACTATGAAGTTGATGCCTCAAGGTTAGTTTCCTGCTAATGTTGTCACTTTGGAACAATCATACCAAAGCATCATACACTTCTTTGACAATTTTCAACTCAACAACATGTGGAGTCAAGTGATCCTTTATAGGATCTATCAAGATTCTCTTAGCCTTGTCTTCATTCTTCTTATACTTGTCTTTCTCCTCAGCTCCCTATAGCTCTGGAATGACTTCCTTCACATGATTTTGAAGATCATTTTCTTTTAAGATAAGGAGTATCATGGTCTTCCAAGATATGAAATTAGTAGCACCATCCGACCTATCTTCTACTTTGAGAGTTGGCACCATTTTGACAAGAAATATAAAATCCAATCAAGGTGTTGGTTATTGTCTCTTAGGCTTACTTCAATGGTTGCTCTTTCAACAAAGCTCTGATACCATATTGAAATTCTAAGGCTAGTACAATTTTCTGCTAGGTAATTACTTCTTAATGATTTTCAACTAGTATTTTGTGCCACTGCTATCATTGCATAACTACACTTAAAAAAATCTCAACAGTAAATGCAACGAAAATAGTAAAGATCATGGAAAAACAACCATGCACAAAAGAGACAATATTTTTACCCTTGGAAATCCAACCTTGGGAGAAAACCCAACAACTTTTCTTAGGAGAAATTATTCTTCAACAAGATTTACAAATCAACAAGTTGTCTAGAAATATGTGCCAATAATCCAAATCTAATTCTAGTCAAACCTAGTCAAAACATCTACTGTTCAAACCAACCAAAAATAAGAAATTCAATGTTGGTCAACTCGACTTGATCAAACTGGTTTGTCGTCGAACTTTAGCCTCGCGGTTTGTGGTCAACAGTTCACATGTGCAACCCTCCTATGGTCAACTATAGCTCGGTCAACTCTATTCAACTTGGTCCAAAAACAACTTGGTCAATTCTAGTTAAAGTTTAGTCAAACATAGATCAAACTTGTTGGTCAAAATCATTCTTCTTTTAACTCATGCGACTTTAAGAATGTTGGTTAAACTCGATGATAAACATATAGACAAACTTACTCTTCGTTGGTCTCTAAATGAGGCAACTTAACATCATATTTATATACGTCTAGGGGGTGTGACAACACAAGGGACATGTCCCTTCGCTGGCTGGTCGACTTGACTTTTCTTAGGCCTACTTGTCTCAATAAAATAAAAAATTACACAATTCTTTTAAGGCCAACTTTGAGACCCTTTAGCCATGTGCAAATACCTCTCGATGCTACTAAAATCAACAAAGAGTAGTGAGAGAAGTGTTTCCAGATCACCATAGTTTTGTAACTTCAAGAAGCTTGGCAGTGTGATATATTTTGAAAATTAGAACAAATTTGACCATAAGCTGGGCAGTCTAGGAGAAAGTGCTTTTCATCTTCAACCCTCTTAATATCACACAAGTGACAAACTCTTTCTTCCTATGGAGTTTTGGGAGTAGACCAACTTCCAATTTCACTATGAAGTTTATGAGAATTAATTCTATTTTAGCAATGTTCAGTTTCTTCTTAACACTAATCAAGACAAATAAATAGTTTTGGTTTTCAAGGTTGGGGTTGATCATCTCCTTATAATATATTAGTTTCATTTTCCCGTCTAACTCTTTATTACTCCATAACTTCTCCTTAAATTTGGAAGTAATAAGATTTTTAATATTATCCTTCTACAGTATGATCTCCTCCTTTATCCCCTAATGGTCTAGCCAAGATTTGGCATCCTTATGCCAACATTGCTTGAACTAAAGGTGGGGGTTTTGGCTAGAGTGAGAAACAATTTTAGGAAACCTTTTGGCTTCCACGTTGTATAACTTCTTACACATGATATACCTGGTCATAGCCATGCTTTCAATAGGGGAAAGGATAGCTTCAATAAGAAATATAGGCTAGGGAGTAAATCCTTTAATCTTGAGGTTGTAGGTTATAAAAACTTTTGGATCTGTGCAATCTTCCTTCTTGATTCTTTAGATATACTTCAACCCCAAACCTTATAGCCATATAATATAACAGGAATGACCAAATTCTCAAAGAGGGACCTTTTTTTTATCCCAAATCCAAAGATCTGCTGACTTACAATTGTTTTCAAGCCCATAATAGGCTTTCCATTCTCCACTTATCCTTTTTTCAATGGTACACTTACAATTGAGCTGATGATTAATGTCGATTCCCAGAAATTTGTATGAAGGAACTCCCCCCAAGTAGCTATTCTCGTAAATGAAACTATTATAGGTAATATTTTTGGATTTAATTATCATGACTTTAGTCTTATCAATGTTAACAATCATTACACATCTTGGAGCAAAAATATTGGAGGATTCTTAGTTGATTTTCAAGATCATCATGGCTCCTTGCCAAAAGAACAATATCATTAGCATAAAGGAGAAGAGTTATGAAAATACTAGTGAGCATGGGGCCAACACATCCTCCAACATCTAAACACTCTTCAAGCTTATTAATATAAATGCTAAAAAGGGTAGGTACTTGACTCTGATATTGCAATTAATTTATTTTGACAAACTCTTAGTGGTATCAAGCTTAGCAATAACGTTCTCGTACAACCTTGTCACAACAACACTCAACTTGAGAGGAACCATTAACTCCTCTAGCCTCTTCTAAGCTTCATCCCAGGAACGATGTCAAAAGATTTTCTAAAGTCCATAAAACAATAGAAGAGGTTAGTCTTATCATCACAACATTCCTTTGCAATGATACTAAGAGTAACAAGATGGTTAACAATTGAATGGTGTCTCGTAAACCCAACTTGGCCTTTAGCTATTTTATCACTGTTTTCAAGCCATATGCTGATCTTCTTTTCCAAAATAAGTCTGTACAACTTGGCTAAAACATGCCTGATCATAATGGTTTTGCCATTAGAGGGAATGCTTTTGTCCCCACTTTTAAGGATAGACACAGTAAGGCTCTATGTCCAAGGCTTAGGAAATCCTTTCTTCACTACCAAATTGAAGATCTTGTGAATGTGAGGGATGAGGACAAGCCCTCCCATTTTAAGAATTTCAACTTTATAGTCTTCGATATCCTTAGCTTTTCCATTAGCGAGGTGCTTAAATCCAAATTCATTGTCTTCTAAAGAAAATATATCATCCTCTATAGGAGCATTCAAAACGCTGCCCCTAGAATTAGGGGACTCGTAAAGGTTTTTGAGGTAGATATTCCAATTCTTTAAGGGAATCACATTATTTTCTTCAGATTTTATGAATTAGAATTTTCCTCCAAAAATTTTTGGAATCAACTCTAGAAAGGTGAAGTTGTAGCTCTTTCTTCTTATTTATATACATATTTTCTTTCTTTTAAGAAGAGATTTGTACAAATTTATCTTATCAAGTATTAAGGTTTCACTAGGAGCATCCATATTCGACTTTCTAGCAATTTTACAATCATTATCATACTGAGAGTTGGTAGTTCTATTATTCTTTTTATATGTCAGCTTGGCAGAGAACTTATCGATAGTAGTGGAAAGGGTTGTAGCAAAATTATGATAGAGGTTCTCAATGTTATCCTTATAAGTTAAAAGGTATAAATCCTTTTTTAAATACTTTAAAAATAGATCCATTTTACTTTTATCAAAGAGTGGGGGCCTTTGGCTATCATAATTCTGTTACATGCGGCTAATGTGCATATCAAAGTTTATAGTTGATGATAAAGGTCAATGACCAAAATCAACCTCATGGTCATTTAAGAGGTCAAAATTTACAATTTGGTTGGAGAAAGGGATATTAGATATCACATAATCAATGACACTACTACCAAGCCCACGAATACAAGTCACCTAGTTTGACTTTGGCCACTTGGTTATGCTATTACAAACTATAAGATCTTGGGAACTATATAGCCTGGTTAACTCAGTACCAAATAAATTCTCAGTGTGGTCTTCAAAGCTTCTTTTGAATCTACTAGCTAAGTCAAGGTCCTTATCTAGCTAAAAAGGATTAGAGTTGGAGTCATTACTTAGAAGAATAGCTTGGCTAGTTGCAGTTCTAACATTGAAGTCTCCTAATAAGAGGGTATTACCTTCATTCATTAGATTATGAATATCTTGTTTTAGGGTATTATAGGGGCAATTCTTATCTAGGTTGTTTTTCTTATAGAAGGTAGAGTTGATAGGTGCAAAATAAAAAATTGCGATATAAATACTCTTAGTGTTAGTGTCATTTATTTCGATCCAAATGTATAGATTAAGGGATTCTATCTTACGAAGCTGGATGTGAGGGGAAACATTGTTTATTATATCACAAGCTATACGTCCAATTCATCTGCGAGAGGATTTCTTATTCCATGTCGACCATATAACAAATCCATCTACGTGGCATACCTTAGACTCCTCATGTTCCAAAGTTTCGACTAAGAAAACAATATAGATTTCACTCGAGATCCAACTTAACATAGGACCTTTATGCCATGGAACCCTGTGATAGTTTCGAAAGAGGATCCAAAGTTTTCCAAATTCCTATTTATCACTCTCATTTTGGTCTTTATCCCTAATAATAACTTTACTATTTCTAATGATTGCCCATTTTCCTTCTTTTCTAGCTTCTTTTACCTTTCGAATCCCTTTGCTTAATTAAGTTTGGTCTGTTGGAATGAGATCCTCGTTTATAAAGATTCTTGTCCCTTTTAGGCTAAGAGATTTACTGGGTATGCCAAATTTATGGTCTCTAGAACTTACCCTAACATAGATATAACTATCTTTATGCTCGAGTATCTTACGCGCCCTTCTTGCTTCTATGAGATAAGTTGTTTTAATTTGTGGCTTATTTTTTAGTTCTCGTTTTACTATTTCTAACGTGTTTTCATCTTTCTGCTCTTTTATGGCAACAATTATTTCTACTCTTTTATGCCAACAATTATAAGATTCAAGGCTCATTTATTACAATCATGATCTGACTCAATTAGTTTGTTTTTTTTTTTCTCTTTGATGTCTAATTTATTCTCTTGGCTATTTAGAGCCAAATTCTTATTTATTTTTTCTTTTCACTCTTTAATCTCGTCTTTCAAGGTGCAATTTTATTCAATTGTTAATTTCTTTTGGTTTTCCATTTCTTGTAACCTATCTTTCATTTTTTGCAGTTTAGTCTTGAGCCATAACATTTTATTTTCAAACAATCTAAATTTGTTAGCAAGCATTGCAACTAATTCTAGTTTATGTTCCATTTCCTTCTTTTTTTTGAGCATATAGACTTTTTAAAGTGACTTTGCTTGGCCTCTCCTTGTTAGATGAAAATTTTGATATGTGTGGTGAAGTGCTCATAATTTTAAAAATTAAAAAGAAAAAAAAATCATAAACTAAATATTTAACCAATAATAATAATAATAATAAAATAACTTATACGCCTAATTATAAGTTGGGCCAATTAACCAAGTGAATTATGTACCTGAGTTGGACCAATTAACCAAATGAATTATTTTAACTCTTGTAGTTTAAATGTATTCAACATTCGCTTCAGTTCGATAAAAGCCCATAATAGGTTTGATTCTCGGAGAATTTCACTAAGAAAAAATCACCACAGCGATGATCCTCTAAGAAAAATTCAGCCAGGTTCCAAAAATTAGAAATTCATTTCACCCCAAGTCTCAACATTAAAATTTATTCTTTTTTTGCTGAAGCAAGAGCCGAACCTTCTATTTCATTAATTCAAAAGATAAGTTACAAAGTGTACAGAAACCTGTCAATTTAGATAAACACAGGAGACCAGGTAATCCTGCCAAAGACAAGGACCCTCCAACTAACACTCAAAAGCCCAAAACACATGGAAAAAACCCCAAAGGACAAAAACAAACCGGTCAAAACACCCCCCAGAGCCGACCAACAGCAGCGGTCAACCCCGACCCTCCAAGGAACACACAGGAAGGAAAGTACATGACGCGCCATCGGGAAACAGTGAAAAGGCCCGACGGGCCCCACTAAATAGCGCCGTCAATCCCAACCGTCCAGCCAAGCTGCCGGATCCTACGGCCAGGAGCCATATCGTTGCGCCAAACCCAACTGAACTTTAACGTGCGATGAAGGGCAGTTTCCGTAACTGCCACCATGCCACGTGTCGTGAGCCCTATGGGATCGCTTCCGAAAAAGCAAAACCACTTTCCACTTTGCAGACGTGCGATCACCAGAAACCCGCCTATTGCCAGGATTTCTAGCCCGATTGCGGAAAGAGGGCGAAAGCCAACTGCTGTACACCATTAACTGCCCGTTCTGCCTGTTCGAGCTGTGAAGCCTGAACCCGGTCCCGAGTTTATTTGGGAGTTGAAACCGCAGAGTGCCAACCAGAAACTAGGGAATACCAATCAAAATGCTCCGGGGAAAAAGTGAGACCTATATTGACTCTCCAACCTTCCTGGCTCATCCTGCTGGGCTGAGGTTGTACATTCCGGCGACATCAATTCGTGCTATTCAACCTAGCCTGAAACCAGAAAACCTCCCTGTCCTCAGCAACTTGATCCTCGCAGATGGCCTTTAGACGACATGGAGGAATTTCTTGCCACTTTTTGGCAATCCCACTTTCTGCACTGCACACACCATGATTGGCCAGTAAGTCCGCCAGCTTATTGGCATTACGGTGAACATGGTTGAAACTTATAGTTCAAAGGTCCTGTAGATGTAGTCGGATTCTTTGATAAACCTGGATAAGTTTCCAATGATTTGAGACTCTTTCTGGCCGAGAACCACCACTGATTCTTTTCACAACGTTGATTGTTATCTCAGAGTCCGCTTCTACAATGATATTTGAGCAATGGTTCTGAGTTAGAAACTCTAGACACTGCTCCAGAGCCATCACTTCGGCCATGTTATTGGTAGCTCTTCCTAAATGACAGTGGAAGATAAAGATAATATTGCCCTCTTCATCCCTTAAAACTCCTCCATAACCAGCAGTTCCCGGATTGCCTTTGGAGGCCCCATCAATGTTATATTTCAGAAAGCCTTTCGGTGGAGGTTGCCAGTAGTCCTTCTCTGTAACCATGGTTTTATCCCTTCTGTTTATACCTTGAGGAGTTATCCCTTGCAATCCCAGTTGCCTGAGAATTCTCTGCTCTTCGTCTGAGGGGGGATTCTTGGGGATATTGCGAACAGTAGAGCTGACTGTCTCTCTGAGCTGTTTCAAGATAAGATCAAGTAGATGTTGTGGTGAAGACTTTCCATTCTTGAAAATTCTTTTGTTTCTTTCTTTCCAAACATTCCAGATAATGAAGCAGGGTATGAAGGCCCAGGCCAAATTTAGGAATTCATTCTCCGAGAAGTTTCTTCTCCAGTGATTTAGGGTATTTATGATACTTCCTCTGTCCCTATCAGATTGGTGGAAAATTGAAGAGAACGAATCCCACAGCCAGGTTGTGTACGAGCAGCTATTGAGAATATGTTCCATTGTCTCCTCCTGCTCCATACAGAGCTGGCACCTAGAAGGCCCCATAATTCCTCTTCTCCTAATGTTGTCCCAAGTCAATATTTTCTTGTGATGAACCAACCACATAAAAAGCTTGATCTTCATCCAACCTTGCTGCCTCCAGAGATGCAACCAGGTCTTGTCTGGAACACTAGAACCCAGCCCAAGGAGAAAACCTTTTGCTTCCTTGAGATTAAAGGCTCCTCTCTTGTTATTACCCCATCTCAATTGATCCTGCCCCTCTGTTATTAAGATCATCCTTTGCTTGAGCAAGTCCCCAAGAGCCTCTGCTTTGATTTTTAGGGGGCTGTCCTCTCTGCAATCAATGTTTCTCCAGCTTCTCCACTTTCCGGAGGTATGAGAAAGATCCCAAAAATCCTTTACTCTGATTAACCCTTGGGCATCTGTTTCCTGCTTGAGGCTTACAAAATTCTCTGTTAACAGCGTTGGTTCTTGCTGCCATTTGTCCTCCCAAAAGAGAGCAAGATCTCCTACTCTAATTTCCCAGAAACTGTTCTTTTGAACTAGGCTTCTGTTTTCCCAGGCTCTGTTCCATATGTAGGAGCCTTTTATATTTCCAGACATTCTTATGAGATTATTAGTGTGCCAAGAGCTGGCATATTTCTCTTTCCATATTCTGGCCCACTGGGCTTTTGGCTCCTGCACCCATCTCCACCAAAGCTTGGCTCCTAGAGCTTTACAAAGAATTTCTTGATCGTCCAAGCCAAGACCCCCATGACTTTTGGGTTTACATATTTTTTCCCAGGAAACCAGGGCCCATTTCTTTCTTGTGTCCTCCTTGCCCCACAGGAAATCTCTTTGTATGTCTCTGATTTGCTCTAAGACACCTTTGGGAGCTGGGAGAGCTGATAACATGAAAACCGGGATGGATTGCAGAACTGCCTTTGTCAGAACTAACCTGCCGGCCAGGTTCAAGGCACGGAAGGTCCAATTTTTAACTCTGTCCTTCAACTTATTAAGAACCGGTTCCCAAATACTCTTGTGCATGGGTCTGGCTGTAAGAGGGATTCCTAAATATTTAGAGGGGAGGGAATCTCTTTGGAAACCAAGAATTCTTGAGATATTTCTTTGGATAGCAATGTTAGTGTTTAAGAAGAAGATTTTTGACTTAGAGAGATTGACTTCCATACCTGTAGCCAGGGCAAAATCTTTAAGTATTTTCTTGTAGGCCAAAGCCTCTTTGACTGTTGGAATTCCTTGCAATAAGGTATCATCAACAAATTGTTGATGAGTCAGCACAGAACCATTCTCTGAAACTTGAAGGCCCCTGATTTTGCCCATAGCCTTGGCCTGCTTAATGGAACGCCCAAGTCCTTCCATCATGAGAATAAAGAGGAAGGGAGAGAGAGGGTCTCCCTGCCTGAGGCCTCTAGAAGGATTGAAGATATCTGAGGGAGAGCCATTTACCAGAATGGAAAAGCTGGAAGAGGACACCAGTGCCATGACCCATCTGACCCAGTTGTGGTCGAACCCAAAGGCCGAGAGAACCTTCTTGATATAATTCCAATTCACCTTGTCATAAGCTTTGGCAATATCCAATTGCATGATCATCCCCGCTTGTTTTTTACTGGTTAGCGTGTGAACCACCTCATGAGCTTGAATAATGTTGTCTAGAATCTGTCTTCCCTCCACATAACCTAATTGTTCCTCAGACACTAGTGAGGGAACGAGAGGTTTGAGTCTATTAGCCACTACTTTGGATATTATTTTGTAAACCACATTACATAAGGCAATAGGTCAATATTTGTATGTAGTTTGAGCTGAGTCATATTTGGGAATAAGGGAGATGAAGGAGGTTTTGAGATCTTTCAAGATAGTTTTGCTGCTCCTGGAATCCTCTACCACATTCAAAATGTCCTCTTTGACAATATGCCAACAAGCTTTAAAAAATCCACATTGAAACCATCCGAGCCTGGTGCTTTGCCATTCTGCATGTCTTTGAGAACCTTGCTGACCTCCTTTTCAATCACTGGTTTATTGAGGTTAAAATTGTCCTCTTTGGACACCAGTTTAGGGATATGCCTTGTAATTCCCCTGATGGACTGATCCCTATCTGGAATGTTTTCCCGAGTGATGTTCCAGAAATGTTGGACCAGCACAGCTTCAATATCTTTATGAGTGTTCTAAATTTCCCCTTCCTCATCTTTGATCATGGAGATTCTGTTGTGAGCTCTGTTAGCCATAGTGGATTTGTGAAAAAATCTGGTGTTCCACTCTCCTTCCTTGAGCCATTGAATTCTGGATTTTTGTCTCCAAAAAATTTCCTCTTGTTTGCATAAATTTTCCCAATCTAGATGGAATTTGTCAGCCTGCTCACTTTTGGCTTTGTCAAATCCATCTTTTATCAGAGCCTGGTTGAGTTCTAGAATTTTGATTTCCACTAATTTTTTTTCCTCAAAAATGTTACCGAAATCCTTCTGATTCCATTCCTTAAGTCTGAACTTAATGTGCTTAAGTCTTTTATGAAGGAGGTACATCTTAGATCCTTGGATTTGCAAGTCTTCAGACCACCATTTTTCAATGTTACTAATGAAATCCGGGTGGGAGAGCCAGATATTTTCGAATCTGAAGGGTCTATTCCTGGGAGAGTCTATACCCTTGAGTTCCAATTGAATCGGCCAGTGATCTGAACCTCCAAAAGGAAGCACTCGAGCTGTTATATCTCTATTTAGAAGCATCAACTCCTCTGATATCATGAACCTGTCTAACTTAGACGCTACCAGTGCCTCACCTCCTCTTTTGTTGTTCCATGTAAAAAGGCCGTTGCTTGAATCTGACTCAACCAAATTCATATTGTCTGTAAAAGATTGGAACGCTAATGAGTCTTTGTTAAGCACTCTGGTACCTCCTTTTTTTCCGAGAGAGATTTGATCATGTTAAAATCTCCCCCCATGATCCAAGGAATTCCAACCTGTCTGTTCCTGAGGTCAATAAGGGCTTCTAACAATTTGAGTTTGTCCTCTATTCTTTGAGGACCATAAACATTTGTGACTAGGAATGTTTCCGAAACCCCAACTGGTTGAATGACCACTGATAGGTAATTTCTTGATGCCTCTGCATCCAAAATGCTGACCCTTTGGGGATTCCAAAGAGTGAGAATACCCCCCGTTGTGTTTTCAGCTTTAACCTCTAGAAACTCATATCTATTGAGCCATTTGCTGTGTATGAGTCTTATTTTCTGAATGGAACATTTCGTTTCCTGGATGAAGATCATGTCCGACATATCTTGTTTCATTCTATAACTAAGCAATCTTTGTTTTCTTTTACTTCCTAGACCTCTGATATTCCAAGATGTAAATTTCATATTTAAAGACTTGTAAAGGAGTAGCTGGTTAGGTCTTTCATCTTACCCGAATCTATCATTAGCTTTCCACACTCCATCAAAAGCTCCTTCTGCTTTTTACGGCCTCTCTTCTTACTAGCATTTCTGGTAGCTAGTCCTGGGGTTGGTTTCATTGTTTTCACTCCTTTGTTTTCCAGCTTGTCAGTGGTTATTCCTGTTTCTAACCCTCTGTCCTGAGTCTTCCATAAAAACAACTGTTGTATTCTATTGCAATCCTCTTGAGGTAATGAATCTATCCCTCCCGTGGTTCCCTGCTTCAAGAACCCTTCCAGATCTAGGTGTTCCTTTTCTAGAATTTCCTGCAGTTCATGGTCCTCCAGATCTGTTTCACTTTGGGTCATTTCCATATCCATTTCTGGTTCAGTCTCACTCATCATAGTCTCTTTCCTATTACAAATCTCTTGTGTTATGTTGTAGTTTTCCCCCTTCTCCTTTTCCTTTGGGCCTTCCTCCATTGTTTGATCTACACTTGTCATTTCTTCATTTTCTTCCAGTACTTGAAACCTGTTCAGGTTGATCTTTTGCCCCTCGTTGCGCTGTTGCTTTGGTCCCTTTCTGCCACCTTTTCCCTTTCCTGCCACTTTCTGAAAGCTTTCAGTATCCTTCACTGTGTTAGGTTTTCCTTTGTTGTCTGCTTTACTAAGAGGACAATCTCTTATCAGGTGACCATGTTCATGGCATCTACGACATCTGAACGGGATATGCTCATAATCCACCGTTTGGACCCATTCCTCATCAAAAACCTCCAGGATGATTTCATCCGGAAGAGCGCCTGATAGATCCATTTCTACACAGATCCTAGCATAGGAAGTATATTTACCCCTTCTTGTGGCTTCCGAAGCTTTAACAAAATGACCTAGTTTATTGCCAATAGCAGCAAGCGAAACATTTTTCCAGTAATCGAGAGGTAGGGAATAGAGCCTTACCCAAACAGGTACCGAGGTGAATGTCTCCCTTTCTAGAACGAAGTTCATCATCCATGGCCACATATAGAGGCCCGCTGCTGCAAAAAAGTAGGGTCCTCCTTCGAATATTCTGTCTTTATCTTCAATGTTAGTGAATACTATGGTAAAAAAACCCTTTGACCCTAGATGGAGATCAATACTACCTTTGGGTTTCTAGTGGTATTTGATCCATGTCTGTAATGCCTTTTCAGAGGGCCATATTCCCATGAATTTGCAGATTATGGCGTAAGTCCCCATATGTTCCTTGTGCGCCTGTAGAGTAGGACCATTTAACACTACTCTAGGAGTAATCTCCGTTTTGGGCCTGCATGGTCCCTTTTGATATTTGTCCCTTGTTCCCTGGCTTTTGTCTTCTTCCTCCTTGTCCTTTGTGCTGTTGTTTTCCTTGGACCTGGCCCCATCTGACTCCTTTTCATTATTTTTTCCCCCTCTTCACCAGAACCTCTGACATTACCCAGTGGTGACTTGCCTCTGCTGGCAACCGCTTCCTTGTAGGAGGGAGTGGAGCTCCCTCCTCTGCTGCGCTCCATAGGGAGCAAACTTAGAGCCCCGCTGTAACCCTAGCTGCGTGTCCTCAGAGTTCTCCGCTTCGCCAATCCCCCATCACAATAAAAATTTTGGCGCCTGAGTGGAATGTGGATTATCATCCACAGAAGTCAAAAATATATATCAACACTAAAATTTATTCATTACAGATATGAGAATTATAAATTCAGTGAAAATATTAATATAATTAATAATTAAATAAAAATTTTCGGTAGAAATCAGATGAGAGAATTTTTTGGCCGACGTGTTTCGAACCAACAAGTGTGGTTCATCATTAGGACCAGATGAAGAGGCAGCCCATGGCAAAGGCTTAAATAGAGAGCAATGTAGAGACATAATTTGCCACATTGCTCTCTATTTAAGCCTTTGCCACGGTCTACCTCTTCATCTGTGAAATTATGTCTCTACATTGCTCTCTATTTAAGCCTTTGCCATGGTCTACCTCTTCATCTCGTCCTGATGATCCACGAGATGAAGAGGTAGACCATGGCAAAGGCTTAAATAGAGAGCAATGTAGAGACATAATTTCACAGATGAAGAGGTAGACCGTGGCAAAGGCTTAAATAGAGAACAATGTGGCAAATTATGTCTCTACATTGCTCTCTATTTAAGCCTTTGCCATGGTCTGCCTCTTCATCTGTCCTGATGATGAACCACACTTGTTGGTTCGAAATGCGTCGACCAAAAAATTCTTTCATGTGATTTCTACCGAAAGACTTTGTTTAATTCATTATGGATCACATAAACTTGAATACAATAATTAATAATTATATTTTAATATTTATTTTTTTGGTAACCAAAAAATTGATAATTGAGTCAGTGTCTCCTAGCATGGGTGATTCAGATCGTTATTATTATATCTATGATGTCTATGACTTTTTTTTTCATGGACCCAATTACTCTTAAAAGTTTGAACCCTAAATTTCTTAATTTACACAATACTTCATTTCACAACAACTACTAATTAAACTATAACTTAAAAATATATTAATATTCATTTAGTAAATATTACTATTATTATTATTATACATATTCATATATATATATATTAATTAAAAATAATACTTTTATTTTATTATTTTCATTAAATTAAATTTAATATATAAAAAATAAATTACTTTGGAGTTTTTCAAAATTTCTGCCTATCAAATATCTACCTAATGCTTTCCAAACACTCGTACATTGTACGATACATTAAATTAATAAATATATATAAACCTTTAATACATTTAAAAACTGACGCACTTGCTGATTATGACATGCACACACTTTTCTTGACTTAACCAAGATTCGAAGTTCAACTACCGAAAACATGGTCAGATTTTGGTTGGGTTAAGATGGTCGTCAATAAGATAGGGCGGAAAAAGTGTGTCTATATATTTTGAAATTATTTATTAAAATTGAAATGTATAATCTTTATTTTATATATGTGTGAGATTAAAAATTAATTAGTATACACAATATAAATAAATATAAATTAATTAATTATATTTGAGAATGTAAGTTTTGATGGTTTATTTTTAGGGTTTATGTTATTTTTAGAGATAAATTATGTATAAAAGTTTGAAATGTTTAGTAAATATTTTATTATTTTCTGAGAATAAAAATTATAAACTGATATTAAAATTTAGAGTTTATATTTATAGATAAATATTAATAACTATGGTAAATGATAATTAAAAAAATTATATATATATATTTTTTATGAAAAATATAAATAAATTAATAATAATTTTTATAATTCAACTAATTCTAATTTTTTTGGTGGTGATTAAAATTTTCTTATCTTTCTTAACTTTAATCTCTCAAATTCTTTGGTAAACCCCTCTTTAACCCCCTCCCAATGTGTTCCACCTTTTTTTCCTACTACTATCATAAATCTTTCCTCTGTAAATTTAGATCCTATACCATAGATCCTATACCATCTTGCTCTTGCAGAAGGGATTTAATTCTTCCCTCTCCCCCATCACATTTTGATAAAGATGTTTGTTTTTCTATTGAGTCTATAACTCATCATCTTCCACTACATGAAGTTGAAGAAAGTCAACCAGAATGTGTTAAAATTCTTAGTTGTTCTAAACCCCCTAAACCAAATCTTTCCAAAGAAGAATTTCATTGCATTCATTGTATCAATGATTGTTGATATAATTATATTAAAATCCAATAAAGGAAATGATATAATTATATTAAAATCCAATAAAGGAAATGTTATAGTTGTCATGAACACTTCTACCTATGAGTCCAACTTACATGACCTTCTGTCAACCTCTTCATACAAGCCCCTCTCCAAAATCCCTATCGATTTTGTAACCAACTTAGTTGATGATACCTTCATTGTTTGGCCTCATGGCCACCTTTCCCTCACCTCTTTCTTCAACTATCTTAATATCTCCCCCCACATCCAATTTACTATGGAAATTGAGAAAATTAACTTCCTTCCCTTTCTTAACATCCTTATTTCACATTAACTTGATAGTATAATAACCCATCAAGTCTACAAAAAAGGACCCAAACTGATAGATATCTTCATGCCTAGTCACACCATCACCCTACCCAAAAATATGTGGTTCTTAAAACTCTGGTCATCCACACCATTCGAATTTCTACCTCCGAGTTCATTGAAAAAGAGAAAAGCATCTTACAAAATACTTTAAAGAAAATAGGTACTCTTCATCCCAAATTCATAAAGCTCTTTGATCCGCCTACATTTCTAAATGTGCTATTCTACCCTCTTATCCCCCTAGCTCTCATCTCTCTTCCCTACATCCAAGGAATGACAAACCAAATCTCCAAGATCCTAACTAAAAAGAATATAAAAACCATGAGGTGTTTACTAGATCCCATATTCCTATTGAAAATGCTACATTGAGCCAATTGGAAAATATTTTAAGTTCCACTTGAAAGAACATGTCTCTAATACTTATGATATATTAGTATCTCGAAATCAACAACAATAACTCCTCTCATTATATAGTTCTGTTGATTTGCTTTTAGGTTTTCTCACTATATTCACTTATCTAATTCTCATTTCTATGGTTTCTATTATTCGTAATATTATTTTCAATTTCTAAATTCATATGATTTATTCTTATTAATGTCCCATAATATTACAAAGAGTTCTTTTTGTTTTCTTTTTCTAATTATGTATATTTTCCTAATAGATTTATCTATATATATGATTTTTAGATTTATCTCCTAATTCTTCAACAAATATTATTTCTTTCATTAAAATAATATTTTCAATTTGCAAATCTATTTTAGTTGTAATATTTTTATAACTATTTCCTAATTTTATTTTTATTTATTTATTTCTTCAATGTGTTTTAACATCTATTAGTGTTTCTTTTTCAATCTAATCCCAAAAGTCTTTCTTTTATATTTTAGAGAACGAATAGTAAGATTTCTTTATGTTTTTATTCACAATGTTTATTAAAATATCTAAATTTGTACTTTTATTTATAACATATGTTAAAATTTCTCTATAAATACAAACTCTAACATTCTCTTTTGATATTATTCTTTAGTTTTTATTATGCCTAATGATAGATGGAGCATCCACTAAAAACATTGTACATTCAAGTTCTTTCACAAAATTTATCTCCAAACATATTACAATGGACATTCAAGTTTTTTAATACAGTTTATCTCCAAAATTAATATTTAATTGAATTTATTTTGGTGATTAAGAATAAATGATTATTCTCCTCCCACCTAAATCTAATTTTGGAAGTGATATATTTGAAGTGAGATTGAGTAATCATTCTTATTAAAAATCATATTAACATTCCAAATCATGAAATTTAATGTTCATGATTCTTGCTCATTATTCATAAACATAATTTTTTTATTATAATAATAATAATAATTATTATTATTATTTTTATATATTTATTTATTTATTTTTTGTGTAAGGCTAATTCTATTAAAAAGAAACAAAAATATAATTACAAAGAGGCCCCAGCCTCAACCGTTGTCACTGAAGTTCATCATGAGTATCTAAACTGCCCCAGATTTGGGGAAACCAGTTTGACATAGCAAAAACCATACATATATCCTGAAACCGACACCAAAGAAAAACCAAACATATGACCTGGACCCATTCTTTAAGGCAAAATCCAGAAGAAGTTTTGACACAACACCCCCGATGCAACTGAAAATATGACAGACCCGCTTATCGTTTAGACAGACAACAAAAACAACAAGTAACTGGACCAAACCCGTCAGCAACATAAATCTGAGTTGGCGCGTGGGTGGCAACGGATGCCACGTGGCTTCACTTGTTATCATCCTGGTCAGGTGTCTCCTTGACAATGAGGCAAGCATACCAGCCCCAATCTTCATCCTCCTCCGCCGCGTCACCTTTCGCTACGCCACCTGGAGGCTCCCTCGCAGGCTGGGTGCCGCTCGAACTGCCAGCTAAAGCCATCGTAATAGAAGCTCCGGCTGAGCTGCCACCTGTTTGCTGAACGTCGCCAGCGTGATCTCCTTCTGCATGTAGTCCGCCACGCCTAACTCCCCTGCATTCATCCTTCGGGCGCTTCTCAGAACCAAGACCAACTCCCTGACTTCGCTCCTCCTGAAGTTGCGCTTCAGAATTTCTCATCTGAGCACTGTGCTGCTCACTTTCTTTAGAGAAAACAATGGTTACATTGGCAGTTATGATGGGCCTGTTCAGGTTACTCTGGAACCTGAATTGAGTCGAGTGAGGGACAGAACTGGGATGCAAAGGAGAAATAGCAGTGTGGAGCCGGAAATCACTGTGCGCGGCCATTGAAGCCTGCACTTGCCCCCGACCACTGCGCGTTTGAGGATAGTGTCTATGAGGCGAACTGGGAGGGGGCGAATTCTCATGGGGATGAGGAGGTGAGGCAGGAACAGAGCTCTGCGCTGCTTGTGGGCGAGCGCTGCCACCGCGGGTGCCTCCTCTGCGGCTCCTCATACGGTGACAGACCATATCAATGTGGTTAGAATGGAATTCAGCTGGACAAAAGGCTGGGAAGGAGAACAGGTTGTGAACAGAGGGCGACTGTGCAGGATTCAAAGGGCAATGCCTGGAATGGGAGTAATGATGCCCATTTCTGAGGTCAATACAGCACAGTAGCCAGCAGCGGCTCCCGGTGACAGTTCTGCTGCAGGGATTTCCAGCCTGAGGCAGACAGATGCTGAGGGAAGGAGGATAAACAGAGGGGTCGAAAGGCTCCATGTTATGTCCAACTGCTCCCGGATCTCGGCCTGAGTGGCCATTTAATGCTGCCTGCAGGCTGGCCTGTGTTCATTTCATGTGAGCTTGGAATGGTGCGCTATCCACCGTCTGGCAGGTCCGAACGCCGTCGGTCCGTCAGGTCACCATTAATTATCTTGGAGTTCACCCGCATCCGGGTTTATTATTATTATTATTTAACCTAGAAATTATTTAATTTTTCAAATTCAAGCCAGAATTTTATATGATTTATATATTTATTTACTTTCTCAACAAGGTGATATGTTTTGGTTATATATATATATGAGATTCAGATAAGTTGTTTGAGGAAAGTACATAATTCCTTTGCTTTGCTCAAGCTGATGTGATACTCTTTTCTTTCTAACTATAGATTTGGATGAAAATGGTGTAATTACATCCGTTAAGAGTTATAATCTAAAATTACATTTAATTATAATTTGAAAATATACGCTTTATAAATCAACAACTAATATTTCGAATTTAAATTTTTTTAAAATAAAATAATATTGTTTCAGATAGAGTTTTAAACTAAAAGTTAATGGAGATAAAAATTTTGATATTGATTTAGATAACTTATTATAATTTAATAGTGAAGGGAATTATTTTTAGTTGCTATTCTAGAATGTAAAATAAATCATCATCATTATTTAAAAAAAACTACGTCACTTGAAATGACTCGCTAATAATTTATAATTTTTTTTTTTAACAAATATCTCTACATCTTGAACAATTAACCCATCTCAAATGTTTCCTTACATATCAGAAAATAAGCTCTTCACAGATTTTCATATATTTAAAAAAGAAATATATACCTTTCATAGTAATAAAACTTATCCAACACCATGGGAATAAAACTTTTCCAAACAACAAACCATTCCGAGAAACAATCCCACCCAGCCCTACGCCGCAAGTTGTGAATTTTAAACGTGCCTCGTACATATAAATATATATATGGATTGAATAAGGAGCATTCATTCACTAATTGTGTTGTATTCCTATTCCATATTCGCCGTTACCAGCGCTTGGATTTGGCTTCAGTATCGGCCATACGCAGCAGCGAAGACAACGCTATTACTATTTATTGTCACCAACACAAAACAGGCGGCCAGAGAAACCAGCAAATATCAGGCAGGTCAGTCTCTTTTGTTGAGCTCCCTCTATCTTGTTTATGTTGTTCTTCTAATATGGTCAAATCTCTCGTTGCTTCTGCATATATGAATAATTATAATAGACTGTTATGAATCCTCGCTGTCATCATTTTGTTTCGAGTAAAATCACTTTATTGCACTGGTAGTTTGTTGGTATTCCCAACAATAAAATTGTTTAAATGGGTATTAATTGCTGTATGTTTTATCGGATGTAATATATTTTACGGTGGTTTGAAAATCCGACATTTTGGACCTGTTTGATGCTATACTATGTGCTCTATAATTAAGTGGTTTATAACAGAAAAATAATTTGTTCAAATAGTGAGAGCCCAATTGTCTGGTTCGAATCTTGATGTAGACTGTAAGATGCCGACAGTGAATGCATGGCCAAAGGGGCTGTCTCCATTGAATCCGCAGTCACATGGAAAAAATTATGCTGTGTTTTCCTAAATTCCCTTGATCTGAGTTTTGATAAATTCCCTTGATCTGAGTTTTGATTGAGCTGGTCAAATTTCCTCATTCTCTACTGCTGAGCTAAGAACCAGAGTGTTTATGAGAGTATTGACATAGGATTTTGTGTATTTATAAAATTGGGAAAACCACTTTATGTTTATGAATATTTATGTTTTTATTAGATTGGTTTCCAATTTGGGTAAATAATCTCTAAGTGTTAAGATAAATTGGAGAATTTAAACTTCGAACTTCATGGTACATGATACTTCATTATCGCTATTGTCCCCAATAAAATTGTCTAGGTTATGAACATTTATGTTATATCTCCACATATCTGTTTCTGTTCATGTGGTTTTGCGAATGTTTTTGTTTATGAAATGCCAATTAGATTCTAATTTTGGGATAGGTTGGTTAATCATTATCACTATTGCCCAATAAAACTATCTAGGTTATGAACATTTATGTTATATTTCCACACCTGTTTCTGTTGTTCATGTGGTTTTGCAAATGTTTTTGTTTATCAAATGTCAATTAGATTTTAATTTTAGGGATAGGTTGGTTAAACATTATCACTATTGCCCAATAAAACTGCCTAGGCTATGGACATTTATGTTGTATCTCCACACACACCTGTTTCTGTTGTTCATGTGGTTTTGCAAATGTTTTTGTTTGTGAAATGTCAATTAGATTCTAATTTTGGGGATAGGTTGGTTAATCATTATCACTATTACCCAATAAAAAAAACTGCCTAGGCTATGAACATTTATGTTGTATCTCCACACCTGTTTCTGTTGTTCATGTGGTTTTGCAAATGTTTTTATTTATGAAATGTCAATTAAATTCTAATTTTGGGAATAGGTTGATTAAGCCATACAAGTATAGCCCTTCACTGTCTGGATTTGAAACCAGAACTGCGGTACTCTGCAAATCATTCCTTTTAATAGAGACTTCCATAAGAGACCGCTTATGGTAATCCATGGTGATCTTGTGGTGTTGTACAAATCTATTGGAGTGTATCATTTTGTCTCTGTTTAGTTCTATAAGTGAGTAGTTAAAAGATCCCTGCACATGATATGTATTTACATTAACAAAATTTTAATGCATCAAATCATGGTTTTAAAGTTGCATCAAAAGTGACATCAAGTGTCGACCTTGATTAGGGTGAGTTTTTCCCACCCAGATTTAGGCTCTTTTCAGTGAATCTCCTTGTGATATAAAATTCTCAGCAATAGCTGTGTTATACAAAGTGACTAGGTTAGGTGAAGAGTCCGAGGGATATATATTTTTTCAAAATTATTTGGAAGTTGTACCTAACTTCAATCCTTCAGGTTTGAGCTGAGCTCATCTTTGTTGAACGTGCTTTGACTTAACTATTGGTTCATCATTGTTAAAAGCGCTTTCACTCACTTGTCATATATGGTTATGATGAATTAACTTGGTACTGAGAGGGAAAATACTTCAATAGGTTTTTAATTTGGATCATCATTACACCCATCACTAAAATTTGAATTTCACCACTGAAACTTCAAGTTCACAGAAGATTTTGAGGAAGAAGCCGTGTTATCATAATCTGTGGGTTTTATGAATTATGTAACGAGTGAGCATAATTAATTATATATATAAAGAGAGTTGAATTTTCGCATTTTGGTGTACATTTTGAATCTCGAATCCATGTTATCGTTGTCATAATATGTGGGGTTAACTAATTATGGAATAAGAGAGCATAATTATATATAGAGTTTTAAAGTTGTTTTAAAGTTTGGTATCCATTGGTGATATAAGAATCACTTTTATTATCCACTATTATGGGGTATTTTAAGAAGGGAGGGGTATTTTAAGAAGGGAGGAAGTCAAGTTTAATTAGGTTGTAAGCTTTTTAAAATGGATTTTTAGATATTCAAATATTAGAAATTTTTAAAATTCATTTTTAATTAAGAGATAAATCTATATAGATTAGTATTGTTTTAATTAAGAAATGAGATTTAAGGAAAGAGTTTGAAAATGTCTAATCAAAGAAAATAATGATTTAGACTAAGAGGTTAAGGACTTCACTTAAATTATCCTCATACATCTAGACTAATTAACACATATAAACTATCTCAAAAAATGAGAGGCCTCATGTTGTCCACGTTCATTGTGTATGAAAGTGCCTTGGAAACTTTACACACACAACAATTTAAGAAGGGATAAATATATGGTGAGAAACAAGTGTGAAATCCATACACTATATATGAGATCCCCTTGCAGGTATGGTGTTGCCCTACCTTGTTAGGTTTAGACATCATGATGTAATGTGGGTAGCAAACAAAACTTGTTAATCTACTAATGCCCTTCGGGGCTAAGTTAACAAAACTATTAGATTTCTCAACATGGGGTGTGTTCAAGCTTCAAAACCCTTGACCATTCGACTCAAATAGAGTGGCTTCATTGTATGAAGGGTGGAATCCATTTGTAAATTTGCATTATAGGGTTGTTTAGTTTACATTTTTTTTTGTAAGCTTGGTGGTTCCTTTCTATTAATTTTCGTAAATAAGGTAGGGTACATCCATATATCCATGAGTTAGGTGGCCTCAACCTGCCCGGTGGGAAACCTGGTCTGTTGACCACTTATCTGCGAAATAAGCCATCCATAAACACAAAAATATAGGTTTGTCTAGCCATGCCATATACACTTGAGAGTCTTTATACTTCTTATGCGCTAGATAACTGTAAACATAACTGCTAATAAGTCTATAACTATATAAAAACATTCAAAAAAGATCAGGGGTGCATTGTCACTGTTCATCATCAACAGAGTCAACTGGAGCGGGGTCCTTCACTGTAGAACCAGGAAGCTCCAAGTGAGGAATGCACGGGATATGCTACTTAATCCGGCTCAACCTTCCACTCTACTGTTGCAACTGAAACTGGATTTTTTGCAATTCCTTCATAAACTCCGACTTCTTTGACTTTTCCCGGGGGCCTGCATGCTGGTTTGGAGGGAACTGTTCCATAGCCTTCGCTAAGATACTTTTCATCATCCAAAACAGACGTATAGTCTGCTTATACTGGGTTACTCTCCCTCTCGTATGACCTGGGTCTGGTGCTACCTCCTGCCACTCGTCTAGGTCCAACTCGAAATTTTCCTCTGCCTGGCAGATTTCCTCCTCCCACTCTGCAATTAATTGCTTGACTGGGTTCGATTTGCTGGCGTGATATGCTTGGGCTACTTCATCGATGATACGCGATGTCATCTTGCACCCACGATCCCTGCTGCCCCACTGGAAGAGCTGGGTAGGCCGCCCATAGCCGGGAACCTTTCTCTGCCTCCCACGACCTCTGTTCACTCCTCCATTGTTTCTTACACCCTTCGCTTGAGCCTTGTTGTTACCTTTGTCTGTCAAAATCTCCTCTCCTCCCTGTTCTTTTAATTTCGCTCTTGCCCAGGGCCGCAGGATGGGAACTCGACGCAGCCAGTGATCTTGCCCCTCCGACAGACTTGTTACAAAGTCAAAGTATACCAGACGAGTAACGGTCTCCTTCCACTATCTGCTATGAATTGAATACCAACACATGATTCTTGTGTCCTCATGATTACCAGCCTTCCCCTGCCCAATGTAGAGTTGGACTGGACATAATAGACCCATACGAACAATCGTCATATCATCCATCATATGGTTATAATTTCTAGAAAAATTCAAATTAATTAGTCGATCACATTTAGTAGGACTGGAGTGGGTTACAAGTTTTTCGCGGGGCTGAGTCCATCTTCCTCCAAACCCTTTGCATAGCAACCCCTTACAGGGTGTTTGACTACTAGAATTTGGACTTGAATTGAGCAAGGTCAGTTTCATTTTATCCCAAACCCCCCCATCTCTAAACTGAACGTCATGTTGATTTTGGGTAGCATCGGATGTGCTCTAGCTCCAAAGTTTTGTAGAGGGACTAGAACACATGAGATCTCCAAGACCAAGAAATCGTTTGGAGAAATTCCACCAAGATGAAGAGTTATTAAAATAATTAATATTTTTAATAGGTTCCTAAGTCTAAACTTAGGAAAATAAAAATATTAATGGGTAATAATAAAGATATGGGTGAGAAGCTTCGAAGAGACGAGGATCAAGTCTGTTTTAATCTTAGTCGTTGATTAGAGACTTAATCTCGGTCGTTGATTCATCAACAGGAAAAGTATAAGAGAAGACTTGAGATTCATTTGGAGACACACCAGACAAATACTTAGTAACCTGAGGGAAATCAATTCTCAGAGTGAAGGAGTTCGATTTCAGAGGGAGAGTTGTAGGGTGAAGGAAGAGGAGGGCATCAACAACAGTTAGAGACTCAGGAGGAGGTGACGCAGGGCATTCGAGAGACAACGCAGAGGGAAGAGTAGGGAGACAACACCATTGGAGACGCAGTCCTCATGCAAGCTGATGCGGAGTGACGCATAAGTGATGCAGAAGAGGGTGAAGGGTCTCCAGGGTGTCAGAACTTCTCCAGGAGGAGGATAAATTTTGTCTAAGGTGTTTCTCTCATAAGTGTCTCAGTTTTTCTGTAGAATCATTTCTTGTAAAGTAATTGTTGTTAAAGATTAATAAATAAACCCTCATCTGCTACACCGGTTTTCCCACACTGGGTTTTTCCGGGGACAATTGTCCAAAAACAACTGTGTTGATGTGATTGATTCTTGAGCTTGTATATCCTGCTATTTTCTCTATGTAATTATGTGATAGCTGCAGTAGAATTTATTTCAATGTTTACTGAAGGGTTTCATAAATAACTTGTTGTGGGAAATAAGTAGGAGAAATAAATTAGTTACTGCAATAGAATTTCGTATTAGAAATTTTCACATGGTATTAGAGCAGAGATCGAGCAACAAGATTAAAGAATCTGCTATGAGTCAGGAGCATGATGTTGGGGCATCAACTCAGAGGGACTCACGCAGATCTCCAAAGGAAGAAGAGAGCACGAAGAACATGGATCATGATTATTCTATGTTAGCTTCCAGACTGGAAGAAGTCACTTGCCTAGCGAGTTTTGCATCCTTTGAGGTTTGGTATATAGATAGCTTCCTGGCATATGACAAGAATACGAGAATGCTTTTCAAATTATCAGGAAGAAAGGATGAACTTCCAGATCACCATGGGAAATAAGTCAAAATCTACCCTCGTAGGAAGAGGTACTGTAGTCTTTCAAACAAAAGCACGGGATCGGCTTCGAGCAACCAATGTGCTACATGTGCCAGGATTGGGGATGAACTTACTCTCTGTATCTCAGCTTCAAAACAAGGGCTATGACGTTTTCTTCATTAAGGAGAAAGTATATGTCAAACACTCGAGTTGGAAAAAGAAGGCCCAGATTGGAATCAGAAGTAACATGCTGTATAGATTACGGTTAGAATCTCCAATGGCATTGATAGGCAGCGGTGGGGAAAAGTATTTGAATGAACTATGGAACAAGAGGATGGGACACTTACACCATGGGGCTCTAAGAATTCTCGGGAGAACAGTGTCAAGAGTTCCAGAATTAAGTACCGAACGAGATGACGTATGCAGAGGATGCACACTAGGCAAGTACGCCAAGACAACATTTTCCAGAAGAAACAATAGGGCTAAGAGCGTTTTTGGATTGATACACTCAGATATCTGTGGACCCATGTCCACAAAAGCTCTTAGTGGTGCCGAATACTTTGTCACCTTCATTGATGACCATTCCAAAAAGACTTGGATCTACTTTCTAAAAACCAAGGATGAGGTTTTCGGTCGATTCAAAGAGTTCAAGGCTCTAGTTGAGAATCTAACAGGAAAGAAGATAAAGATATTGTACTCAGACAATGGTGGTGAATACATCGACAAGGACTTCATTGAGTTTTGTGCAAGGGAAGGCATCAGAAGAGAGTGGACAACCCCCTATAATCTGACGTAGAATGAAGTAGCAGAAAGGAAGAATCACACTATTGTTGAAGCAGTGAGGGCAATGTTGTATGATCAGGATATGCCCAAGTTTCTATGGGCAGAAGCATGCAACATGATAGTGTATGTCTAGAACAGGACTCCTCACTAGGCATTAGGTAAGATTACTTCAGAGAGTGTCTTCACCGGTAAGAAGCCTGAAGTGAGTCATTTAAGGATATTTGGGAGTTTGACATACTGCCATGTACCCGAAGAAAAGAGGAAGAAATTGGATCAAACTGCGGAGAAATGATATCTTGTGGGATATAGCGAGAATGCTAAGGCATATAGAGTCTATCTTCCGGGAAATAGGAAGATCGTAATTTGATGGGATGTAAAGTTCACGGAGGATAGAGCTTTGAGGAAATCTCGAGAAATGCCTTCCGAAGAGCAGTCAAAGGATGATCCGTTGGTCCAGCCACTTCAACCAATAGAAACCAGCACCAATATTTCTCCTAAAGGCAAAACCCCAGAGGTGGAGCCTCAAGAGGAGGAGGAGCAAATATATATACCCACTACCAGTGGTAAAACAAGCTGGGAACTTCGATAGATACTACGAGATGCATAGGATTTTGCTGGGGTGCCCAAGAACGAGAAAAGGGAGCGTAGACAACCAGACAAATACCAAGCCTTGGTGGCTCAGGTTGGAGAACCCTCCAATTTTTAGGAGGCCGTTCAGCATCAAGTGTGGGTAGATGCTATGGTGGAGGAATACAGTTCCATAATGGTCAATGATGTCTGGGAAGTGGTACCTAGGCCTCAGGATAGGTCAGTTGTAGGGTCGAGATGGCTCTACAAAGTCAAATACGTTGCAGATGGCAGTGTGGAAAAATACAAAGCGAGGTTTGTGGCTAAGGGGTTTTCTCAGAAGGAAGGGATAGACTACGAAAAAACCTTCACCCCAATAGCAGGTATAATTCTATTAGATTTATGATATCCCTTGCAACACGACGACGTTCACCAGATGGATGCCAAGACGACGTTCTTGAACGGGGTGATAGAAGAAGAAGTATACATTAAACAACCAGAGGGTTTTGAGACACATGAGAAGAAATATCATGTATGTAGGTTGAAGAAAGCTATGTATAGGCTTAAACAGACACCTAGAGCATGGTACGATCAAATTGATGGCTACTTGCAGAAGATGGGATTTGTCAAGAGTGACACAGATCCTAACCTCTACTATTTGGTGGTAGAGAATGAGCCTCTAATCTTGGTTTATATGTGGATGATCTCTTTTTGACAGGCTCATCCAGGCTCATCAAAGATTGCAAGGAGAACCTAGCCACAAAATTTGACATGAAGGATTTGGGGCGGATGCATTATTTCTCGGGTTGGAAGGGTGAAATTTTCCTTGGGCAAGGGAGATACGCTACAGAGATTTTGAAAAGGTTTAGAATACATGACTGTAGACCGATGGCTACTCCAATGATCACCAACTGGAAGAAGATTGATGCATTTGAAGATAAAGAAGTTGATCCCACCTTGTACATGCAACTCATAGGGTTCCTGATGTATTTGGTCAATACCAGGCCGAACATTTGTTACGTTGTCAACACCCTCAGTCAGTTCATGGTGAAACCAAAGAGGGTACACTGGGTAGCAGCCAAGCATGTTCTCATATATATATGAGGAACAATCGACCATGGACTAATGTACACCCAAGGCAATGACATCGGGTTGAGTGGGTTCACTGACATAGATTGTGCTGGAAGTTCAGTAGATTGGAAAAGTACCACTAGGTACTGTTTCAACATTGGATCAGGAATGACCTCCTGATGTAGTAGGAAACAAAAATTTGTGGCTCTGAGCTCAACTGAAGCTAAATATATGGCAGCTAACACAACTTCGTGCGAAGCCATATGGCTTATGAAATTGCTTGTGAATCTATTCAGGAGAAAGATTGAAGTGACCAGTATTTTGTGTGATAATCAGAGTTGCATCAAGCTCTCTGAGAATCCAATCTTTCATGATCGGTCGAATCACATTGATATCATGTGTCACTTTATGAGAGACTGTGTCCAATGAGGGGCAATATAGTTGAGGTACACCCCAACAGGAGAACATGTGGCAGACATTCTCACCAAGGCTCTAGGAAGAACAAAGTTTGTTTACTTCAGGGAGAAGACGGGGATGGTGAAGAATCCATTTTAGTAGCAGAAGTGGATAGTATAAGGAGTTGCAGTGCAGCAGTTAGCAGTGGCAGTGCTATGGGCAACATGATGCAACATATTCAGAGGGAGCTGCAGTACATATGTAGCAGTGACAGTTGCAGTGTCATGGGCAAAAGTACAGGTTGCAGCAGCACAGTGGATGAGGGGCAGTAGGCCGAGCCTCAACAACGCAGAGGACCAATGCCGTGGATCAGTGTGATGCTTCTATTAGGAGGGATTGCTAGAACACATTCCTCGCTAAGAGGGAGTGTTGATTTTGGGTAGCATCGGATGTGCTTTAGCTCAATTTTGTAGAGGGGATAGAACACATGAGATCTCCAAGACCCATAAATCGTTTGGAGAAATTCCACTCGGATGAAGAGTTATTAAAATAATTAATATTTTTAATAGGTTCCTAAGTATAAACTTAGGAAAATAAAAATATTAATGGGTATTAATAAAAGATATGGGTGAGCAGCTTCTAAGAGATAAGGATCAAGTCTGTTTTAATCTTAGCCGCTGATTTGAGACTTAATCTCGGTGTTGATTCATCAATAGGAAAAGTATAAGAGAAGACTTGAGAGTCATTTGGAGACACATCAGGAAAATACTCAGTAACCCGAGGGAAATCGATTCTCAAAGAGAAGGAGTTTGATTTCAGAGGGAGAGTTGCAGGGTGAAGGAAGAGGAGGGAATCAACAACAGTAAGAGACTCAGGAGGAGGTGATGCAGGGCATTCTAGAGACAATGCAGAGGGAAGAGTAGGGAGACAACACCATTGGAGACACAGTCCTCAGGCAGGCTGACGCAAAAGAGGGTTAATGGTCTCCAGGGTGTCAGAACTTCTCCAGGAGGAGGAGAAACTTTGTCTCAGGTGTTTCTCTCAGAAGTGTCTCAGTTTTTCTATAGAACCATTTATTGTAAATCGATTGTTGCTGAAGATTAATAAATAAACCCTCATCTGCTGCACCGGTTTTCCCACACCGGGTTTTTCCCGGGACAACTGTCCAAAAAAAACTGTGTTGATGTGATTGATTCTTGAGCTTGTATATCCTGTTATTTTCTCTATGTAATTATGTGATAACGGTAATAACATTTATTTCAATGTTTACTGAAGGGTTTCATAAATAACTTGTTGTGGGAAATAAGTAGGAGAAATAAATCAGTTACTGCAGTAGAATTTCGCATTAGAAATTTTCACACGTCACCCACGCTAAGGAGCCCAACCTAGGGAGAATGAAGCCAGAGGCCCAGTCTAGATCGAGGATTGGTCGACCTGGTTACGCTGCTCCCCCCTCCCAACCACCAGATGGTGTATATGGGGTGTCTTGAGCCCCTTGTTATTTTGGTTTTCATTTTAAATTCAAAGAGGATTTTGATATAATTTCCTCGAGTGACACGTATTTTCTAGCATCTAGTGCATTGTATTTAAACATATTGTACCCAGACTTTAATCCAGTAGAGGAGCTTCCCATAATCCTTTCAATGTGGGTCTTTCTCTCCCCTCTACCTCTAAATATCTAGGATGATGAAACCTTCAAAGAAATTAATACCAATCTAAGGAAATTTCTAGAAAACAAGTGAGCTAGGTTGGGGTGTGCTCTCCTATGCTCAAGTATGAGTAGAGGTAAACCTACAAGAAGGCCTCCTCGAGGCTTTACATGGATGGATAACTAAACCTATACAAGTAGTTGGAGTATGAACAACTTCCTTTTAATTACATTGATTGCCATGAGTTGGCTACTTCAATAAAAACTATTCAAAAAGTCAAAACAATCTCCTTCATTAACCCTCCTAAAAAGTAAGAAGAATTTTATAAATTCCCCAAGCCCTCAAAGATAAAAAAAAAAAATTACCCCCAACCCTCTTCCTAGCCCAGAGACAAAGCAAATGCTAGTTTGACTTAAAATAAATTTTCTACTATGGAGTCAACTCTAGATGGCCATGTTGTCTTGAAATAAAAAATTCCCACCTCTTTAGACAAAGGAGAAAAGATAAACCTACTCTGCTAAAAAAACATTGAGTGGAAGAGTTAATTGAAAGAGATTTGTCGTAATGAACTTTTGAACAACATGATATGTGAGAAACTCTCATAAACTAGCATAGATCCATCTTAACCAGATCTACCAAGTGCTTAAAGGGATCAAGAGATCACTTGATATGGAAATCTCTTTGTAGAATGCACAACTTGAAAAAGGGTTTACATGGCAAGTGATTTAATCCCTTTTAGTGCTTGGTAAATTTGTGATTAAGACGGATCAACCCTCTCTCTCTCTCAACAAATGCAAGTTAACTCATCATTGTTCTTCAAGGAAAACAACGTCACATGTCATTACCTGTTGGTGGTCTATTTTTCTCTCTCTCTCAACAAATGCAAGTTAACTCATCATTGTTCTTCAAGGAAAACCACAACACATGTAGTTACCAGTTGGTGGTCTATTTCCTTAGGTTGGAGGAAGACGTGCTCTTAGCCAAACAAAAACAATATATATATATATATATATATATATATATATATATAAATTTTCATTGTTTAAATTGTATTTTTGAAAATTTTACTATTGTTTACATTTTATATGAAAAATTGAATGAATGACACATTTCCTACTTATTAATAAGTAACTAAATTATTTTACTTTTAATTACTTATTCCTTTTGAACATTGGAATGTTTTATTATGGTCATTTTATATATATAGAAATATTTTATTTATAATTCCAAGGGTAAAAGTGAAATATTTTTACCACATGACCATAATGACTTGTAATATTAACAACAAATTCAAAGAATGAGATTAAAAAAAAACCTAGTATCAACTCCATTTTGAGCATAGACATAATCATACATTACCATAATCACATATCACTTTCATATTAGAATATAGAATGTATGTCTCAAAACAACGATCAAAGATTATTAGGAAAACTAGTTAATCCTTCTTTTTCAAAGATTATTAGGAAAGCCAGTTAATCCTTCTCTTTGAAGAGTAAAACCATGAATTGTATAAAAAATGTTTTTTTTTAAAATTGAAATACCAAAATATAAAAAAATTCTATAAATCTCCAAAATGAAAAAGTAATAGTAGTGAAACCATTTTTTAATGCAAAATCAAAAAATACTACTCATTACTTCAACCTCATGAAAAGGAGGGAAAACAAAAAACACAGATCTCATGAAAAGGGAGAGAACAAATAAAGGAAAGAAACAAAGGATTTTGATTTTCGAGTCAATATTTAGTTGTCTTTCAATTAACGAAAAGTTTAATTCAGCGATTTTATGGGAAGATCTATGTTTTTCTTTTAGTTTTGTTATTTACAACTAGCTTGAAACGATATCCATGGAGACAGAAAGGGTGAGCTCTATGAATCCCGTGGATACTATTGGAACTTGATCCAACCACCACATTTACGATTCTTTCACAAGGTGGATAGAGTTTGTTGTGAACTTCATCCAACTACCATATTTATGACTTTCTCTCCAGGTGGATAGAGTTTGATAGATCAAGAGAGTAGTTTAGATAGGTTACAAATTCGAAATGATTTTTGTTCAAATTGATAGAAATTTTGGGAAATTTGGGTTATAGCTGTCAAACTTCAAGATTTTAGGTGCCCAAGGAGTTTTTGATGGTGTTGAATCTATTTCCACCATAAAAAAGATTCAAACATTCCTATGATCAGATTTTTTGAAAAAATAATCACTAGATTCCTGTGAAAAATAATTTTCCAAACAAATTTGTGACCTTGATAGGCAAGGCCGTGAAGAAATTCTAAATTTTTTTATTCTTTTGAAAATACAAATCTTTTTAAATTTGTATTGTTTAAATTATACTTTTAATTTCAATTACATATGATATTTGTAATTTTTATTTTTATTTTTTAGTTTTTATCAATATATATTCAATATCTCAATTGAATTTAGTCTAAGTAGTTGAATTGCTGTGATCTTCCTTACCTTGAAATGTTCTAAGTTGACATATTTAAGCTTAAAATAGAATATTGTGTTACACTCTGAAGTGAGTATATATTGTAGATTGGCCACTTAGGAGCTATTTCTCTAGTCTTAGGGTTGAGAGAGACCTTGAAATATTCAATTCATATGTAAGATGTTTAATATAGATATTATAATGTTTATCATTTTTTGTTTTTTGTTTTTTTTTTTTACTATTCGTCGATGTTCTTATCTCAAGGAAAGATGATGGTTCTTTCTCCCACCAGAGTTTTCGTAAGAAAACCCCCAACAAACAGTATCTTCATGCCAAATCTCATCACTTTCCAACTGATAAACTAGGGGTTCTCAATACTCTAGCTACTAGGGCGCTACTAGGGCTATAAGGGTTTCTGATGAAGACCAACTGATGGATGAGGAAAACCATCTCTTAAATGTCTTCAAGAAGAATGATTATAATAAGTGTTTCTAAGCCATTTTAAAAGCTAGTCACGGACCTAGAACTAAGAAAGAGGTTGAGGTGGCCTGTAGTGTCTAGCTTCCCTTTATCAAAGAGATGACTAGGATTATGAGGAAAGAAAAGATTGGCTCGACCTTTAGACCTTTACAAACCATTCATAGCTCTTTAAGATCTGTGTAAGACCCTATTGATCTCACATGCATGAAGGGTCTTTATTTATTTCCATGTTCTTGTGGAACCCCCTACATCAGTGACACTGGTTGTTCCATTTAACAAAGGATTCAGAAGCACGCATCGAACCTGCTCCTCTGCTCTAGCAAAAGATGATGAGTTAATGAAGCACCATATTTGCTTAGACGATTCTAAGGTCCTCGCAAAGGTTGATCATTTCCATCACCGAAAATTAAGAGAAGCCATTGAAATTGAAAAGAGGAGTCAGACTCTTAATATGGAGGATGGATGGAAGTTAAGCAGCTCGTGGGTCCCTTCTCTTTCTTCTTAACCCCTTGTTTTCCTTCTTCTTTCTTGGTTGATGTGAGTTCTATTCTAGGGCTTGGTTTCCTCCTTTCGTTGTTGATGTGAGTTCTGTTCTAGGGCCTTGCTTCCTTCATTGAGTTGATTTTATTTATTTATTAGATTTCTAAAATTATATGAATAATTCAACCATGATAATCACGATGGTTGATATTATTATTATTGTATTATTATAATTATGGTATTTATTAGCTTTTTAGTAAAAATATTTTTATCATATAATTTTCCTTTATTAATAGATAAATATTATATTTTAAAACCATCATTATTGAAATTAATATAATTTTAATTGATAATATATGTGTATCTTATTAGATTATATAATAAAATACTAGAAATTGTTAAGGTCATATAATAAATTAATAGAAATTGTTAAAGTCTATCATTTTTCTGAATAATTAAAATTGAAAATAAAATAAATTAAAATAAAATTCAAAATTAACTAATAAATAAATTGATTTTTGTCCTTTAATGTTCATTTTTATTAATTTTTTGATCGTTGGAAATTTACCGTTGCATCTCTGAGATATATATTAAAGGTCAGTTGATCTTGCTCCTCATCCTAGTCTTGATGATGAACCTAGATTTAGGTTGGACACACGTCAACCCTTTGTTTTCTATGTGATTTTCTCCGGAAGATCAAACCATTATAATAAATATTTATGTTAAATATAAATAAATAACATTATTTAATATAAAATATTATAATAATATTTTTTAATCAACCAATTATATTTATTTGAAATAATTATAATAAAGACTGAATTTAGGCTTTTGTGATGATGTGATTTTTACCGAAAGTTTTCTTACTTTTTATAATAAAGATATTTACTATATTAAAAATATGTTAAATGTAATTAAATATAGAATATGATTTGTCTATATAAATATAAATATAAATCAATTTATAAACATTAAATCAAAATATCATTTTAATTAGTTAAGTGTCAATAATAATATGTACCTTTGTCTTGAGGATGAACCACATTAACCACATTAGTTGGTTCGAATAAGCCGAAAGACATTATTATTCACAATATAGATCACAAAAGTCTAAAATCTAATAATATGTATCTAATAAGATATTTAGATTAAAAAAAACCTAATTTATAATTTATTTTAGACTATTATTATTATTAAAATTTTAATAGATGAATTAAACATATATACATTTAAAGACACATGTAACAAGATTCTTAACTAAGGAGATTATTAATTTATAAATAGTCTTTCCTACAATACCATGGGCAGATACCATGACTTAATAATACCACATGTCAAACAACTATAACATGTTCATATGACATTAGTTTTAATTAATCAATTTAATTAAAATGGTAAAAATGACTTAATTACTTTTAAGATAAATCTCAATCTTTGATCTATTACTTTTGTGATTATTATAAAAAATATTTTAAAATATTTTGAGGAGGTTAACTACCTACCAATCACTTAATAATAATTAGATTAACAATTATTAAATTAAATTATTAGAAACCCTATTCCAAAATAAATACACCTATTCATATAATAATATTCCTAGATTTATGATAATATTAATTTAAAATTTTAATTTTAATTTTAAATTTAATATTTCTAAATATATTTGAAAATTTAAATTCAATTCGCATTTATGATAATATTAATTTAAAATTTTAATTCATTAAATTTATTATTTCTAAATATTTATTATTATTATTTTTTATTGATAAATTTAAAATTAAAATAATTATAATAAATTTAAAATTTTATAGTAAAATTAGAATATTTTTTTAATATATATTAAATAAAAATAAATAAACACCAGAAGGGTTATACCAGCTGGCTAAACTAGCAAGGCTTAATCCCAAGGGCATTGCGATGTACTTGACCAATTCAGCGATCTCTTGAGGCTATAAAATTATATATCATCTCAATACTATAAGTCATTATTTTATTTAATGGGTAAATAAAAGTCTTGACTAATATTAAAAAGAAAATGAACCTATGAAGATAAAAACTGATTTTCATAAGCTATATCGTGAGATCGAGCATTGGTTAATTCCCAAATGATTTTGGGATGAAAGGTTCTCTCAACTGTGCAATATGGTTGAAGATGAAAAACACTTTACCTTAGATTGTCCATCTTATACTCAATTTAGATTCTATTTTCAAAATATTGGTCATACTACCAATCTTTTTGATTTTTTATATTAGCAAAACTATAGTTATCTAAAAAAACTTCTCTCACCATTTAAATAAAATGATAAAAATAATTTTGATTAATTTCTTAACTTTCTAATGTTGGATAAACCATATAAATCTTAGAAACCATTAATCATTGTCATAAAATCATTATTTTATTAGATAAATTAATAAAATTAACTATAATTTATATAAACTATACCTCATATATTAAAACAATTTATTGTCGGCCTGGAGTATGCCGTAAAACTGCTTCTGCTTGGCTAAGAGCTCGTCTTCCTCGGACGTAAGGAAACAGGTTAACGGCCCAAGACCCAGAGGCATCTGGCAGGAGTGAAAGCCTGCTCCCTTACGGACCACCAGCGGGTTATTACTGGTGGCGTGGTTTTCCTTGATAACGGTGATGAGTCAAACCAACATTTGCGGATAGCAGCTAGAGATGGCTGTCCTCACTGTTGGTTTGACACCTGAGTTTGATAGGTTTTGCCACCTTCGGAAAAAAAAAAATTAAAACAATTTATTGAATATATTCTTTAATAATGATAATGGTGGATAAAATTACTTGATTTATTTAAAAAAATTACCCTATATTTTAAAAACTTTAGAAAATGTAAAATTACTATAATTTTAACTTGTTAAAAAATTAAGAAAATTTATATTATAACAAATATTTTAAAATAAAAAGTAATAATGCAGACAATTTTTTTTTGGAAATAAATTATGGATGATGAACTGTGAAAACTTATAATTTAGAAAAAATAGTAAATAATTTATCTTATCATCATTATTGTATATATATAAACTAGAAAAAGCATTTGTATTATATAATTTTGGGCATGGTTTGAAACAAATAACATCAAGCATTACAGAGTTAGTTAATTAAAATTTTCCATTTGTTTTCTCCTTTCTTATACAAACATATGATTTTCCTAAGGAACATATATATTGAGCAACAAAAAGAGGGGTTTCGTAAGTGAATATCTTACAAAACTATTATTTTTAATAGACTTCATCTGCGATTAAAGAATTATAGCAGCCCTGATTTGGCCATTAATCTTTCATTCACATATCTTCAATTTACACCCCTCGTTCGCATAATTGTTTGCTTCTTAATTGAAGTCTCTTAGAACATGGAAATATGCTTTAGATAGGATATCTTCTGCTACTCATTAGGAGGGGAGCCTTTCACTCGATGAGACAATTTCCCATAATCGAAAGTGTGTCCACTAGATTTTTTTTTGGCTAACAAAAGTTTCTAGTAGAGACCATATATATATGCTTTATTATTTGCCATATGACCTATACCCCATGAGTATGTAAATACTTTTCCCTCCTTGAGGCCATAAAGTACCCCTCTCGGCCACCCCTTATTATTTTTTTTTTTATCATATAAATATTTTGTAAATAATAGGGGTATTCAATCACAAAAATTAATCTTTAGTTTTTTTTTTAATTAACCCTATGGTATAAGAAGCCACCACATAATAGTATCTAAGGCATCAAAAGCATTCGGGGATAGTATAGTATCTACCTTATGTCACATTAACACTTAACATGTTGGATTCTAAGTGTGTCTCCTTTGAGTTTCAAATTTGGATAGCCATACAAAATGAAATCCTTTGAAACAACCCAATATGGGGGTAGATCTCACATAAAACAGTAAACCTAAATGTAAATGTAAACAACCCAGTATGGAGTAGATCTCACATAAAAACGTAAAAATGTAAATGTAAATGTAAACGTCATGTTTAACATTTAACATTTTTAATATACTGTCGGTCCTATTTAAAAATCAATCTAATTATTAGTATGTATAAACACAATATAAATTTAAAATATAAAGAGGTTTAGGAACACTCAAAAAGATGTATGGTAAATAAATAAAAACATAAATTAAATGTGAATGTAAAAATTAATTATTAGTATGTACAAACACAATATAAATTTAAAATATAAACAGGTTTACGAACACTCAAAAAAGACCTATGGTAAATAAATAAAAACATAAACGCAAATGTAAAGGTAAACCTAAATGTAAATGTAAACAACCCAGTATGGGAGTAGATTTTGCACTAGTCTAAATCCATCTTAACTCCGGATCTATCAAGTGCCCAAAGAGACCAAATCTCTTAAGGTGCAAACCTTTTTTTGAGGGATCAAATCTCTTAAGGTGCAAACCTATTTTTTGAATGCAAAACTTGAAGAAAATAAATTTTTTTTTTTTTTGAAATAAATATATGAACATTATATTTCATTATCATAAATTATGCAGAGAAATTGTGAAAATAGTTTAAATACTAATCATAATAATTTTTAAAATTTATTAAATCTAAAAAGTAATATAAATTATCTATTTATATTTAGGTTTTTTTTACCTATGAAATAATAAAATAAAATATTTTTTTTTTTTTTATTATTAAATCAAAAAAATAATATAAATGTATCTATTTATATTTAGAGGTTTTTTTGACCTATGAAATAATAAAAGTGAAATCAAATAAACTTTTAAAGTAGTAATATATTTAAGTTTTTTAATATAAAATACTAAAATTAAAATCAAATAAACTTTTAAAATAAATATGGTATGCATCTTATATGGCAAATATTAATAATTTTAAATATTATATGGCAAATATTAATAATTTTAAATAAAAATATTAGTTAGTAAAATAAAAAAATAATTAAAAATAATATAAATATTCATTTAAATTTAAGTAGCCTCAAAAAAAATATTAAAACATTTAACAACATAAAAATAGTAAAACGATTTTCATGTTCTCCATAAAGGTGTGAACTCCCCAAAAAATAAATTGAAAAAAAATATATATCCCACCCAACGTAGTTCGCCGACTTATAAATAAATTTCACATCCATTTACTGCGTCATTTGTTGTGCGTTATTCTGCAATATTCACCGTCACCATTGCTTTGGCCAGACGCAGCGGAGAAGTCAGATAAAAGAACGCTAACATTACTGTGGGGGCGCAGCGGCTAGATATATCAAGGGAGGTAAGCATCTCTTGTGGCGATCTACTCCGCTTGTTTTTCTAGTTCTAAAACGCGTGTTTGTATTTTCTGTTGTGGGCAAGTCAAGGTCAATCAATCGTTCACACTTCATATATCTTGTTTTCTATCCTCAAACCAGCCGCTGCTTCGTCGTTGTTTACTCCTGGATTAGTCCGTAACCCACTTTATCCCCCCACTTATTACTATCATGTTCATGTATTGTGCTTAGATCCTCATCGTCTGGATCGAAATCCCGTTGTATACTGTATGATAAAGCATGGCCAAAGGCCGCAGTATGCTTCTCAAGAAAGTTTAGCATATCTGTTAGATGAGGGAAAAAGGCCGGAGTATTCTTCTCACGAAAGTTTAGCATATCTTTAAGAAAAAAGTAATAGAAATTTTGAAAAAGGTTTAGTATATCTTTTGGGTAAGAGAAAAGTAATAGAGATTTTGAAAAAATTATTATATAATTTTTAATATATTTGTCTTTGGCCAAAATTTATATAATATAAATACTCTTTTTAGTTTTTAAGGGAATGTGCCCATTGCATCAGAAGAGTGGGATGGAAATAACTGTGTTTTCATATATTCCCTTGATTGGAACCATGATTCACTGTGTCAAATTCCTGTCACTTTGTTGCTGGGCAAGGTGCTATGAGTGTTTATTAGAGTATTGACATATGATGGGGGATGGAAATAACTGTGTTTTCATATATTCCCTTGATTGGAACCATGATTCACTGTGTCAAATTCCTGTCACTTTGTTGCTGGGCAAAGGTGCTATGAGTGTTTGTTAGAGTATTGACATATGATGGACGCAGAAGCATTTTCTTTCGATTTACAAAATGGTTTAAACTATTTTGTAATTTATGGGCATTTATGATATTTGTATAGTGCCCGTTCCTTTTGTTCATAACGGTGGTTTTATCTTTCGAAAGTGTTTTTTCATAAATATACTGGATTTCTAAGGATAGGTTTGTTAATTGAGTGTAAGTGTTAGCTTTCGCTGTCTCGATTTGAAACAAAAGCGAGGATATCCTGGACATCAATATTTTTTTGTACAGATTTCCATTGGAGATCACTAATGGTAATACATACTGTTTGGTTAGTGTTGTATGAATTTATTGTAGTATATCATTGTGTTTCTGTTTGGAGGTGCATGGGAGCTACAAATCCCCTCTTAACAATGCACATGACATGCTACTCCACATCTTTACATTGCCAAAATCCTATGCAAGATAGTTTGTTTTTAAAGTTGCATCAAAGCAACATTAGTGTTTAAGTTATATCGGGGTGAGCTTTTCTCGTTACCGAACTCCATGCAAGATCTACTTCATACACATCTATGAGTCATCATTAAGGGTTATATATTATGTCAAAATCACCCAAAACTTGTAACTGGGTTCAAGTACTTTGTTGGTTTAGAAAACTAAGGTGTTATTATGGGAAAACAAGCCCACTCGGTTAAAAGCTCTCCAACTTGCCCTAGCCCAATGGACATATTGGTGGCTAAACTCCTTTTTATTGATTGGAAAGGGGACAAAAACCCATGCAAGATTTACTTTAAGTGTAGCTTGTATAGACAACTCTTTGGTCATGCCCTATTCATTGTACCAAAGTTGGCACATGAGACCCCCCTTGCATGGACTAACCCACCCTACACTCTTGGGTATTGAAACCCTTGAGGAGACACCTGACTTATGCTATTAGGTTTTGATATCATTTTAGGGACCAATGTTAGCCTAATTGGGTCGATTTTGTCAAAATTGGTCGGTTGGACTAGTTCTAGGGTTATATCGATCTGGTTGAGGTTCAAAATGGTGATGGCTGGTTTTGTACCAAACCAACTAATTTCATTTTGAGCTGGCTGTAAATGCCAAAACCAGCTGGTTTGTACAACCAATGATGGGAACTACTTCAACTCATTTTTTTTAAAACCAATTAAATAAAAAGGTGAAACATTAAACCTAAAACTATGCCCCCTTCAATGCTATCTTAAAGAGCTCTCCACTTTCCATTTCACTCACACAATTCATTTGAGCAATTTGGAATTTTTGAGTTGAGTTTCTTGGGTTGATTTGGAGAGATGATTGAAGGGTTGATTAGCAGAATTTGTTGGGCTGATTTGAGGAGTTCGATTGAAGGATTAATTTGGAGAGTTGGATGGGTACCTTTAAGGTCAGGGGAATCAAGTTAGGATCCCATTTTTGAATTTAGTCATTTTGAGGCATCTCTCATATGATTAGATCGTATAGTCTAGTGTCGAGACTACAGTTATTAATTAGTACTATGCTTATTTTTGGACTCTAGAGGCCATTTAGAACATTTTTGTTGATGTATTTTGTTCAGATATGGATTGCACTTAATGCTATTTTGGTTGTATGCATAGCTACTTGATATATACACGAGAAACTTTGCATATATACAAGTATATGCAAAGTATAATGGTTTGGATTCACATGGATGTTATGAAAATATTTCTTGTTTCAAAATTTGAATATTTTATGTAGTTTTTGATCGATTGGTTTTGTACTTCAATATATATTTATTTTTTTCTAGCATTTGTTTGGTTCTGGTTTTTGGAGTTGATTGATTTGATAACCAGTCTAGTTTTGATAACATTTCTAGGAATGCACCCACCCTACCCACATGTGTTTCAACCTCATGACATAGATTGGACATCAAACCTAGTTTGCCAATCCACCTACACCCTCAAAGGCCATTAATAGACCCTGTCCAAGGATGTACCCACGCTATCTCCTTAGGTGTTTGATATGGGCACATGACAACTATTGGATATTCACATACAAGAGCAAAATCCCAAGAGAAAGAATAAACATGCAATTAGAAAGGAGATTATTGCACTGTACACTTTGTTGTATACTCATTTGTATTATCCTAGGTTGCACGAAACGGGGAAACGAGTACGAGTTTCCGAAACGGGAAGTGATACGAAATGCGACCTCCCTAAAACATTTAAGAAATATGTGCAATCATAAAGCATATATGATACACTCTAATTTATTACATTATGATAAAATTGTCAATTGTCAATGCATAAACTATAAGTCTCTAAATTTACATCACATTTACTCATGAATGATCACATAATGAAAATAGAAATATCCAAAATCAGCCACGAGAAATTTCTAATTTCTTGTCTCGTGCTTGATTGGAAGTCTCCTCCTACATAGTCGAACGACCTTAGTGCTCTTGATTAAATACAAGTTTCATACCCTAGTACCCTACATGCTCTTGATTATTGGGAGTCTCCCCTGCATAGAGGGCTTGGTTCTCTTGATTAAATACAAGTTCCATACCCTAGTACATGATAAAATCCAATGGAAACATTGCAATCCCCCCAATTGTGAAATCCTGAAAAACAGATAAGTCTGTTGGATTTTGAGTGAGATCTAAACTTCTACTTTCTCCATATGAAATCCAATGAGGGCGAAACCACTCTCAAACATCCTGAGTTATTTCATGGTAATGTTAAAAATTTAAGTAAAAGGATGAAAATGAAAAATAAAGGAGAATATCACTTTTACTTTAAGAATTACCATGAACTGCATATGCCTCAAACTTCCTGATGAACTGCATATCAACTCCAGGGCAAAAGTTCACTTTTATAACTTTAGACAGGCATCTAGAAGCAACTAGAAGTCACTAGGATAACCTAAAAATAAATTAGAAAACAATTTAAAAAAACACAAGTAAAAAGTTGAAACGTGAGTCGTACGGCCCTGAAACGCATTTCAGGCCATACTGGCCACGTTTCAGTTTCGTGAAACGTGGCAGTACGGCCGGAAACGCGTTTCACGGCCGTACCAAACACGTTTCACCGTTTCGTACCAGTTTCCGTACAGAAACGTACCCCTGCCCCACGTTTCCTGCAACATAGGTATTATCTCAATATGGGAGTACAACATTATAGGAGTGATGAAGTTTGACAAAGTTTCTAATAAAATACAATAAAAGGCGAGTAATCACATTTAACAATGAGATAAGAGAATAATAAAGTGTAATGTGTAAATTACAATTAAAATACATAGTCTAACTTTAATACAAACTCAAGAACTAATTAAGTCTTATTAGTTTCAACCTCCTCACATAGCTTGAGCCTCAAATTGAACTTACCAATCCACCTACTATAGAAATTTTCCAAATTGGAGTTTTAGTACAAAACATAAAAGTTCATCTATTTGACTAGAGGTTTCTCAGATCTGAACTCTTTGAATTTTCAGCCTTAGGGCAGTCATGAAATACAATATAAAACAACAATGGAAAAGACAATATTTTATTCTCAAACAACGCAATTTTCTAGGTAATCCAAGGAGAGAAGATACCACACTGTCTAGATAAGTTTCATTCCTCTAGAGCAAATTATCACACATAAAGCAGATCTGAAAATTCACTTTGGCAACAGTTATAACAGTTGTAAAACAACAAATATGACCACAACAAAAACCCCTTAAGTTCTTCAATGATGATGTTAAGTCATTCAACAAATTGTCCTCTTACTTATGTCAAATCATCAAGATATATATAGCTGTTAATAAAGATACACGAAGAACGTGTATGGCTGAAAATCAAATATGGAAATTGCACAAGTTTTGGATAGTTGGAAGCTTCATTAATATGCAAAAGATAAAGGCTCCATAGCCTTCTCTCAATGCTAGTACAAGCCACTAGTGCTCCAATACCCTAGCTAGGGAAAACAATGAAAACCCGATCTCAACCAAGGAGCTCCAACATGCAATAATCACTCCAACAATCCTCCAAGACAATGCATTCTTTGCTCTTCTTCTCCACCAAAGCTACCCTAGGGTTTTATTAAAATACCCTTATCTCAAACCTCCAAGGGTAAACCCCAATGTTCCACCAAATTTCCAGGATAGGGGGCATAGGAACGAGAAGACGCATATGGGGGATATGTTGGAGCACCCCCAAATTTTAGGGAAATTCGGGGGGGATGTGGGGATGTTGGGGCTTTTATAAACATGATTAAAATTAAAATTCAATAAATTATGAAATACAGTGATTCATACATCATAAATGATTCAATAGTAGATACTAAATTTTGAAGACTAGAATAGTAAATTGAAATTACTCAAACTCAAAAATAGTAAAAAGTGACGAGTCAAATACTTGATCTAAAGTCAATAGTATCTAGAGTCAAGACTCAAAAGTTAAAATTGAAAATGAACAATGAACCAATGTTATGAGAAATCTGAAAATGAACAATGAACCAATGTTATCAGAATTGGACCGGTCATCGAACCAATCAGTGTTACTTGGGAGCGGGAGCGACATTTTCAAAAGCTTCCGGTTTGGGAGCGAATCCTGGAGCGATTTTTATATAATATATATATATATATATATATATATTTTATATTTTGATACATATATGTCAACAAAAACATGTAGAATGATGAATTAGATATAAAAAACATAAAAAAAACATAGATTGATCATTGAACCATATAACATCAATCATCTAGAAGTTATAATCTTCATCAACCATGTCCACAAATTAGTAACATACATATTACAACATATTGAGTCTTGTGAATCATGATTCATCAATCTTAAAGTTTCAACTTCAAGCTTTCAAAATTGAAAATTCAATATATAACATTTATCATCATTGATCACCAAAGTTGTACTTGTAAGCTAAGTTTAACCATTACAAGAAATAATATCTAACATGAAATGAAATGTTATAAAATGAAATATGAAATGAAATGAAACAACTTTCACGAAGCATCATATTCATAATTCAGAATCATTACCAATGAGTTATAATTGCCAACTTCAAACTTCAAACTTAAATTGTCACAGTCATATATTGTTTACAAAAAATATCATTATGATATGAAAGAGTCAAGACTCAACAGTTATGAAAACTAATAGAAACTAGAAAAGACAAGTAAACTGTAAATCTATTATCTACTACTACATGTGGCTCTTGCCACGAGAAGTGTCTAATGTATGAGCAAGTCGTGGTGGTCTTCTAGGAGTCTCCCGCACAGACTGACGACCAGAACTAGAAGGCACATGCCCTCCACGTGAGGGTGTAGATGGAGGTGGCGACAACAAAGGAACAAGACTCGGAACTCGAGCACTGCTATTAGATGGTGGAGGTGACATTGTTGTTGCTTCATCTTCCTCTCTTATAAGTTCCTCTTCCAGTTCTTCAAGATGCATAGTTCCATCCTCCAAATTATCATCCTCTGGGTGGTTGTCCCAAATTTTATATGTTGGATCCTCATAAGCCCGCTCACATTAATGACTCAACAACCTCAAGTTGTAGTGCACATAAACCAAGCTTTCTGCCCGATTTTCATTGAGTCTGTTTCTTTTCACATTATGTATGAAGATGTAGGTGCTCCAACACCTCTCTGCAGAAGAAGTATTTGCAACCTGTGAGAGAACTTTTTTTTGCCAATTTTGGCAAAAGTCCATGGCCGCCATATGATTCCACCATGTGAGAGCATCAAATCTGTCTCTATCTTCCATTGCATGAAAGGTACCAAACAAACCAGTGCAACTGAATTATCTGCCTATTTCAAGACGCACACTAGCACATTCCTCCCTGTTAGGTATCAACTTTTCTAATGCTTCCAAATGTCCTTTAGATACCTCTTCATCTATATGGCGTTTAGTACTAACCCCACCCTCTGGTGCAGGTTTGCCCAACCAAGATGTAGAGTAGTATTTTGGCGTAAGGATATACACCAAGCAATGTAGTGGGACATTAAGTTTATCCCACCGTACACAAACACAATCGTGAATCAGTTTGTACAAGTTGGGATCATTGTTATGAACAATATCTTTTATTTGCCCCAACATGGTATCCATCTGCTCATACACCTCGCCAATCACTGGTTTATCTGTATCTGCAAACCGAATCATGTGATAAATGGGCTTGGTGAAATCCAATACTTGCCTCACACGTGACCAAAACATACCATCAAGAGCAACATCCTCCACCCGTTCAAAACCTTGCCTGTCAGCTGCATTTGTAGCCCTTTCCTTTAATACTTGCCAGTGTGGACTTGATACCATGCTAGCCAATGACTCTCTTACCTTCAAAAGGAGCCTGAAGGTGAGGTAATAGCTACCAAATCTAGTCCTCGCAATCTTCAACAACTCCAATCTTGAGTGACTGCGAAAAAGGCCATGGGTATTGCTATGATTTCTAATAAATTTTATCATTTGTTTGCCTTTTTTGTACAAATCACCAATCCATTTGTAATGTTCGTTTTCGTTCTTAACAATATCATGCATCAAAAGGTTCATTGTGTGAACCAAACACCCAGACCAAAATATGTTGGGGTATTTAATTTCAATAATTGCTCCCGCTACCTTACAATTAGGAGCATTATCAGCGATAACTTGGATGACATTGTATGGCCCAATACGGTCAATTGTTTCAAGTGATGGTTCTGCAATGTTGATGGCAGCCTTGAACTTGTCTAAGTAATCATATGCTGAAAGAAAGGTGGCACCACTAACAGACACAACAAGAACACTTATCAATGGCTTGCCTTTTACATTTGTCCATCCATCAGATACAATGGACACCCCATGGTCAGTCCAAGAACTTGTCATTCTATTCAAAGAATGTGATATTTTTTCTTTTTCATGATCAAGTCCAACGGTTCTTGCCTTGTCATACCTAGGGCTCTTGTATCCTTTAGGGGCATCATTTATGGCAGAAACCATTTCGTGCCAATAAGGTGAGCGAAGAACATTGAATGGTACCCCACATGCATAGAGAAACCTGTAAACTTTTGAATCCACATCATTCCTACACCCTTCATCAAGGAAATCTGATATGGTTCTATGCCTTAAACCTGGTGACCCTATGCCTCCATATCCACTGCCTTAGGAGGATGCTGAAGGAGTTCACTGCAAAACTAGGAACTGGAGAAAAAATGGATCAAAAAACCAATCGACCAATAAATACATAAATATTCAAATTTTGAAAAAAATAAATGAACATTCATGTGTGTAGGGCCCCTCCATATGACCCCAATTTTCTACTCATTTTTTTCAAGGACAGGTAAATACATCTATAAATATAATTGCAAAAATTTACAACTTCAATACTTAAGCACATTGTCACTATTAAATTCTACATCAACGTACAAAACAATAATGCATGAAATAAAATGAAGAATGGTCAAATATTTTACCAATTAACCCATAAAACAAGTTACATGAGTTACTATTCACCCAATAGAAGTTAGAATCCTCAATGCAGGCTGTTGTGATCCTCATTCCTTGCTCGTCGTGGTTGCAATGATTTGTTTTTTGCAATTCCCACCGTGCTTAATTGAATTTGCTGACCCACTTGGTTGTCCACCCTACCAATGCAAGGTACTTTTCTTCCCTTTGGCTCCTCGAGCTGTAGTGGGGTTGTAGGTAGGAGGAGAAATAACACTAGCTAGTAGGAATTCGCGCTGCAACCCTGATCTCTCCAGGTCAATGATTCTTGTCCACCATACTATCAAGTTTCAACAATGCTCAAGATCACCAATTTACAACAAATTATAGGTTCTCACTAGAAAGCTTAGAATGCATTATGATGCCCATCTAACAATAAGGAGCTCCAACATGTCCCCTTCATAAGAAAGTGATCTTTTTATAGAGTCTTTTAGGTGAGGATTAGATGTGACAATTTTTTTCACATGCAAAATAACTATTTATTAAATTTCATAAATTTGATTATCACCCAGCCACATGTCCTATCTAGAATTTTGCTCTCACGAAATTTCTTGTTATTTTATTTAAACTAAAGATTTTCTCTCACCCAAGAGACACATGTTCCTAAATTTACTCCTAGATGTTCCCTTATGCCCCTTTTTCCCTTCCTTATTTTTTGCAACTTGTTTCTTGTGGCCTACCAAGAGTCCCAATTAGTTGTAGTTACTCCCTTTAATATCTCCTCTTCAAATTTTGTTATCTTTTTATAATTTTATCAATTAGGTGAGGTTCTTTTGATTTTAGTTTCTTAGAATTACTTATTTTAATAATTCAATTCTTGCACCCATCTATTTTAATAATGCATTTATGTCCACATCAATTTAACTTTAGATTATTTTCCCTTTTAAACATGACATCTTGTAATTAACCTTTGTATCTATCATTTACTTAGCTCTAACTTACATTAAACCCATTTTTATGTCTTAGTTTGCTCACATTAGTTAGGCAATTTCTTTTAGTTTAGTTTTCTCGTTATCACTTATTAAACTTTAGATTAACTTGATATTCAATAACATATCAATCCTTAAGTGCTTATGAATTAACCAAATCATAGATTTCCTTATCCTCCATCTGGTGCCAAGGGTGCCAACTCTCATGCCCTTTAAGAACCACACATTCCAAGGGTGCCACAGGTTAACCATCAAACGCTTGTGATTCAAGCAGGGAAAATAAGTACTAGTGGAATGGAAACTCAATAGTCTCGTTTTCGCTTTTGTTGATAGTTCCATGATGATTGAGGATCAAGGCTCTCCTCGATGGCACCCCTCAATAGTACCTCATGAGTGACCATATCCATGGTCCATGCCTCACGACATCGTGCAATGCCAAGGATCAGTACCCCTGTACTTCATCTTAAGCCACGATTGGAGTGCTAGCAAGTATGATTGAGGAGACTAATCATACCCCTCCAAATATGTTTGGTCTCCTTCACCTACAACCCCACTACCCTTATGTGGGTCATTCGGTTAGCACTCATCAGTGCTTGAAAAAAAAATTGTGAGAACATCGCTCAGTATAATCCATATAAGCATACCCATTATTTGCATCAATATCAAATATCAAAACATAAATATAAATCAGAATGCGACTCAAACCATCATAGTATGGGTTGTGTCCATAGTCCTCTTTTCTTGCCAAACAGAGGAAGTAGTTAGTAAAAGTTGATAGACATGATATAACTATCATCCAATAAGCATCATAAATGATCACATATAAAGGCCATAATCAACAACATCATCATCAGAATGAAGGTAAAATATCATAATATCATGAATACATGTCTCCTCAAAATACATAAAAAGTGTGGATCATCATGATAATATATAAATCAAATTGTTTATTTCCATTTCTGTTTGTAAGCATATTTCAGTGTTTTACGTCAATGAAATGAAGTATTATTTCTGCTCCATCTCTGTATTTCTGGTTATATCTGTAATTTGTTGCGTTCCTGCGTAAATATGAATCAATATGACATACCCTTTTGCAACATATAGCAAACCCTATAAACAAATATAGTTTTACAAGGCATCTAACAACATTCAGAATTCATATGTTAGACTTCCCACTAGGGTTTCATACAAATCCTAGATTTCATACAAGAGTATTAATCAATCAAAACCAATCACAGCTTAGTCATCAACATGACTAGCTTCCACTAGGGTTAGTTGCAAACCCTAGATTTTTCAATCAACCATCAATCACAACTAAAACTCAGATTTCAACAATCTTACACAAATCTCAAATTATCACATTGTCATCATACATAAGAGATTTTTACTTCTACTAAGGTTTAACTCCAAAACCCTAGAATTTTATTTTCACAATCTCAACAATCATTATATAAATAGATCTCAAATTGTTATATCACACATACTAGAGAATTTAACTACTACTAGGGTTTAGCTGCAAAACCCTAGATTTCTAAATATCATCATCCGAGAATATCAGACAAGGACTTATATTAAACTTATGACCATCAATAATTAGGTCAACACAAATATTTAGGAATTCGTTATCATGCATAAGCATATCATATGCCAGACAACATTAATACATTAGACATGTACTGAATTAGACCAAGCTAGGGTTTCGACCAAATGTACACATATATATACCTAGGGCTTCATTCCTAGGGTCTTACTTTAAAAACATAACAAATGTTTTTCTTATAGGCTCAATCAAACCCTAAATATCTAGGGTTTCATAACTTAGCAAAGCAAACCCTACTATTCCAAAATTTCAAAGGTTCGAGATCTCAGACAAATATCTTTCAACCCTAACAAGTTAAGAGCCCATAGTTCTTCAAAAGTGGGAGCTTCTTCCAACTGGTAAGTCCTGCAGCAAATGCACCCCAAGTAGGTGGCAATCCTAATAGAGCAGTGATCACGAGTTCTTTGTCTGGAACAATTTCATCAATGGCCAAAAGAGCATCTTTGATTGTTGCTATCTTCACAAAGAATGAGGCCACTATATCTTCTTTAGTCATCTTTGTGGTCCTTAGTTCATTTTTCAAGCTTGCCACTTGACCAATGTTTTTAATAGTGAATAACTTTGACAAGGCTTCATTTATTTCCTAAGCATGATTGATGTTGGCTATAGATGGGACAAGGTTGTCCTTTATTCCTTCTACCATTAGAGTCATGGCCACCAATTCTAATTCTCTGAACTTTACGTTGTCAACATAACTAGAGTCATCTGTAGGCTTCTTTACTTTTCCTTTGACCAAATCAAATACTTTGTTCTTTTCAAGGATTAGGTCAATCCTCTTCTTTCAAGATCTATAATTTGAGGCTCCTTCAAGTTTGTTCTCTCCCTTGATTGTGTTAGACATCTTCCTTGAATATACTAGACTCCTTCCCTGAGATAATCCCTTTGAATGGTTCCTTGATCAAGTGCTTAAGATTGCCTTTTTCTTCTTTCTTCATCAAAGCTTTGATACCATGTTAGAAAATCAGAAAGGCAAAAAGATTTTCTTATACTTGATAATTACTTGTGATGTTCTTGACTTCTTATTAAGTTTCTTTTATATTTTCTTTCTTTTAGTTCATCAAGCAATTACCAAAGCAATAACACATAAACAATGGACACCAGATATAGGCACTATGCCAGGGCAAAACCCCCTTCAAAGGGAAAACCCAATCAAAATTCTCTTCTTTTCAATAGTATTCTTTGAGACTCTTCACCTTATACAGACCAAATCTTCCCTCCACACCAAGTCAGCATCCCAAATCTTCAACCTTTTTTCCAACAACTTCGACTATGTAACATCGTTCGGCATCAGCTAGCTTCCGGCATCAACGAAACTTGGAAGAATTCGATCTCCCAAACTAGGGCATGAAACAGAGGGAGAAAGGCACCAAAATTTCGTTTTTCTTCTTCTCCTTAGACTCCACCCAATTCGCACTTCATTTGGCTTCATTAGACCCACTTCGCACTTCTCCGACTTCCTTAGAGATATCGAACTAGCTTGAGATGATATGCTTCAAATGAATTCGACTTACTTCTATTTATAGGCTTCAAGGGAGGTCGAATTGATGTCCTTAGGCCGCCTTGATCTCTTCTTGGCCGACTTGGTGTGGAAGATACATAAATTATCTTTGACTCAATACTAAACCTTTTTACATGTTTCAAAAGCCCAAGAAGGGTCTCTTTAAAAGTACAATGACTTTATTGACTCAAAATAAATCCTACAAGTTCTCAATGGGGAATTTGACCTAAAACATGGTGATCCAAGCATGAAACCCATGCTTTAATAAGTCACAATAATAATAATAATAATTTGTTTCTTTATTCTTTTGACAAGTACATTGCAAAATGATTCAAATACATTAAATGAAGACCGAACCTAGTTACATTTTCCAACACCTCCTGGATGATCTCTTGGCCTTTGACAACTGAAACAAACCCTCTTTGGCAACTCGCATTGGGGTTTCTAGCTACTCGCTCTAGCTTTTACGACCCTCTCTACAGATAATTCAACCTCCTTTTTCCTACCAATCAGGCACTGGAGAAATAATGGAAAATTGCCCGGAATCCTCCTGAATTTTCAACTACTCCTTCTCTCCAATTATCCCTTTGGTTCGAGATGTGCCCTCACTAACTGCGAATTAGGTAGCTTGATTTGCCCAGAAAACTGATGCTCGTTGTGTCTCTCTCCATCCCTTCGAGCTGCTCTTATAATCTCTTGTTGTGACTTCAATGACCAAGATTAAATCCTCATCAACGACTAAGATCAATTAGACGTCATCAATGAAATCCTATAGAGCAATCTCAAACATCCTTAATTAATTAACTTTAATTAACCAATTTTCCTAAGTTAGACTTAAGCAATAATTTAATTATTGTCTAATTAATTTAATCAAGGTGTTTTGGAGCCATATCTTGTGAAACTATTTCTGGGTATTGGTGATCTTGTGTTCCTTAGCCTCTCAGCACCATCTGAGACTAAAACACCTATTCGGTGCTACCATACCACCGAAAAACTAATACTCCCTTGTAGCGAGGAAGGTGTTTTCCACTACGCCCATATGTTCTTTGAAGTAGATGAACTTAGCTCTCCCTAGAGCTTTCGTGTATATATCAGCAACTTACTGTGTTGTGGGACTATTGGGAACATTCTATAGCTGGATTGACCCATGCTACACACAATCTCTGATGAAGTGGTATCATATGTCTATACGCTTCAGCCTATCATGGAACACTGGATCTCAAAGATCCTGATGCAACTCTGATTATCGCAGTAGATATTAGTTGTCTCCATCTTCTGACTGAACAAACTCACTAATATCTTCCGAAGCCAAATAGCTTCACATGTGGCCATGCTAGCTACCATGTACTCTGCTTCTGCAGAGCTCAATGCCAGAATATGTTGCTTCCTACTAAATCAGGTGTTAACGTTGAAGCAACACCCTGATGTGCTCTTCTGATCCATTGAATTGCCTGCCCAATTTGCATCTGTAAAACCACATAACCTGACACCATCACCTAGAGTATACCTCAACCCATACTCGACCGTGCTGCGTAAATACCTTTGTATGCCTCGCTGTTGTCCAATGCACTCTCTTCGGTCCCACTATAAACTGATTGAGAGGGTTGACCACGAAGCAGATATTTGGCTCGGTGTTAACCAGATACATGAACGATCCAATGAGTTGCCTATATAAGGTCGAGTCCACGTCCTTGTCCTCTAATTCATCTATCTTCCTCCAGTTGGTAATCATAGGCATAGACATATGCCTACAATCCTACATCTTGAACCTCTTCAGAATCTCTATAGTGTATCCCCCTTGATCAAGGAAGATCTCCCCATCCCTTTGCATACCTCTAGGCCTAGGAAGTAATGCATCAGTCCTAAATCCTTCATCTCAAACTCTGCTGCCAAGTTCCTCTTGTATTCCTCTATGATGTAACAACCCCGAAATAAAAACATGTAATTAATTAGATTAATCATGCGATTTATAATCAACACGCAATTTATCAACTAATTAACATCAAATTTCAAAAGTGTGAGTAGAGACAACTTACCTGTGGCGATGATGTTTCTCACTTGTGATTTCAGGGTTGTTCGCTAGTTGAATTCTGCTAACTGCAACAAAGTCTTGGGGACGATTCTCCATCCAACCGTAGGCTCAATTGCACAAAATCTTGCTATAACTGGCCACCCTCGAGCCCTCAATCAACATACTACTGCCAGGGTATCCTTTGTCTCACAACACTTATGCTCCCAAGAGAATGGATGATGGAATGATGGAATGATGGAATGCCTCTCATCTTCCTCACCACCTATTAAATAGAGCAAACATTGGAAGGGGAACCACATGCACACACTCCATGTGTCAACATGCAACTTTATTGCTTTCTTGTTTTATTCTTTTGTTTTTACTTTTTGATAGCTTTACTGATTTTTACTACTTTTCTGTTTATTTATATTTATATTTATCTAGAGCTTTAGTATTGTTATTTATTATTATTTATTTACTATTACTATTTATTTATTTATTGTTTATTATTTATTTTCTTGTATTTTAATATTATATTATATTATTTATTATTTATTATTATTATATTATTATTATTTATTATTTATTATTAAGGGACACTACATATGAGCCTTGATGACCCTGTCAGAAAGAGGTCATCTACATACAATACTAGGATGAGTGGCTCACCCTCTACCATGAGATAGTAAAGGTTGGGATCTGCATCACTCTTGACAAATCCCATCTGCTGCAAGTAGTTGTCAATCTGATCGTACCATGCCCTGGATCTTTGTTTGAGCTCATATAGTGCTCTCTCCAGTGTGCACACATGTGTCCCCCTCTCATGTGTCTCTAAGGCCTCTGGTTGTTTGATGTATACCTCCTCTATCACCCTGTTTAAGAAAGTTGTCTTGACGTCCAAATAGTGAATCTGCCATCCCATTTGCTTTGCTAGAGATATAACTGACCAAATGGAAGTATACCTTGATCAATGACTATTCCAAGAACCCTAGTTGCATGGAACCCCACATCATCGTGTTCCATGCTTAATTTTGGAACACTTGTCACTATCTCCTTGAGCATCCTAAGTGCTCCATGGTGTAAATGTCCCATTCTCTTATGCCATAATTCATTCAGGTCTCTCCCAGTGCTAATGTCATCACTATTGTTGCTGCTAACTAGTTCCTTTCAAAAGTCAAGCTGCAACTTGTATAACTTGTTGCTTCAAGCTCCAATCTATTTCACCTTCTTCCAGTTCTAGTGTTTAATGAACAACTTCTTCCCTATGAAGTAGACATCATATCCCTTGTCCTGTAGTTCTGAGACTGAAATTAGGTTCATGCCCAAGCCGAGCACATGCAACACATTTGTAACACTGGTGCTTGCTCCTGATTCCCTTTGAATCTTGATGGTAACTACTCCAAGTGGAGTACATTTACTCTTGTTTCCCATCTAGATATGGAAGTTCATTTTCTCCTCCTTATAGTTGGAGAAGTATTCTCTAACTCCTGTCATATGAGCAGACGTTGCACTGTCTATATACCAGACACCTTGTGAAGTTGAGCTAGAGAGGCAAGCTATCTAAGCGAATTCATTCTCCAATGTGGAAGACAAATGTGTAGCCTCCTGAATGTTGATTCTCTTTGCGGCAATACTAGAGAATTCTAAGACTTTTACTGGAGAAGTCTTGGGTATAATTTGTCATGTTCATTTCTCTTCCTACCTAGTGCAAATCTGCAACTGCAGCCCTTGTTGCAAATCTTCTGCATCGAGATCTACTAAGCAAATAAGCTAATATTCACATCGGAACTACTTCTCGGAAACCACAGTGCTTGCAAATTTTGATTTAGAGGCTATCGAATTTTTCTCGTGATTGGATTTGGAAATCGAACCCTCTGCCTCTGCAATTCTCACTCCATGCCTGGCCTGTGTAGATCTGAGCCATGTGCTTCATATCTCCCTCTGAAACTACGCAGTCTATTGATTTTTCGCCTCTGAGCTTCTGATTTAATAAAAGATGCTCTATTGCCATGTGAGATTTCCTTGAAATTACTGCAACTAGAATTTATTCTCCTAATTGATTAGCAATTTAATTGTTTATAGCAATTAACAAATAAATCACACTACAATTCTTCACAAAATAATTGCACTGCGGAAGTAATATCAAGAACTGAGAACTAGATGCACACAAATAAAATGACACAATTATTTTGAACAAAAGAGTCCCCGGAAAAACCTCAAAGGGAAAACCAGTGCTGCAGACGAGGGTTTATTTTTATTACTATGCAGCAAATTTTGAGAGTACAATAATATGGATGCCCAATTGGCATAATAAAATGGAGAAATTTTCTCCCTAAAGTAGTCAATCTGGCCTCCACTAGCCTGCTCGAACCCCACATTAACAAACTTGCTCTGCCTATAATTCACACTGCTTAGCATGGATAATTCGCACTGCTTGATAGCTAGCTCCAAGTGAGTTGTCTAGCCTCCCTCTGCCCCTAGAAAATATTCGCTCTGCCTCCTGGATGATCTCGCGACCTTCTACAATTGAAACGAACCCTCTTTGGTAACCCACACTGGCTTTTGCGACCCTCTCTGTAGATAATTCAGCCTCCTTTCTCCTACCAATCCGACATTGGAGAAACACTGGAAAATTCCCTGGAATCCTCTTGAATTTTTGGCTGCTCCCTCTCTCTGGCTTGAACTGTGCCCTCACTAACTGCGAATTGGGTAGCTCGATCTGCCAAGAAACTGATGCTTGATGTGTCTCTCTCCATCCTTTCGAGTTGCTCTTATAATCTCTCGTTGAGACTTCAATGACCAAGATTATGTCCTCATCGACGGCTAAGATCAATTAGACTTCATCAATGAAAGTCTTTAGAGAAATCTTGAACATCCTTAATTAATTAACTTTAACTAACCAATTTTCCTAAGGTAGACTTGGGCATTAATTTAATTATTGGATAATTAATTAATTAAGTTGTTTCAGAGCCATATCTTGCGAAACCATTACCGGGTATTGGAGAACTTGTTTTCTTTAGCCTCTGAGCTCCATACGATCCAAAAAATAATAACATGATCCCTGGTACAGGAGCCCCATGATTCTTTTATTGATGGACTAATAAAAATTGAGCTTTGGGCTCAATATCTCTGTGTGCTTTATTAATTTCACTGTTGTAGATTTCCATTGTGCATAGTGGTTGTAAGTTGGGGGTTCCTAGTGTGTCTGTGTGCCTGGTTAGCGATAGACCAGATCTAGGGCCTATGGAAAATCCAACATGGTATCAGAGCTACTTTGAAGGCAGGTGGATCAGAGTGTGTGCAGGAAGCAAAGTGAGCTAGTGGAGGTTGTGTAGGCTTAGAGGGAGTCTAGCTTCAAACGAATATTGTGAAGGATTGTCAGCTGCCCTATGGAAATTTGAATCTACAAGTTCTAACGAGATAGAGGAGTTTTCAGTCGATGCAAGGATAGTGACAGACCACGCGAGAACATTCATGGTGGTGCAAAGAAAAGACATGTTGCCTGCGAGGACAGTCATGCACCATGCAAGACAAAGCTAGGCCTAGTATAATGAAGACATGGCATATACGAGGACAGATATGGCTACACAAGGAAAGTCATGACTCATGTGAGGACGGTCATGGGAATACGAGGAAAGTCATGGAGTTGGAAGCGTGAAGGAAATACCTTCCTCACTAAGAGGGACTATTAGAATTTTGGGTAGCTCGGAAAGTATTTCAGAGAGAAGGAAACCAATCAAAGTGAGTTTGTTGAGAAATTTACCCAAAGCTGGGGTTTTTGACCCAAAGCATTAGATTTAGGACCTGAAGAAACTAATTATTTATTCTAGTGGGTTGAGAGGCTAGAATCCTAAGATCTAGAGGTTTCCTAAATGACTCAAGAAATAATAAATAAAGGAGCCAAAGGAGAGGTCCAGTCTGCATAAGGGAGATGTGACTTCTCTTGTGTAGGGTGTGCCTTAGTGGAGGGCCAAATTCTTCTCATGGAGGCTGAGATACCCTTGAGAAGACCGCAACTCCTATTCTGAGAGGGTCGAGTCAAAGGTTAGAGAGCAGTAAGAGGGTCGATGTCTTGGAGAGTTAGAGATCAGGCTGAGCTTGATTTAGGGCCTGGTCTAGGCCAACAAAGGAGATCCGACCATGCTATTGTAACCCTTGAAGGAGTCCAAATGCCTCAGCGTGTGTGAACAAAAGATATATGGAGGGCTGAGGGCAAAGCGTTTCCATGAGTGAGAGAACATAACCAAAATAGCAACTCATCTTGTATCTGCATTAGCCCAAGAAGGAGACACAAAATCTCATGAGCAGTCGCAACATGAAGGAGAAAAATTTTATGGTCTGTTTGTGTTGGAAAGAGGCTACGTTTTCTATGTAGAAAATCCTTGAAACCTTGCAACTGCTAATGAGAGCAAACTGATCACAAAAGACACAAGATTTCTCTACCAAAATTCTACAGTAAGAAAACAGTGAATAAAAACACAATCACATAGATCAATCACACATAGAAATTTATCTGGGGAACCCAACTAGGAAAAAACCCTCTTGCTTATCTTAAATCAATTGAGCAATTTGATATATTACAAAGAATATGCTTCAAGCATGAACTCCTTGCAATACTGATCAACTCTGCACAAGATTGCCCAACACTTAGCCAAATAAACCTGCAAGGAAGCTCTTATTTCCTTGCACAATTCAAACCCTAAAAAATAGGAATTTCCTCCTATTTCCTTGTGCAATTCCCAAGAGAAATTGCTCTGCTTGGTCCCCAAGTCTCTCTACACAAAAACTTGTGTACAATGAATAAATAGATTTGTGCCTTCATTCAATCTCAATAGGCAATTCAAAATGCATGACCTACTAGGGCTAAATTTAGTAGCTGCAACTAGTTAATTGAGAGTCAATTGATTTAACAAAAGTCAAACTAACTAAAGTCAAGAACTCTAAAGTCTATCTCTATTCTAGAACTAGAGATAGCTAACTGAAAGGCACTAGGGTTTAACTCCACTAGATAATTAATTTTAGCCATCAACTAGTTCACAACTCACTGCATGCCATCTAACTCAAATTAAATGACAACAACTCAGTGATAGACCACATCACACATGTTAACTAAAAGCTAACTCAAGAAACTATGAGACTGAATTCAAATTAGCAACTTTGACTAAGGTACAAGTCAAAGAAGCCATTCCTTGCTACAATTTCAACATTCCGAAGTAGATAGGCTGAGAATTTTGTGGTTGATCTGTGCTCTAAGAGGGTTCTGTCCAAGCCAGAACAAGGGGTAGGAAGGCACTGAAAATTGTCTAAAGTTAGGGTTTTGTTATGTGCAAAGGGAGGAGGGTTGAGCCTTGAAAGAGGCCTAACAAACCTCAGTTCAACCTACTGTGTTGGGCCGAAAGGCCTCAAAAGGTTCGCTGGATTTTTGTGGTAAGGTCGAGCCTTAAGAGAGGCCAAAATTGACATCAGATTTGGAATAGAAGTAGCGAGTACCTCAAGAAGAGAGAGAAGGCAGATGGACAATATGAAAAGCTGATATGGTGAAGAAGATGAATTGCTTAGATGATTTTTTGAAGTTTGTTCACTAATGGAGTTGTGAACAGTGTGTTAAAGGGTTGATTATACAGTGACCTTAAACGATCTAAGTCACTATGTGTGCTTGTAAGTTCTAGAGTTGATTATGCAGTGTTTTTGAAGGACTAAACTCATTTTGAGCAGTCATTATGCAGAGGAGTTAAAGGAGTTACTTCTCTATGTGATGGAGGCAAAGGACAACCAGGTACATCAAGGGCAAAGAGGACAGAAAGGGCTGCAAGCAAGGGACTGATATGGCAAGTAAGTCAAGAATTTGTTCTTTGATGTGATGGGAAGATTGAGGATCTAATGGATCTAACCTCAATCCCTAACCTATTTGTCTACTATGTGTACTAGTTGTACTAGTGATTTGAAGGGCCATGATCCCTGGTAAGGGAGCCCCGTGATTCCTTTATTGATGGACTAATAAAAAATCGAGCTTTGGGCTCAATATATCTGTGTACTTTATTGATTTCATTGTTGTAGATTTCTACTGTGGAAAGTGCTTGTAAGTTGGGGCTTCCTAGTGTGTTTGTGTGCCTGGTTAGCCATAGAACGGATCTAGGGCCTATGGAAAACCCAACACAAGATGGTGTAAATCTCCTATCAACTAGAGCAGGGCACTACAATGTGGATCCAAGTGAATCCAAACCACTATACACAAATATGTAAAGTTTCTCATATGTATAGCAAGGGTGCATATGACTGAAATAACACCGAGTACAATCCATCTTTGAACCAAAAATACATCAACAAAGAGGCTCTATATGGACTCTATAGTCCAACAAAATTCATGATACAAAAAATACCTACATATCATCAAATCATTACCTATATCGGGATCCTCATATTTAATATCACCCTCTTAACATTAAAATAAAATGGAAATAGCTTAACATGTCAAATCCAGATTTTGTTTTAGTGATAGGAACAATTTTATTAGGTTCATGATAGAGTAGTTCAACATTCAATGCCACCAACATTGAGGTACATAGTGTAATATTCTTTTTTATCATTTTTTGTTAAAATATTAGAGATTTTACTTCGACAAAATTATTCCATGAATTACATCCAAAAGCACCATAAAAATGTGCATAATTTTTGCACGATAGATATTCCCATCAAATTAAACAAATTTGCAATAAAAACCCAGAAATTAAATGAAGCGTTGCAACTAAAAAATACATGCGAGAAATGTAAGCAAACTCAACAAAATTCAGCCTTATTATATTAAATAGGGTTCTAAGAACCTATTACAAATACTAGCTAAACGCTGACAATAGCTTTTGATTTTCCATTACATCACTAGAAATGAAGCCCAAATTGGAGACCTGGGTGATCCCCACTTCCAACCCACATATCTGCTCACCAACTAATGCCAATGAAGCTCTATGAGATTTCTGAATGAAATCACCACAATAGTGAGCTGGGGTTTCGTCCAGCACACTAAGAAACCCAAGGGTTTTCATGCTATGGCTCTCTAAACCTGAAACCAAGTTCTCAAACTTCTCAAAAGAAAATATTCCAAATCCAAGATATCCCAATGACTTGTTTCCCCTCTTTTAAAGACTTGATGGATCTCTCTTCAACCTTCTAGAAGCACTTCAATTTTATTATTTTATTTTCACTCCAGAAGCTTCTCCCTTTTATTTTATTTAAGTGACACTTTTATTTTATTTTATTTAAGTCACTTTTAATCCTGAAAAATGATTAATCTGCCTTTATGTTTCCTTCGGCCATAGAAAGCCACTTTTCATCATCCCATCCTGTAGATCTCTTCATCCCGGTTCCAATGAGCTATTACACTGAGGTGTTTCTCCAAATAATCTACTCCAAATAACACCTTTAGTGTCTTTAATTAAAATATGCTTAATAATAACCTTGTTTTACGGGAGGTGTCGGAATGCAACAAAACCAAGAACGAATTGTGCGGAGTTGACCTTGATGATGAAATATAGCAAGCGAACCCCATTAGACACCATAAAAATCCTCCAAAACCCTTCGAGCCCACTGATGGTGTAGTCTCGCTCATGTGACTTGGCTGATACAAACCTCGGGAATCCACCCTAATCGCATCATAAGGGAAACTAAAAATGGGGATATTACAAATCCTCATACCCTGAGATTGCTTGCCCTCAAGCAATCTGCATCTGTCAATTGTAAAGGCATTTGTACACTAATACCATAATCCCATATGAACAATTATGTAGCATCATGCCTTTGTCCCACCCAATCATGAATGGATCCCTCGATACCTAGATCGCAAACAAACTTCTGACTCATCATGCCACCAATAGATCCATCTGGATCTCAAGGCCACCTTGGCCATCGATCATTGCCCATGTCCCATGGCTCCAACTATACTTTGTCCCTGGTTATGGATGATGCTCCATAAATTATCCACTTAGTAGGATACCAATTCATCACTTCTCTCTAATCCATCCCCTGACATGGACCTTGTGTATAAGTTCCCATGCAAGAGTCAATCTCACCATGTTGATGTTGGGCTAGTGCAATTGGAATGTTGATGAACAGTCGGCCTATATCCCATTGCCAACTCGGACATCTCGTGTCCGTCATGTCTAAGGGATCCTGCTATTCTATGCTCTTGGCTAAGAATATCCTCCCCAAAATCACCCCATCAATAGAATATCAACTCATAATCCCTCACTAATCCATCTTGTGGGAAGGATAGAATGCATGAACAGGTATGGAACAAGTCCACTATTCCAATGTTGCCCCATGCTGAACTCATGTTGCTTCGCCTGGTCAACCCATAAGATCCATCTAGAAAACTCTGCTCCTCTCTCTTGAATGTACAGAGGTAGGATGATAGTGTTATAAGCCTTGTCTATGTACCTCTAAAAAGGGCTATGATGAAACTCAAGAATATGCTTCCCTGGCTACCTAGTTAGGGACGTTAGTTGTTCCCCAACACTAGACAGCTTGGTCGTTGACTTGGTACACACAACTCCAAGCTCCTTATGTTTACTAATTTGTTGCAAGATGGTGCCTTAGAGTCTCTAGGTCTTGTTCATCGCCATAAAGTCTGTCCTGAAATTCTCAATCTTCCTTTGACGCTATTATATGGAAGTTCTGTAGTCATGCTAGATGCCTCTGCATCTACTTTCAACTCATCAATGGATGGCCCCAAAGATGGATGCTCAACTCCCTCGACCATGGCTCCAACTTGAGCCTTCAACGAGCTCTTCAAGGATGACTCATAATGCACACTATGTATATCATACTCCTCATGTTCATGCACCTCTGAGTGCTCTTGATGCTTGATCATCATTAGTGGCTCATCCCCACTATCATTCATCATGAATTATGGTTGGGATTTCCTTGGTGTCTTCTCCTTGGCCTTCTTCACACATGGGAACAATCTGTTGGTCACTAGGAGCTTCATTTATCTCCTCCTCATGCTGGGCATTTTTAACTATCAAACATGGATGCATAGGTGAACTATTGTCAACATGATCAATGGACTGAACTATAGTAGAAGAACCCATCTCATTCTCATCAGAATTATCAAAAGGAATCCCCTCTTGTTCTGCCCTTGTCATCTCTACATATCACCCAAGCACGAGTGATTAGGGTCCCAAGGTCCCCTACAGTTCAAGCAAAGATTTTTCCTCCTTAATTTGTTCTTGCTGTCTATTTGAACTTTTGCATCCTTGTCTTCACAAACACCATTCAAGTGATTAGATGAACAAATTTGCTCCTTCATCCTCATCAGTTCCTCATTGGTCAACTGTCTTTTGATTAGCCTTATGTTCTGCTCAACCAACCTTTTTGCTAGTTCATAAGTAGTAGGTGAGACAAGCTGCTCCTCCCTCCAAAAAGGCCAATAACTTGGATTGTAGCGGCTTGCAAATGGCATCATGGTCACCCATAGCTCCGACCATGACTTCTAAAATATTTAGCCTCTTTCCCCATGTAGGACCCACAGTATTATGCGACTCCTGAAAGCTTTATACTATCAACTGGAAAAATTTCTTGATAATGTCATCATTATACGGAGGTATAGGTGAAATTAACCTTATGATCTCATTAAGATAGTAAGCAACCACAAGCCTTACTCATTCACAAGGGTGCTTCAAGAACTTGTGCTATATCAAGGCAAACATGGATGGTTTTAGGGCCCAATTTAAACTCCAATCTGATTGGTTCACCTCAAAAAGATGTAAGTCTAATTTCTCCAATTTAAGAAGGGCATTCACTGTAATTTTCATGATCTTCAAGTCTGACCCAAGTGAAAAAAGAAAATTTCCTATTTTTCTTTTCTTTTTGCATATCCCTTGGCTACTCTAGTTGTAGAATAGTTTGGACTCCTCTTGAGAAAGGTCTACTGATTTGTTTTATTCTTTGCTACATTTTGCTCGAAGAAACACTTGATATACTAACTAATGTTGCTTTCTCTCCAAGTTATTTATGGCTTTTGTGAGGCCTTCTAAGGCTTTTTGCCATCAATCATCCATGAGCCAATAAATTTGCAAATTTTCAAATTCCTCTTATGCTAACATCCATTAAAAGTCCTTCCAAAATTCATTGTACTGCTCCCTACTTAATGTGTAGCAAAATCTCTGTTAGCACTCAACAATAATGTATTGACAATACAAGGCTCACGCCTGAAATCATAACATATAATGACAACAATGGCAATGAACTCTCTACAAGACCTTTGCCCATCCAACTAAGACTGATAGCCCCTCATGACAATACTATGACAAATACATGCCCAACAATGTGTAGCATAAGATGGCTATAACAATATAATCCCTGTAATGCAAATACAATTCTGCTTCTAACCTCAATACACACTTTGAATCATAACATTTAGCGGCAACTTCAATACCCAATGTCATTTCAAAGTTGTCTCATACATCATATTGATAGACCAAATTCCAGTGCTTAGCGCATGCGCACAATGCTCTACAGTCTCGGGTCGTAGCTCTTTTGAACCAATGCACAAGAATACTCAGACCTCACCATCGCACCACAGGTACTACATCTGACCTCTACCAAAAACTCAACCCCTGTCTGCCACAAATGCGCACAACATCTTTTCACGAGAGACCCAATGCACAGATCACTTGCATTATTTCACCATACTCCTGCTTCGTCATTGCTAACACACTTTGATCATGGAGTTAATGCACAACAAAATGAATTGCGCCCAACAAAAACATAGGGCATGACAAGATTGATGTGAAAACTAGAGACTTGGCCTGATTTGGAATGTCTCATTTTTTTGTCTTTGCCAAGAATATGGTCAACTACCATTGAATTACCCGACTCAACTCCACTGATCTAACATAGCCGTTGGAATAAAAATCGTCCTCAAATGAATTCAGCTCAACAAATCAACCACAACTTTTGCAACTTGGCTTCAAAGAATTTGGTTTTGACTCCTGCAACAATTGATAGATCTCAGAAAATTGACAAGAAAACGCTAAGGCTAGCAGCAAAACCAGCTCAGATACCACTGTAATATCCTTTTTTATCATTTTCGTTAAAATATTAGGGATTTTACTTCGACAAAATTATTCCATGAATTACATCCAAAAACACCACAAACTGTGCAGAATTTTACACGATAGATATTGCCAACAAATTAGTCAAATTTGCAATAAAAACCCAAAAATTAAATTAAATGTTGCAACTCAAAAATACACACGAGAAATGACAACAAACTCAACAAAATTCGGCCTTATTATATTAAATAGGGTTCTGAGAATCTGTTACAAATACCAGCAAATGGCTGACAATAACCCCTGATCTTCCATTACATCACTGAAATGAAGTCCAAATTCGAGATTTGGTTGATCACCACTAGCAACCCACATATTTGCTTCCGATCTGCTCACCAACTGAGGTCGATGAAGCTCTATGAGATTTCTGAATGAAATCTCCACAATAGTGAGTTGGGGTTTTGTCCAACACACCAAGATGTTGGAAAAGTAACTAATTTTGGTCTTCATAATTGTCTTTGTACTTATGTCATTATGTATATTTTATGTATCAAGCAAAAGAAGAAAGCAAATATTGTTTTTCAGGCATGCATTTCATGCTCCTAGAGTTTGTCAAGAAATGTTTGTCATGAGTCAAAAGAATTATTGTCATATGTAAAAGACCCTTTTGGGCAAATTTGTATTAAGAAAGAAACATTATTTGGACTCCCAATACCAAGTTGGCCCTACCAAGACGAAGTTAGCATAGAAGAGGGCTATTGGACCTCGTGAAGAATGTATATATAGCATGAGACTTCGACTCATTTGGAGCACTTGCACAAATTTGATCTACAATAAGATAAGAAGATTTTTCAAGAACAAAAGTCAAGGGGAGAAGGACAATTCAAAAGCGAAGGAAGAAGACATGGAGATTCAATCATCTTTTCTCACACGTGCGAGAAGTTAGGGTTTTTTGGGCAAGTTGCAAGGGCTGAAAATTGCAAGCCGAATTGCAAACCTAAAGTTGCAGGACCGAGACTTTGATTGGAGTAGTTTGTGAAGAGTTTGACCTTCGTTGACTTTAGTAGATTTTGTCTTGTTTGGAGGAGATCATTTGGAGGGCTGACTTGGGGCTTGAGGAGGTCTTGGACTTGGTCTTTGAGTCTTAGAGGTCTCATTTTGATCTAATTCTATAAGAAGAGGATTGTTTGGGTTTTCCCAGTTGTGGGGTTTTGCCTTGGCGTGGAGCCTATATCTTGTGTTCCCTGTGTTTTTTGATCTTCATGTTTTTGATAATTGCTTGATGAAGGAGTAAAAAAGATTAATAAATGCCAACAAATATCACTAGTAATTATCAAGTAATGAGGATCAATATTAATCTTTTAAATACCTTGATTTTCCAACACAAGAAACCCTAGGGTTTTTGTCCTAGGACTCTCTGAACCTGAAACCAAGCTCTCAAACTTCTTAAAAGAAAATATTCCAAATCCAAGATATCTCAATGACTTGTTTTCCCCTCTTTTAAAGACTTGATGGATCTCTCATCAACATTATTTCATTTTCATTCTAGAAGCTTCTCCCTTTTATTTTATTTAAGTCACTTTTTATCCCATGAAATGATTAATCTGCTTCTATGATTCTTGCGGCCACTAAAAGTCACTTTTCATCATCCCATCGTGTAGATCTCTTCTTCCAGGTTCCAAGAAGCTTTTACACTAAGGTGTTTCTTTGAATGATCTGCTCCAAATAACACATTTAGCATATTTAATTAAAATATGCTTGATAATGAGCTCGTTTTACAAGAGTCATTAGAATGCAATGGAACCAAGAATGAACTATGTGAAATTGACCTTGATGATGAAATATAGCAAGTGAACCTCATCAGATCCCATAAAACTCCTCCAAAACCCTCTGGGCCCATTGATGATGTAACTTGCTCCTGTGACCTAGCTGACACAAATCCCGGGAATCCACCCTAACTGCATCATAAGTGAAACAAAAAATGGGGATATTACAAATTGAGGGCTTGGTGCTCTTGATTAAATCTTAGATTTATACCCTCATACATTATAGAATCCAATAGAAACGCTACAATCCCCTAATCATGAAATTCTTAAAACTATTAAGTTTGTTGGATTTTGAGTGGGATCTAATGTTCTACTTTCTCCATATGAAATCCAATGAGGTTGGAACCACTCTCAAACATACTGAGTCAATTATTTGTAATAAAGATTTAAGTCACTTTTACTCTAAGAATTTAACATTACCATAAATTACATAGCATTAGCAGGGGCATAGGGTTGAATATTAGACTTTCCCACTCATAAATTTTTGTTTTTAGACAAAATTCAGGGGGGCACCAAGCCCTTTTTGAAGGGACGTCCATAAGCACCCATTTTTGGAAAACATGTCCCCCACATTAGGAAAACGTTTCCCCCTGAATATCTGTGAATTTCCCCAAAAGAGGGGCATGGGGAAGCTTTTCCCTAGGCATCCACCCATCCCAGGTGCATGGGAAACGTGGGGAGCGTGCCCCCTACCCTGGGGGATGCATCTTCGTGGAACACTGGTAAACCCTTACCATAGGCTTCCAAGTTGCTCCAAGAAGACCAAGAAACCCTAGCGACTCCAAGATAGAAGACTAATGCGCACTCCTCTATGTCACATCTCAACTCAAGAGTGAATGTAGGAGTGAACACAAATGATATGAATGATGTTAGTTTTTGTAGCATTGGATGACATTCTAGTCTTAAGAGAAGTCCTTACACACACATGTTTTATGTCAAGCTCATTTGTGATATCCTTTTCTCCCTTTACAACACATAACTATCAGATGGGATTCTAGGTATGTGTAGGTATTTCATGTACATATAGCCATTTGTCCTTCATTAGGGAAATTTTGAGGTAAAATGAGCCTCAAAACAAAAACTATGTTAACAAAATCAACTTTAAAATAACCAATAAGATTGTAATTGGTTAGGAAGAATATTGCAATTGCTTCTTGCAGAGATGGTGTTGAATAATTTCTTGAGGTTGTTGGCCTTCCACTTGCTTATAGGCACAATGATATAGGTTGCATGGAGCAATGGAAGAGGGTCTCTACATTTGAAGTTAGTAGAGGTTGCACTAAAGGTTTAATATATGAAAGAAACAACAGAAGAACCCACATGTTGGATTGCACCATGTTTGACATGGTTTGTGGAAGATGGAAAGAACAATCAGATAGAAGTAGTAGTAATTTTTGGAAGTTTGTATTGTTTGTATTTTCATTAGTTTTTATAATCCATGAAAGAAACAATAGAAGAACCCACATGTTGGATTGCACCATGTTTGACATGGTTTGTTGAAGATGGAAAGAACAATCAGATAGAAGTAGTAGTAATTTTTGGAAGTTTTTATTGTTTGTATTTTCATCAGTTTTTATAATCCAGAGAGCCTTGTAATTGTAAAAGCAATATTAAGGAAATAAGCGTTTCAAAGTTGAATTTCCCCCATATGGCTTTCTCCTACGTATCTCTTGTGCTTTTTGTGTTTGTGTGATTGTGTAATAGATTTGCTGACATAGTTAAATAATAATAGTCGCTATTAATGAACAAGAAGTAAATATTGATAGTGTTTTACAGTATCTATTTCCATATTTCAAAATCTATATTGATGAATTGTTTTGGCCATAGGCCATATGATTATGGGTCATATTGGTATTACAATGCAACTCCTAACCTTGGGGAGATTTACAAATGCATGTTGAGAAAACTAATTAAGATGAAAGAAGATGGAGTTATTTCCCTTAAAACCTGTAATTGGTTCTAGTTGAGGAAGAAAACCAACTCAAGACTACACTGTGGTTTATAAAAAAGAGACCAATGAGACCCAACATAGGATAATCTAGGATAAGCTCTTTGGAGAATTAATGGCCCAATTGGTCGTGGATATGTCTCAGATGGTAAAGGGGTGACTCATATGAATAATAATGTTGTTAACTTGGCTTCCACATTGGTACAAATAAAGATGGAAAAGAAGCTTCAAGAATCAACTCTAGTTCGAATGAAGACGGTGGAGGCGACAAAAAAGCTAAGTGGAGAAACCAAAGAAGACGATAAGGGAATGTAATGAGATTCAAGCACCTTTTACACTAGTGGCAAAGATTGACATCAATCCATATGAGGTGAGATAGATACCTAAGTTGAATCAATGTTTGCAACAATTATAAGCTGATCTTAATGTGCATGAGGTTAATGAAACACAAAAAAATTCCTTTGCTTGTTTAAAATTAGAAGGTAATGCTTTGCCATGGTAGGAAAGTGTTGCCATCGCTAGAAGGTTATGAAATGGACCATTGATGACAAAATGGGAGGTGTACATGATTCACACTTCTATCCTATTAGATATATGGAGGAACAAAATGTAAGATACTTTACCTTAGACAGAGACAAGGACGACTAGATCAAGAATTCACAATGGAGTTTTGAAAAAAGAGCAACCTAGTTAAAGATATATCTTAAGAGTCCAAGGTGCTTATTAAGTACTTGGGAGCTTTGCACAATCACATTAGGATACAAGTAATGATCTTTAAAGATGAGACCATTGATGAAGTTGTGTGCAACTGCAATAAGTTGAAGGAGATAAGAAGATACAATAGTTTAGTGGGCCAAAACATATATGGCTGCAAGAACACCTAAAAAGTGGAAAGAAGCGGAAAGGTAAAGGAAAGAAGATAGTTGTAGTTACAATAGAAAAATAAAACCCTAACAAGCATTGTAATATGGATGGCCTCATAGAGGAGAAATTTTGGAAAATACATCTTGAGTTGAGGCCTAAATAGTCGAAACATTAGTAGAAGAAGAACAAAAGACTTTGTTAGTTGTATATGGCGATCAAAGGGTGGATGAAAACTTAGACGTTGAAGGCAAGGTGACCTATGCTATTATTTAAAGAGAGGTAACCTTGAGTAGGATCAACCCAAGGGAGGAAAGAGAGATGACTTAACTCTTTCACATTTAGATTCAAGTGAATTAAACTACAATATATTGCTTGTTTGATGTAGGATCATAGTCAAATTTGGTTTTAGCTTGGTTGATTGAGAAGCTTGGATTGGACCAATGTTATCAAAATTGAATCTATCATCAAATTGGTCAACCCCTCGAACTGGGAACCAGTTTAGAATTAAAAAATCAAACCAAAAAACTAGTCAACCAAAAAATACATAAAAATTTCAAATTTTAAAGAAAAACATATATATTCATGTGCATCCATATGAATCCAAACCATTTATACACAAATATGCAAAAGTTCTCATTTGTATAATAAGAGTGCATATAAAAAAAATAGCACTTAGTGCAATACATCTCTGAGCTAAAAATACATAATCAAAGAGGCTAGATGGTCTTGTTACCCACCACCTGTGGGTAGTTTGTATAGGAGAATTTTTTTCTCCTAGATGGTCCTTAGTTGGCAGCCATCAACCCCTTGCAACCACCAGATAGTTGAATGTGCCATTATCTCCACCACTTGAGCCAACCATGTGGTCCCTCACCCATTTGTTATGATTGTATGTTTCAAGGTGGGCCTCTAGATCCCAAAGGTATGGCTTTTCATTGGTATAGTTGAGTAATTTTCCTTACTTGTCATGGGCATTTTTGGGCATGGATTGGTGGGGGATTCAATGGAAAGAGTGGGATAGGTCTGTATTTGTCTCTCCATTGCCCGATTTCGTGGTTAGCCTTGTACCCTAGTCCCGTGGGATCTCCTTTACTGTCCATTAGCTTAAGGGTTGGCACGACATGGGAAATCCTGATTTTGGTTGCGTGGTCCCGTTTCCCGACACCATATAGATCACTCCCTTCCACTCAACTTAGCCCCGTTCATCTCTTTTCCCATTCGGGTCCACATGTGTCTACATAGGGTTAGCCTCCCCCTCCCCTTGTCCACACTTTGGGTCGGCCTTGGAACGATGCCTCGGAGGTTGATGCAACTAAAACGAAAATAAAAAGCATGATTTTGCCACTCTCAACTGGAAATGTACCATAAAATGCAAAAGATGGCCGGGACATACAAATTTAGCACATGGGCAAAAGCCAAACATGAGCTCTACCCCTTATCCATGGCCATCACCTTGGTTCCTATGGGTGCTAGATGAACCCCCTCCATCATTAAGAAGCCCATGATTGTCCCAACCCCTGGTGGGCAATGAAATGCCCCACGTCAAAAAGGGGTACGTACTGTTACATACTTCACATCATGCTGTCATCCCCTAAAGCCTCGAGTAGTTATGAAGAAAAATCAATCAAAGGAAAAAGGCATATGAAGAAGGGTGGAAAAACAAAGGCCGGGGTAACACATGTACCACGATTTGCTCCCTCCTACACTCATATACCCAAATGTGGGATTCCCTTATTATAGCTACCCTTGTACCATGGCATGTGGCTTGGAGCATTCCCTTGATCCCTGTTCAGTTTCATCACTATATCATTTGCCACCTACCACCTGATATATGTACCATGGACATTTCACCGCCTTTAAAGGTTGAAACTACCTAATAGGGTCCTTGATTAACCCCCTTATTGAGCTTGGAGACACTTGTACATGCCAAAGCCCACTATGGAAGGGCATGCCACCATGAAGTGCCCCATTGGTTCCATGACTTGTAAGCTCTTTTACTTGATTATTCTAATGATTTTTTGTATTGGAGGGCAAGGCGACGCTTTGGATCTTATGTATGATTGCAGGTGGGTCTCCATTTGGGGCTTGGCCTCCCTATATGGGGTCTTAGCCCTCCAGAGGGCCACATTGGTACTTGTAGGGTGAGCGTTGAGAGCCATGGGCCTTGGCCATAACAGAGATTATTTCATGGATCCCCAACACCACTCATCGATTGCTCGTGTTCCACCTTTTGGATGAGGATGATGCACCTGGTTCACCATGCCCAACCGGATCCACATTTGCACCATACACTTGGCAGATGTTCTAGGGTTCATATGAGGATGTGTTTCACTGCAAGAGACAAAGGGAGGGCTTATGTCACTATCCTAGCCCTTATAGATGGTTTGAAGGCACTTTTGATCCACTTGGAACTCCATGAGGATGTCCTTGTGCCCCCACACCCACTTGGGAGCACCACAATGACTTGCTTGGAAAACAAGGGGCCAACCCCTTGTCCACTATGTTTTAAGTCCATTCTCTCACCATGGCACACTTTGGACTTCATTAGGCCTTCTCAATGGCCCAACAACTCATCATATTGATCATTTTTCCCTTTTGAGAGGCTTATTTTTATGTTATTGAGCTATCTTGGCAGGCTTGTCACAAAGGGATGTTATTATTGTACATTATTTTATTATTTGGGGCTTAATTAAGCCAATTAGCCAAATCGAACTCATTAGAGATGGTATAAATTAATGAGGTGATTCATTTCTCTCATCATCACTTGGATTGGATTAGTATCTCTTGAGAGATTTTTGCACTTGTTTCTGGGACGAAATTTTTGGAGTTTCTTGATGCACTATGATGTTTGGAATTTTTCTATTGTCTTTGGAGCTTCTTTGTAATGCAAAGTTGATGAATGGATATACTCTCTCTCTCATGTAAGTGAAATTTAATGCTATTCTTGTTATCTTAATTGTCTAATGCATGGTATTGTTATCATTATTCTTGTATGGGTTAAAATAATGTGAAATTCTTCTGGAGACTTTGAATAAGTGATTTAGTGCATGTGTTGCTCTTTGAGGGAGTGGGTGAATGTTCCTAGAGGCACCTCATAGGTTGAAAGCCTTGAAACTTCACCTCTTTTGCAATTCGAAGTATAAATCCCTAAATGCCCTTGTTGTTGCACCTTGAAAGGCTAGCGAAAGTCACTTAGGACTCCTTAACACATGAAAATTCTCGATCTAGGTGTATCTTGACTCCATTAAGCCCAAGAAGCAAGGCACTGATAATCACATCCCTTTGCTGGTCAAAATTATCCCTCTTTTTTTCATCTCCTCCAATTTCTAGGCCTAACCCTAGGGCATCAAGTGAAATCCTTTGTAGCCATTCAAAACCCTTGAATTTTGGTCCACTACTGCGCTAGGGTTTTATCAAGAGGTCCTCCAAGTTTGAGGCAAATCCAGCGGTGGAATCCCGAGATATCGCAAACCCTAGCCATAAGACCATCTCTTTCCCTAGGTTGATTTGGGTTAGTGTCCTCACTTGGGTTATTGCATTTCAATATCAAAGAAAATTTGTCCTTTGATCTTATTCTCCTCCCTAAACAGGTCAAGCCCCTCTAGTATTGATTAATTCTATATCCTTGACCTAGTTTGGGTCCACTTTGGTTCTTTGTGGTCCCATAACTTTACAACTCAAATTCCACAAAGGATTGCATAGAAGCCATTTCTCCACAAGGATTCTTAGGTCAAGGAAGCTTCTTGTCAAGGGATATTCTCCAAACCTGGGCTTAAGTATCCTCTTACCCCTTCCTAGAGAGCCCGCCACCTTGCTTCTTAAGCAAGTAAACCATTTAATTGAGTCTCTCTTGTAAATATGCTCTAGGAATCACTCTCCACCCATTCATTGATCTATTTATCCTTGTGATTCCTCTTATATCAGGACTCCTCCCATCGGTGAAAGTCCGTAGAGAGCAGGGAGTTGTAGCTGAGGTGATAGTGGGCTATTTCTCCATTGTTGCCACTTGACCTAGTAGTAGCTCCATAGGACCCCTCCTAGTTTGAGCGGTAATAGTTCTTAGAGTAAAAAATAAAAATAAAAAATCATGCTACAACAAATACCTATGTATCATCAAAATCATTGCGTATATTGGGATCCTCATCATCAATATCACCCTATAAGCATTAAAATAAGATAGAAAAAACTTTACATGTCAATCATTCTATCTTGATGATGTGTAATGTTCCCCTTTGGAACATTCCCAATTTTGCCACTGAAATCTTTGGTTTCACTGAATTTGTCTTAGATGAGTTTCATCAAACAGTTTAGAAACATAAGGCTGTAGGTTCATTTTCTTCACTTAATTCCCAATGCATTATCATAGTACTGTCAAAGCACACCCAAACTCTTTCAGGTGACAAGATAAACTTCAGTTTTAACTTCAGCAATGAATATATTATTATTGGGTACCATGCCAAATCAAATTAGGCATTTTACACAGAGATAATCAATTCAGAAATACACAGTGATAAACTATTAATTAGTGGACTGATATAATAGCAAATCAGAGCTCTAATTGAGAGCGAAGTCACTGTTTATCAAGGTAAAGTCTGATCTTTTTTAGGGGCAAAAATTCCAAATTCTACAATGCCATTGGGAAGAATACACCTGGAACAAGCTCCATCTGGTAAGAAATTAACTCGCTGATTGTAGGCGCCTCTGAAATTAACTCGACTTTCTGAGTAGGCAAGCTACTACAGGATTTGGCAAAAGTCTCCAAATCTGTACGCTGAATATAACGATAGCCTCCTTCAATTCAGAACTTGGTCTCCCTTGTTAAATTGGAAGCTATGATCACTGCTACAAATATACTATTCGGTCTCTTTGGAAATCTGGTGTGTAGACTAGAAGATCAATCCTCTCTTCTTATAGGCAACTCAACTCTCCACTAGGAGAGAATTCAAGTTCCTTTGGCACAAGAGTTTGGCTTCTATACTCCTGGAAAATATGCAAATAAGAAGAATGAGTATACGGCCTCAACTTCAACGAATTTACTCCTTAATTAAAATCGGTCTTGGCACTAGTTTTGGGATAGAAACTCGTCCTGGTCATCCTGAAGACTCTGAGCACATTTAAATCAGAAATACGACCTCCTCCTTATCACTTCGATCCTCCAGCAAATAGCAATTAAATTCGGCTCTTCTAATGCTGATACAAGATGAGCTTGTCCCTTTAATAGCCTCAATGAACTGTCAAAGGAGAAATGCAGACGCTTCCCTTGGTACTTCTCATCTCTGAGTAAGATTAAATTTGGAAATGGCTTGCAGGACCTTCTCCTTAGTTTTGAGTAATTCGACTTCCTTCTAGTATGGCAGACAATATGGGCTTAGCCAGTTCTATTCGGCGCAGCTGATCTGTGATGGATTGGATGAAATCTGGCCTTGATTCTCGCTCAGAAATTAATCTTCGAACGCTTAGTATTTGGCCCATTTGATGGTGATAAGCTTAGCCTTCTTGTAGCTTCTATAGCCCTACAATCAATTTATAACCACAATGTCGGAGCCTCCTGCAACAATGATAATTAGATCTCTGCAATAAACACAACAGTTGATCTGAAATAATCTTCCCAAGGAGCTAACTCGGGTGGCACTCAAAGTCTACTGAAATTAGCTTTGAGTTTTGCTTGAAACTCTTGAAACTCACTTGAGCTTCTTTTCTATGTCAAGAGATAGATAGGAATAGAATGATTTGCAATTGAGTTCCTCCTTTTATAATTCTTCACAGAGCCTCCCTCTAGTTTCTAGATTCTCGTTTTTCCTATTATTTTATTGGTGGGGGCTATTTTCTACTAGGAGACTTTTCGCCGCTATTTTAAATAAAATAATAATTTGTCGCCATTCCAATAAAATAATAATTTTCCTCCATTCTCCAATAAAATATTATTTTGCCGCCCTTGTCCATTAAAATAATAATTTTCCTTCCTTCTCCAATAAATATTATTTTGTCGCCATTCTCCATTAAAATATAGTTTTGCCTTTCTCCCACAAAATAATATTTTCCCCTTTTTATTTAATATTCCAAAAAATTGGCAAAACTCCTTAGTGATTTTGCATTCACAAAATTGGGAACATTACATGGTGGGTCTTGTTTTGGGCTTGAAATGTCGATTAAAAATGATTACTGTGGATGAAATCCTGAACTCAAATTCTTCGAATTCTGACCACCATAGTAGTTGGCAAACAAATGTCAAATTGAGATTTTTTTTGAGTGATGGGTACATTTTTACTAGGTCATGATCAAGGAGTTAAACAATCAATGGCACTAATATCGAGGTACATGGAGGGCTTGGTGCCCTTGATTAAATGTTGGGCCCGTAGCCTCGTACATGACAAAATCCAATGGAAATGTTGCAATCCCACCAATCTTGAAATCCTAAAAATTGTCAAGTCTGTTGTATTTTTAGTGGGATCTAAAATTCTACTATCTCCATATGAAATTCAATGAGGTTGGAACCACTAAAACATCGTGAAACAATTAATGTAATGTTAAAAATTTAAGTAAAAGTGGCATTCTCAACACTTTTACTTTAAGAATTTAACATATTATTAATTATAGAGCATTAGTAGGGTTGAATATTTGGTTGGCCCACTGTTTTTTTTTTTTTATAAATTTACATTTAGAGGGTACTTGGTTGCATTGTATAGAATTGGATGGTTTTGTACAAAGTCGACCAATTCAGTGAAAAAAGGTTGGTTCAATAATGAAACAACATTTTTCACATTTTATGCCATCAGTTAGATTGATTTACGTAGCAGAATAGTTGGGCTGACTTGTTCCATCGACTTTGATAACAATGTACTAGAGGTGCATGATTATCCTTATCCATACCCATTGGGATGTATATGCAGTATATGAAGTCACAAGAAATAAAGGTTCAAATTTTCTATTATTGTAAACATCATTGATGAGGTAGAAGCATATGTCATTCCTTTGTATGTTTGTGCTACAAAAAATGTCGGTTCAAATTTTCTATTAATGCAAACTTCATTTATGAGGTAGAAGCATATGTCATTCCATTGTATGTTTATGGAATAATTTTGGGGAGTCCTTATCTGTATGTTAGGAATTCTAACTTCAAAAGAAGAGCTAACCAATATACACGCACCAGTTCTCTGTCTTGAGGTGTCTCTCCAACTGCGGCAAGCTCATTCCGGACATCCTGAACACTGGTGAGGTAGGGAGTAGCTCCTTCTCCCTTCTGCATCCTAGTGGTTCTCAGCTTCTCCTTTAGGAACATCTTCTGATTCTCAGAAGGATTCTGGTAGAGTGATGTGAGAGGATCCCACATTTCTTTGGTTGTATTCCTGGCCGTTAAGTGTGAGACTATATGATCTTGAACGCCATCAAGGATCAACCGCTTTGCCTTAGCCATCTCCTTATTGTAATTCTCTAGTTGTTGCGGGTCTGTGGGTATGGCTACAACTCTCTCTGCATTCGTCTTCAGACCATGTTCATCTAGCAGGAAAGTCATCCTAGCTTTCCAAATACAACAATTCGAGGCTTCATCTAGCCTATCCTGATCTCGAAGTCCCACTGAGGCCATTTTCTACAAAACTCACAATTGGGAAAATAAACAGGAATCTCCACCTTTCCTGCTCGGCTGCTTGCTCAGCTACTCGCACTCACTCTTGGAATGTGCAGTTTTGTTGGCTGCTACTGCCCCCTACAACTGGAAATCAAGGATTTCCTCCAGAAAACTGAATCTAAAAACCCTCTGAGAAAAATCTATGTGTGTGTGTTATTTATCTTCCTCTCGGTGTTGATTCTGCTTTTGCAATCATTGCTGCAAAATTACTGCGCCCAGATCTGCTCAACAAATTTCTGTTCTGCTCACCGGAGTTGCTTCTCAGCTACACTATTGCCTGCTGGAACTGTTTCTGAACAAATCGAAACCCTGTCCAACAATTCGAATTGCCTGGCCAGCGTTTGTGTAAACCCAGAAGAAATTTGCTCAGACTCCCTCTGAACTGCGAAAGTTCTCCCTCTCTATCTCTAATTTGTCAAACTTGCTCTGATACCATGTGAAATTTCTAATCTATTGTAGCAACTGGAAATTATTCTTCTAACTAATTAAAAATTAAGTGCAGTTTATTTGCTACGACAACCAATGGATATAATCACAATTGCAATTTTCACCACAAAATGCTACGGAAAATAAAAATGCTGGAACTGAGAGATATAGAGCAAATACAAAAAAATTGGACACAGTTATTTTTGGGCAAATGTCCTCGGAAAAACCCAATGCGAGAAAACTGGTACAACAGATGAGGGTTTTATAATTATGCAACAGTGGAATAATATGAGTACAATCTATGGATGCCCAATTGCCTATCCAATCAACAAATATCTGATAAAAATACTAGAGAGAAAATTCTCTCTCCACAAGCAATCATAACACTCGCTACCTTAGAAAAACTGTCCATCCAAACCCTTGGGAAATCCCTGCGCTACCCCTCGCATGTGTGGCTCTATTCATCCTCTAATCAATCTTTCCTACCTGTCTCTGTTGCTAGAAGTGACTCTCCAGCCCGCTGGAAAAATTTTCTGGCCTTTGGAAGCTGAATCGTGATTCCTCTCAGTTGAATCAAACTTCTCACTGAAGCTATTGCGTGGCCCCTACGCAAATTCACTGTGGAATACTTCTGTCACTTGCTGGCAGCTGCTGCCTCTTCAGAACTGAATCTCCTGCAGAATCGTTGTCTCTGCCCTTCACTGACTCTGCTTCCCCTCTGGCTCAAACTACTCCTCCCTGCTCAGCTGTTGCTGCTGGATAACTCGATCTGCCAAGGAAATCGATCTCTCAACTGTGTCTTCTAACCCCATCGACCTCATCTTATAATCTCTCTTTGGCTCACCAACAACCATGATGAAATCCTCATCAACGACTAAGATCATCATTGAGTCGATCCACGTGAGTTTCTAGAGAAATCTCACCTTTCTCAATTAATTACTGTTAATTAATCACTTTTCCTAAGTTAGACTTAGGAAATATTTAATTATTGATTAATTAACTTAATTGAGCCATCTGTAGGTGTTTTCTCTTGAAACATTTTTGGGTTCTGGAGTTCTAGTGTTTCTTAGCCTCTCTGACCAAAGTCAAGACTAAAACACCTGTTTGATGCTATAAAAATTAATATGGAGGATCGTAATAACAAGATTGCTTAATGCAAGAGTCAGATTGGAAGGGGCTCACCACCACATGCTTATCATTCTCAAGATTATTCCAATGGGTCGCGATAATAGGAGGGCATAAGGGTGACTCAACTACATTGTCACGATCATCATTGAAAGAGCAAGGCGTGATATCGTCATACTTTGGGAAAAACACATTCCCCTGTCTTCAGGTGGGGAAGTTAACCCCTCCTTCGAACTAGGGCAGTGAGCTTCATCACATACGTCCTCTTGGCTATCATCATCAGTGGTACACAAAGGGCTATGTCGATCAAACATGAAGAAAAACCTTTTGTCATTAACATCAAGGGGCTGAGGATCCTTCTCAATCCTCGCTATATAAGGGCTATCCACCAATTTCCCAAGATGGTCATCAAACTTTTCTTTAACAATTGTGGCATGCTGAACATTGCTTTGAAACATAAAGAAGAGGCTCTTCCACTCGTTAAGATAAAAATCATGACTTGGTGCAAGTGGAGATACCTCATGTTGATTGATGTGGTCATCATCTCTCGAGATTTCCATAGAACTCTCTTCTTTTTGACCATCATAGTTGATTCCCCAACCAACAACCCAAAACTCTTCCATAGATTCATCATTTGATTTCCCATTCGGGGGACAATGATCTTCTTCGTTTGTGACTTCTTTAGGGTCACACCAAATTCCAATCCTGCTCTGGCACATCTAGCTCTAGGATTTCTTCGGGAATGGGGTAACATTGTCAGTGGTTATGTTATGGATTGCAATGTCTTTCTTGTACAACTTCACAAAGGATGTTAACTACTTAGTTCTTGTAAGCGAGCTCTAGGAGAAGGATGCCTGTAGGATTCTCTTCATATTTGTGTTGCATTTCATTGAGCTCCTTTCCTCGCTCACTACATAAATTCAATAGGAAAGTCTTATCTGTGCACTCCTCGACTAGTTGCCTACAACACTCCTTGCATTCTTTCACATTCTCTTGAAGTATTTGGAGATTTTTAGGATTTAAAACCTCGTCATCATCTTGGTCATCATAAGGAAGATCAGGTACCACCTCTTTATCACAAGGATACCCCGAGATTTCCCTTATGTGGTCCATGAGGGAAACGTCAACTTGTGGATGGCTATGATCCTTGCTGGTCTTTGCAACTTCACTTTCTAAGGAGCTCCTTTCATCAAAATCCTTACCATGCGCCCTTTCAAGATCACCCTCAACATCTTCATCAATGATTTCATCTTGATGATCTAGAAAGGACTCTTCCTCTTTATGGCATCAATTTTCAATTTGAAGGGTATCCTCAACAGGTTGGGATTTCAGGGCCTCGTGGCAAAGAATTTTTTTGATAAGTACTTCAATAAATGGAATGCTCTTAGGCTTGCAATTATTACGCAACTATGAGTCATTATCCTGAAGGGATATATATATATATATATATATATATATATATATATATGAGAGTATCTTGATGAACCACCTTGGCTTCTAAAATATATTGGGTAAATGTTTTGACGTGATTAATTGCAGAGGATAGATCACCATCAAACTTGGGTTCCCTAAATACTGTGCAGAGATCCACATAATTTGGGTACCCAGGGATGCTAGTGATGTCCACGGCGGGGATCCTCTTATGAAGCATAGACATTCTATTAGCTTACTCATATCAATTTATGCAGGAGTCGCCAAGGGGAATTTAGGATGCCTTGAAGGATGCTTGCTCCACCCTACAAGCATTTGATTTGAGGTCTAATGAAGAACAAAGGCTTCGTTCTTCCAATGGAGTCGCCAAATGAGGTTTTTTATTGTTGTTAGGGATGAAACACATGCTTTGTTCCCTCAACAACGACACCAAAAATGTTGCCGCAAAATCTAGTAGGCCTTTGAGAGGGAAACCCTACAAGGTATAAACTAGAACTATTAGCAACAATGGGATAGTGGCCCACTATCACTACAACCAAAACCCCCTACTCTTTACGAGCTTTCACCGATGGGAGGAGTTTTGATAGGAAAGAGATCACTTATGAAAGATATTCTAGGGTGAATGCATGAAGTGATCTCACTAGGAGGTCTTCAAGAAAGACACAATTTAAGCTCAAGGCTTAAAAAGGAAGCAATTCACTTTCTATGAAGAGTCCTAGAAATAAGGATACAAGACCTAGGGTTCGATAGATTAGACGAGTGTTGGAGTAACTCAAGGTCTAGGAAAGGAGAAAGGGTTTCTTGCAATGTGTATTTGGTGAGCCAAGGTTCATGAAACCTTCAAGAAAGTTGTTAAGTTGAGGGAAGAAAAACTAGGGTTTCCCTCTTAGGGAAAAGTTAAAACATCTAGGGCAAGAGAATTTATGGATGAAATTGGAATGGATGCCCACCAAATTGATAGGTTTTGTGGCAAACCCTACCCTCTTAATGTTTAGGCTCTCCAACTACCAAAACCCTTCCTTAGAAATTTGTACCAAGCCTTAGTTCTCTTCTCTAGCCTTGAAAGGACTGAATTTAATAGCGAGAAAAGATGTGTAAAATATGAGATTTATCACCAATAAGTTGGAGTAATGCCTTGTTCCTTGGGAGAATGGAGTCTAGGATGATTTAGGTTAGCTAAACTTGTTATTAAGGAGGCCGGAATTTAATGCCCTAGCAAGCAAATTTCAAGCATTTACCCACTCAATGAAAAATGGATTTTTATGGGAGATCTACAATGACTTCACCACTAGGACTATTCATCACATGTTCTACATGAGTAATGTATACAATATTCATCTAGATAGCAAATCAATTAATTTTCAACAAATTAGGGCACAATTTTACCATGACCTAGAATCAATAATTTCTTACATTAGACATAGAAAAATAGATATTCAATAATAAAGTGCACTTACAAGACAACATGCAAGAATTACTTCCATTATCCAAAGAATGGCTCCAGGAAATATCCAAGAATAAGCTCCAAATGTCAAAATGCATCCAATAGATCCAAATTCTCCACAAGAGAACAAGTGTGAATTCACTAGATAGGCTGAATTCCAATTGTGATGATGATGACAGATCAAATGAAATGATCTTTAATAAATACAAGTCCTACTAATGTCTATTATAGCCTACAAGCCCCTCAATAATAAAATAATGGGCAATCCCTAATCAAGGTCACAAGCCAACCTTGTATCTAATGTAAAAACAAGATAAATCTCTAATAAGAGGGTTGAAATGTTGATGTCATGCTATCATAAGCCCTTCTAGGGCATGCGTTGAGCTCCTTTAGTGCCAAGACAAGTGTAGAGGGCTCCTAAATCAAGGTCTAGGGGTTGGCCTCTAAATCTCTCTGCAAATCATCCTGTAGCCCCCAAATGTGGGTTTGGGGCACAAAACTAAGCCTCATGGGTCTCCAAGTGATGAATAAGCCTAAATCTGCTTCAACATTAAGGTAACAATAGATGGTGCTAGCCCTCCCATGTCTCAAGGCATGAGACAAACCTCTTCTAGACCCAGGATCAACTGCCACATCATGTAATCAGTGCTAAGTCGGCTAGGGGTATGTTAGTCCAAAGTGCATAATCCCATGAATAATAAAGAAAATGGAGGAATGTTGTAGGTGCTGAAGGTGCCCATGGCTATGAATGATGCTCTATAATTGTTTGGAGTCCAATGGCTCTCAACGCATCACCTACAATCATGGATCCCCAATGTCCTTTCCTAAAGCCAAGGGCCATTAGGGGAGGTCGCAGGGGACTAGGATTGAAAATTAATCCCCCATTTAAGGTGAGGGAACAAGACTATGGCCAAGACCCTTCTTTCTTCCAATTTACCCCATAATCCATGCCAAAATGCCCAAATAAAAATAAGCATAAGCACCCGATTGTAGAATGAATAAAGCACCTTTTGATTAGAAACCCGCCTTCCAACATGTGCTTTTGACAAATGGGCAAGGGGACACATGACTGATGCAGGTGGCAGAGATATGAAATGCACATCACATCAACTACAAAGTGGGTCTCACGGTCTGCTGGCTGCCGGCTGGAAGAGATGAATAGGAGAAAATCTTTTCCTAGGGATCACCCAATTTTGGTGGGTAACAAGGCCTTTATCCTTAAAAATGTGGTATTAGAGTTGTACCAAGGTGCTAGTGGTGACCAATGTTTATTATTCCTCTTGTTGGGTGCCTTTGATTGCTATTTATGCAAGAAGAGAGAAGCTTCCTTGGGCCTTTCTCTGTGCTAAGTAGAAAGGGAGAAGGTGATTCCATCAAGTTAACTGGAGTTTTTGTTGCACACGAAAGGATCATGGAGGCTTAGGGATCATCATTGGTTTCAAAGAAGGTCTAGATTTGTTTTTCAAATGGATAATCATTTCCCTTGAATGATGGATAATGGAAGTTGTTGCTTCACAACTACATTTCAAGGAAATCCCTATGGGAACAAAAAGTGCAGTGAAGCCTTAATTTTCAAGCACTCATTACCCCATCTATTTCTAAAATTGAAAGCTCATGTGTTGCAAAGAGTATTTGGAAAGCCTCATAAACTGTCAAACCCTTCCAAAAGGGGACCATTTCAGAGTTGGACCTTCTATCCACTTTGACTTCCGCTAGTGGTGACTTGTCATTCTTGATGAGGGAAATCCTCTCTATAAGAACCCTTGGTTCTAGTCTCTGCATTTTTTTAATGAAATTAGAACCTTCTAGGACATCTCATTAGAAGCAAAAGATTGGATCACATGGACTCAACTAAAGAAAATTTTCAAACATCCTTTTCTTTTTGGTTGGGTAAGTTCCTTTTAACCAAACGAGATCCTTTCTCTAAAGTTCTAACATCCTCTACTTCTCAAGCACTTCAAGGCATTTGAGCTTATAGATTATACACAATTTCCCAATTGCACAACAATAACATTGGAGCATCTCTGATTTTGGTCTGATGGTTTATCTGGTTATCAAATCTCTCTAGGAAGACTCATATGCAGCAAATCTCTCTCTGTGAATTTCGGTGGGCTGGTTACCATGATTTCTGGCTGAGGAAGTCTCAATGCAGCAGAAGGGCACTGAGACCCAGTCAGAGGTACAGCAGCAAGACGTTTGAGATTTTGTTTGCAGACCGCAGGGCCATTGGCAGACTCCGGGCTGCAGGGCCAAATTTTCTGTTGCAGGTGTCCTCAGACAGCCGAATCCTATTACAGACTGTTTCTGCAGCTATGTTCAGGGGACAACTCGGATTCTGTGGATCAAGGACGAATTAGGGTCTTCTACAATCAGTCAAGTTCGGGCAGCCATCTCCAGTAACAATGAGCCAGTGAAATCCAGCTGCAGTCATCCCTAATTCCGATTAATGTGACAGCGAGTCAAACAGCAGAGATATGATATGTTGTGATATATTGGAGTAAAGAACAAGGAGCCAGATCTCTGTGGCAGTAATTCGGATCCCACTGGAACAGCACATACCATCACAGTTGGCCAAGGGCATCAAACAGTGAGTTGTAATTAGTGTGCTGTTTGCCCTTAGAAATTAGGCAGTGACTATGATTGGTGTAGGCACAGTAGGATTGGATAAGTAGTTGAATTGCTGAATATTGATCTTGAAAATCAGAATTATATTGTGATAATTGTTTGCACGAATCTACTGTTTGGTTGGGCAGTCATCCCTAACTTAGTTAGGAATCATATTTCTGTTAGAGATATTTATTACGGTGGAAATATTTGTGCTATTTCAATGATGTCTACTGTTGAAAAAATGAACACTGCTGTTGTATAATCTTGTTGAATTATTGTAACCCTGATAAACATAGAATCCTAACGGCTAAAATTACCCTAGGAAATTATTATGGAGTCATATGGACCATGACATGGGTTTATATTCCGAGGATCCAACCCTAATACTGAAACCTCTGTCTATGTATCTCAATTTTCAACAGAACCCTCAATCTCTTAGCTCCAAGTCATCTGCAAGATTGAAATCATGGTTGCTAGTCAAGATGAATTTCTTCTTTTACAGCAGTGTTTGGTATTGAATTTCCTCAGTCTATCCAAGATTTATGAGCTGTGCAATCAATCAATTAGATGAATTTCTGAGTTGATCCTTACATTTGTACCATAATAAGATTATCTTATGCTAATGATGAAACAAACGTAGATTAACTCTGAACTCAATTATTATGCTTTCAGATTTGGCTAGGACTAAAGGAAAATGAAACCACTGTTTGATGTGTTGAATCTAAGTTTGTCTGTTCTGTTATCCAGCAATTTCCCATTTCAAGTACTTGAGTGTGTCACTACTGCTGTTTATGGCCTTGAACTTGATAATGCTGGGCTCCTTAAAAACTGTTTGTCTGTTCAGATCTCTATACTGTCATTAGATGAAGAGACTGGCTTTCACAATACAGGAAATGCAGTCATCTCTTCATGAAAGCAATGATGGGAATGAGCCAATTCATGAAATATGTGGAAGTCCTTTACTGTCATCAGCATCTACTTACTCCAGTGATGACTCTGATAGTCCACATATTACCCCCCGGATTGGAGATAATTATCAAGTCAAAGTGTCACCATTTAAGCTGCAAATGGGCTGTGATCAACTGGGAATAAATTACAGTAGGGACTGTAAGGATGACAATGCTGATGAATTTGAGCTACTGTTTGTGGAGGGATTACCTGTGCCAGTAATGCAGATAAGTTGCTTTTCACCTTTTGGAAATGGAACACTCTCAGATAGTGAGTTCCCTTCAAAGCAGTCTTCCCCAGTTGGAGCCATAAAAAAAGATTGTGAATTGTGTCAGGTTGATTTATCTGAACTGGAAAATGATCAATGTACCCATGCAATCAGTAACAGTGGCCAACTCAGAGAAGACAATATGTATATTACAGGTTTGAAGACAGATTTCTTAAGACCAGAGGACACCCTGACAGAATCTACTGGGGCAGCTAAGACTGTGCTTGATACTTCTTCCTATTGTCACGGGCGTCGAAGAAAAAGAGGCAGGGTTGGTTGGAAGATGGTCAAGAAGATGAAAGTTGGTTTTTTGGACTTAAACAAGCACTGCATTGATTCCAATTGCCAGGTTCAGCAGAAAGGAATACATAATATGGGGGAAGATGCAAGCTCAAAAGGTTACATGATAGTGCCTGGCAGCCCAAGTGCATCCTGGAGTAAAAGTGAGGAAGATTTATTCATACTTGGGCTGTATATTTTTGGGAAAAATCTTAAAGCAGTGAAAAGATTTGTGGAAACTAAAGAAATGGGGGATATATTATCACACTATTACGGCAAGTTCTTCAATACAGAGTCATATTGCAGATGGGAGGAATCTAGAAAGACAAGAAGCAGAAAGTGTATCCAAGGCCAACGCATTTTCACTGGATGGCGGCAACAGGAATTGTTGGCACGCCTTATTCCTGACATACCCGAGCATTTGAAACATGAGATCCCAGAGGTAAAGTTTTCTCGTCAAAAATTCAATTTGTTGTGTAAATGTAAAAATGGTATGCTGTCGTTAATCATACATCAATGGAATGCTGATATGACATTTTAATTTGCATGACACCAATTTAGTGTTGGGGTGCAAATAGAGTTTGCATTATGATGTGATGATACATCTTGTAACTGATAGATATGAACTGAATTTAATAATCCAGTTGGGCCAGATTATTAACCTAAATGAAAAATTAACCTATGATGAGAAACATGTGGACAGCATTCACAAAAGTGAACTCAATTCTTTGAGTAAGAAGAGTTGCTTTTTAAGATCTGCGTTATGAACTTTAAGGAATTTTCTTGCGTAGGCATATGCTGCTCCCTTGTATGTTGCCCAAGAAGCTGTAAAGGGATGTTTTTGTTTACTTTTTCCAGGCTCAGCCTTCTTGTATGAAATCCCAGGATTTGTAAAGGGAAGCTCATTTGCCTCTCCCAATGTTTTGTCTCTCATTGGGATTTGCTGTTCTTGGGAGTCTGGTTTTAGATTTTGGGCTTTCTTTTAATATTTTATCCCTTGATCCAATTTTGTGGTGATAGCCTATCTGCTGTCCTTATTTTCGTAATATTCTCGATTTATGTTTTTGCTCAATACAATTATGAAACACATTTAAAAAAAAAGTCTCCCAGTTGCTAAGTATATTGCCTTACTACTATTATGATATTTTGAATGTTCTTACAGCTATAGGGTCTCACAGGTTTTTCTGATAAACAGGTAACAAAGGCATTCAATGATGGAAGAGTTTCTATGGAAGAGTTTGCTGCAAAGCTGAAAGCATTAGCAGGACCAAATGCACTTGTTCGAGCCGTGGGAATTGGCAAAGGCAAGGAAGATCTTACTGCGGCTGTCATACACCCAACAAAGACAAACCCAGTCAGCACTTCTCGTTATGAAATTCCTACAGGCAAGGCATGTTCCAGCCTTTCTACTGAAGAGATTATTAAGTTTGTAATTGGATATTTTAGGCTTAGCAAAGTTCAAGCATACGACTTATTTTGGGAAGCAGTGTGGCCTCGTCTCTTGGCAAAGGGATGGCATTATGAGAAACCCGACAAAGCTGCCTATGAATTGAGGCAGCCTTTAGTGTTTCTGATCCCTGGTGTACAGAAGTTTTCAAGAAAAGTTCTAACAAAAGGAATTCATTATTTTGATTCTGTTAGTGAGGTTTTAAGCTGGGTGGCATCAGATCCAAGGCTGCTTGAACTAGACACGCATGGTATACCAGGAGTCGAAGTGAAGCCAGAATGCTTCCAGACTTCTCAGAATGCAGATAAAGAAAATGGGCATGCAGGCCATCCCTGTTCCTATCTTCAACCTAGAAAAGTACAATCCTTTATGTTTACAGTTGTTGACACCAGTCTAACATCACAAGGAGTAGGAACACCTAGGATACGAGAAACAGTGACGTTGCCTCTGGATGATGGCTCTGATAGGTCTCAAACTGTGTCATGGGAAACAGAAGATACAGACAATTTAGGAATACTACCATCTCAGCAATGGAAACATTGCACACATTATGCAGAGGGGGATTCATTGAACTGTAATTTGGAAAAGCCAGCTCGTGTTGTAGTTGATCATGAAAGCTCGGGTGAGAGGAATGAGATTTTTGGAATGTGCAAGGAACCAACCCCTGATCAGAGGGATTGCCTGCTCTCTCCCTTGAAGCAGAGGGAACTAACTACCTGTATAAAATACAAAGAGGATAAAAGTGCTGCTAGTTTGGTAGAATATTGTGAGTCAAAAGATCAAACAACAATGCTGAAATTTGATCCCAAGGAAGAATCTCCTGAGCCTGAACCTCTTTTAGGTGCCAGTCCATCAGAAATAAGCATATCCCTACCATCTTCAACTCAAGCAAGTGCCGGGAGAAGCATCAATGCTACTTCTCTGAGTACAGATTCGCTTTCTGGAAATAAGATCAATAACAATTCTCAGAATTCTAGGATATGCAAATTGACACCTGAGATAGTGCCTGATTTGAACTTACCCCATGATCAACCAATAAACATGACGATCAATTCTGTCTCAGGTATAAGCAGTCAAGTCTCACAAGCTTCAAAGTCTGAAGAAACTTCTTATTCTGAGGCAAATTCTGGGCATTCTCAGGAAGTGTTAGATAATCCAGGAATTGCACAGTCCTCAAGTCCTGATCCAGATGAAAGCCATTCTATCAAGCCACAAGAAAACAATGAAAGTATTCTACAGGAAAATGTACGAAGGCAAAGCACAAGGGTCCGCCCCTTGACTACAAAAGCATTGGAGGCTTTTGCTTGTGGTTTTTTCTCTCCGAAACGGCGGAGAAAGGGTAGTGAGAAAACTTTGAATCCAGATGGTTGCCGCATGAAATCTATCTCCAGGCTGGTTCAAGATGACCTAATGCGTTCTCCGAATACTCATAGTTCAGAAAACAGTGACATTCTTATAGGTCACTAGGATACAAGTGTGGCTACTTATGTACAAGTGGGTAAACCTACCCTTTGAGGAAAAGCTCAAAGACATTTCTACTCGGAAAATCAAAAAGATGTAGAAGGAAACAGGATAAATGTTTTGATCCCAGCAATTTCAGAGTGCAGAGTGGCCACACCAAAGGTCAGGCGGGCGAGGGAATGGCAAGTAGTCTCGTTCCCTGGCCACTGAAGGACAGGTTCCCTCCATCGGCACTTGAAATTCTGAAGCAGAGAAGCCTCTGGAAGAACAGCAGCAGAACGATGATGGCTGGGAATTCACTGTTCCCAAGCCCGACCTACCAAGCAAAGGCTGGGAATGGCTGTCTAACAGATGATAAAGATGAACCCCCTGCATCTGCGTATCTTTTATGTTTTTATGATGATTAGTTATGGACCTTGGTTCTAGTGAGCCCCGGCATGGCAAATTAATGTTCTTGGACTTTTTTTTTATCTTTTTGTTTCTCGTTCCAGGTTTGGTCTGTTGTAGCCAGCGATTTGTAAATTAGTTTCTAACGCTTATTTGAGTTTCTAAGATCTGCTTTTCTGTTGCCTAATTTTTTCTTTGTTGTTTATAAATGCTTATAAATTTTGTCACATTATTATTAATAGAAACAACAGAAAGCATTTATTAAGAAAACGGCTCTTCGCAGTGGAGATTCAGATATGGAATCCACATTACAGAGTCCAACTAGATGCAGTTGTGCAATGTGCATGCATGTAGATATATGCCAAATTGTATCAGGCTGGGCACAATGGACTCTGGAACCATGCCAACTGAAGCCATTTAAAATTTCATTTTCGGGTTTGTCAAGAAACTTGAAATTTCATATTCTACTTTCTTACTTGATGATAAGTCCATTCTTATTGATGATGATCTCTACATCGTCTACATAGTGCTTACTGCTAACGGTGTGGAAGAAATCTGTCATTATCATCAATGTCCTCATCCCAGCTAGAACCTCATGTTCAAAGTGGACAATTATGTATGTACTGAATCCATCAAGCCATAACTTTAGCTTCCAATATCATTAACTCTCTAAAACGTGATGGCAACCCCATGAGGGATGCATCTCCATGCTATTTGAGTTTTGGAGTATCATTGGAGTTCCCTGATACCACGGGGTTTGGATGCATCTCGCACAATGACCTGAACAAAAAATTTGCTAATAACAAAAAAGTGGAATTGGGAAGCCTGTGACCATGTTGAGTGGCCATTTCATCATTCCGATGTTTAAGGCCTCGTGCGTTGGCTCATCCTTCACTGGTGTTGTGGATATCCTCTTTGTGGAATGCTCCTGTCCATTAATGCAAATATGAGGTGGTTTGTTTTGATCCATTAGGCAAGGTTGTCCACTAGCTCGAACCCTGTACGTGTTGGTTGTCAAAGTCCTGGGCCATTTGATCTGTCATAAGGTTGGAGCAGGGCTTGTTAAAGGTATCCCAATCCCTGAACTTAATGATAGCTAGATGGTGAACAACCACAGGGGATGACTCTTTTTTACCATTTTGGAGGATCAGATTTCTTGGGACTGCACGATAGAGTGTTTGGATACATTTTGTTTGGCCTCGTGCTCAAATACGTGATGGCATAAAATCCGATGATATAGACAGAGTCAACGCCCTGATCCATATTACTACGTTGTTTAGAATTTGTCTTGATTTCCATTGGGTCAGAAATTTAAATTCCTCGGTATTCCTTTTGCATTTCAGGGTGGGTTTCAAGGACTTACGAGAAGTGGTGGTGCAGAGTGTTGAAAAAAATCGATGAGTGGGTCACAAATCCTTTGGTGATAGTAGCTAAGTTACAAATTTGAACAAAACTTTTGGTTGTGGCTCACGTCCATTACTGTTTGTTTTGGCTATTTTCTACGTTGGGGCAACAGTGCATGGAAAAGGCTCCGGGGGACATCTTTTGGGCCAACAATGCTAATGGCTAAGCGTTTCATAGCGTTACTTGGGATATAGGTGACACTCCTGAATATGCTGGTTGGGGATTTATCAAAACTTGGATTCAGGGCCAAGCTCCTTGTGCCAAATGGTTGGTGAGGGCATGAGTGGGAATAAGGCTTTGAAAGTTGTACTCAAATATACCATTAGTCAAGGGTTCCCACTATGCAAGTGTGTCTGGTAGTGTATTTCCTTGCAAAACTTGGTTGTCACTCCTATGCATGTTAAGATAGTTAATATGTTTGTGGTTCAGAGTACTTGGGAGGCTAACATGGAGAGATGTCTTCTTATGACCTTGACTTATCATTAAATGAACATTGTTTATGTTAGTTTCCCCTAGTCCATGATGAGATGTTCCTCGCGGAGTCTTCATGATTTTTACCCTTGCCACTGTATAAAAGGGCTATTTAGACAGCCAAGGACTTCTTCAACAACAAAATCAGAGAATGGATCCCCTAGATGGAAATAAACATAAAATCAGGTAGGCCAATCTATAGAAGTTTATCCTTGAGAGTGTACAGAGCATAATCTCAAAGTGATACTCCTCCTATGTTGGGCCTTCTTGTTTTGTAAACATAGTGGTGAGATTGGAAATGAGGGTGCCACATTGTTCACTAACTATAAGCTTGCTCTAGGCTACAAATAGATTTGTCTCAAACTAGCATTACAAAATAGCTTGAATAAGCTTTGGTGAGTTAGGTCCAAGAAGAAAACATTGTTGTGTTTCTTGTGAAACCTTTTGAAGCCAACCTTGGAGCTGAAGAAAGCTCTTTACATGGTTCTTTATTGTGGGAGGTTTGAGGATAAATGATTAACATCGTTAGGTGCAAAATCTATGGTGCCCCCAATGTGAGAAAATGAAACCTTAAACATTTCCCTTTGGTTTGTACCTTAGCCAAGTCAACAAGGGCCTAGTTATAGTCTCTATGTCAATGATGTCTCCATATGTCCATTTCATGGAAAACTTTCTTGTTAAGCAACTATCTCCTATAGGTGATATAAATCCATTCTCCCTAGATTCTAGTTTGTGTTGAAGAGCTTTTTTTCTATAGAAGAAGCAAAACAAACTAAGTTGCACTGAAACAAATACAGATACAAGGTTTGAAACAGATATGGCAAATTTTCAAAAATCCGGATACGATATGGCAAGGAAACGACATATATAAGAATTTCATATTACCGTTCATCTTTTAGAATCTAGATTCTATATCTAAAAATACATAATCATCATCATGAATTCAATATAAACTAATCTCATTATCAATTCAGCGTAAACATTATCACCATCATTAGTGATTATTATAACATTCAACATATTATCATCATCATTAGTAATGTAATCATAAATGCTACAACCTTTGTGCTTTCGGGTCCAACTCCTTCAAATAACGTGTCATGTATGGCAGATGGTATCTATGTTCCTTGTATGGCAATTAAAAGGCCCATGGGACCATCGGGATATTATGTTAAGACCTATTTGAACATTTCAGTCTTCTCAATGTCAATTTGGTCTCTTCACTATATGCAGGGAAAAGATTGGCTAGAGAAGATTTGTTATATTGGAGGGATTAATGAAATCAAGAAAAAAATCAATGACAATTAACAAAACTTTAACTAAATTGAAAATTAATCGCTCAAATAAATCTCTTTACGAATACATTCATCAAACCTTTATGTTTGTATTTTTGAACATCTATCTTTTTATTAGTAAGAATCCTTGATAAATATATGGAGTCTTGTTTCTAAAGATTTAGAAGAGACGTTATGAGACTGTGTTTATAGTGAGTTTATTTGCAAATCTGATTTTCTTCATTTTTATTATTTATTTATGGCTCTACAAATTTTCACGCTTTTTAACATTTTAAGGATGGATTCCGATCATGATTTTTGTGGATCCATTTAAAACCCTTGGAAACGTATCCAATTCCAAATCCGAAGTTTCTGATTTTTTGAAATGATGCAAAAACGTTTTTACGACGTTTCAGACAAGGATCATATTTGTTTCCGTTTCGAAAACGGGGATTTGCGTTTCCAGTAACTTAGACAACAAAGTGTTGTTTAATGCTAGAGATATTTCATGGAGTTTCTTGTGATATGATAATGTATTAACATGTTCTAACTTATCCTTTAGATTATTGTGCAAGTATGGAAGCTTCGAAGGGAGATGGAGCATTTACAACTACTTTTGGACTTTTGGGGTTGTCTCCCCTTGCAAAATTGTAGAGATCCACTTGGCCATTCTTGGCCTCGATGAGCATAATGTTACTAAGGTGATAGAAGGGCTCAACATTTGGTAGGCAAGTAAATTTTAGAGGTGGGAGTGTGGATATATTTGCCTCTTTCCACAACTAGAAATGAAAATCAATTTATGAATTTAGGACTGGCCATTTGAGGGAACCCAAAGCCTCTTGACCCAACTAATTATTGCTAGGATCATATTGTGGATGAGGATCCCTTGATGATTGGATGGGACCCCACCACTAATGACCAATGATGAAACTCGAATGCATTCTGGAAGTTGTACATGATGAAGATCCAGTTTCTCTTTGCAAGAAAATCATCAAACCATGGGAAGAAATCTAGTGCAACAAAAATTGACATGGGTTAGGATATTACAAAGATAACAACAACTTGCATATTCCAAATTTTCAAGACCAATGAAGTTTGTTAGTGGAGGTTTTTTGGAAATTGAAACATCAAGCCGCAATGAGGAAAACGATAATTGTAAACATTGCAATTGCATTGGTCACATGGAAGATCATTGTTTTGATCTCCATCCTTGTCACCATTATGGCAAGACGAATCATCCATTAGAGAGTTGCTCCAAAAGAAAAAAACTTGCAAGATTGAAGATTGACTATGGATGGCTTGATCATTGGGAGTGGTCGTCAACAATCAAACAATTATTTAAGTCTTATGGAAGAATTAAATCTCGAGTAAAGACATGGTGTAGCGAAAAGTGAAAAGAAAATGGTACTCTCATAAGGCTGGAAGGGGGAGTACAATGGTGACACCCTCCTACATCTTAAGGGGGGAGTCCAAAAATCAAATGCAAATGGTTAGTGGTAAAACAAAAACCGCTTGTGGTCTCTCCTTTCAGTGGATAAAGGGGGAAATTGATGATGGAATTGAAGATGGTTGTCAAGCTGAAATTTTCGACAACAACACAATGAAATTGCCAAATGGGCATCAAATTTTCCAGTGGGCATCAAAATTTGCCAAATGGGCAAGTAAACTTTGCAAAATCTATAGTTCAATATTTAGCAATTGAATCATACATTGGATATATGATTGAGAGCAATGTTGTAGACATTTTTGTTCATTTGGAGGGTCATTTGACCTAACAATGGATAGATGTATCCTTTTGCATTGCAACTTGGCATTAGATTGAGTGGCCAAGCATTTTCAGGGATGTGTCAAACTTGCATTCGATTCGCTTCTCTTGGTTCATTCTCTTCATATTGAAGTTTTCAACATCTAGTTTTGGTGGTTTTTTCAGGTAATTCTTCATTGGAACTCAACACATGAGTTTTAGTATGAATATTTGGAGATAATACTAGTTTACATTGCATTTATGGTATTATTGCATGGGCTTATAATGGGGGTGGGCCGGGGAGGGGGCGGGAAATGTTAGTCTCTTACTTAAATAATCATTAAGTCCAAATGTACTACCTTTAGTCATTTCACATATTAGGATATAGTTTTTATCCTAGGTATGTTTCTAGAGTTTCCAGATCCTATTTTCTCTCTTCATTTTTTATCTCTTTTGTGAGGTGTCAAGGTGAGAACATATGAGGTGGTTTCATCATTGTATTATATATTTGTATCATTGGAAGACCAATATACAATTATGAATATACATTATGGCTTAAAGCCTTTTCCACTAGTGTCATTGTCTCTGATATTATTCTTTTGTTTTCTTATATTTCTTCACCTACCAATTGTTGGGTTGATTATTTCTTAGTGTTTATGATTGACATTGTACCTTATGGTTCCTAGGCTTTAGTGCATGTTAGTTTGGACGTAATATGATGACACTATGTATTCAAGGGTTTTGGCATAAGACAACCTACATTTTTTAGTTTGACAGTTTTCATTAATGCTTGTGGTGGTTGTGTGCATGACCTACATTTTTTTGTGTATATTAAAACTATGTACATATTTTTATTCTAATAGCCTAATAGTCAAATACATATTTAATATCTGAACAAATAAATAATACTTTTTCCTCATAAATAAAATAAAAAGTGTTTGGTTCTTCCTAATCTAATTTCTTTGCTATTTAACTCACTTGAACACTAATCTCATTTTGTATCAATAGTTCAATAATAGCAACACCAAGGTTAATGATGGAATTTTATGGAGAGCAAATTTTCAAATACATTACGAATGCACTCAAATTAACATCAACATGAGGTTTTTCATTGAATACAATTCTTCAAATTATATATGTGTGTGTGTGGGTGGGGGGGGGAAGCGGGGGAGTGGGCGGAGGGAGGGAGATCAATCACATCACAAATATTGATGTATTTAATGCTTATAAATTTCAAAATTCGGGATTAATTTTACATAGAGAGATGTTTTATTATGTAAAATTAATCGTTGATTTTGAAATTTATAAGCAATAACATGTATATATATATATATGAGTAAAATCCTTAATATCGGGGATACCAAAGATCTCTCCAACATCCCCTCAAATTTTGGAGAATTCAAGATTAATTTTACATAGAGAGATGTTTTATTATGTAAAATTAATCGTTGATTTTGAAATTTATAAGAAATAACATGTATATATATATATATATATATATATATATATATATATATATATATATATATATATGAGTAAAATCCTTAATATCGGGGATACCAAAGATCTCTCCAACATCCCCTCAAATTTTGGAGAGTATATCCACAAATATTAAAGACATACTCATGCATTCACCAATCTTAAAAGTATATATATCTTTTTGATACAAAAAGCATGAATATTTTTTTTGACAAAAGATTTAATAAATGGTCATACATCCATCTAACTATAATTTTTTGTTGGGTCTCAAGAATGAGCTCATTTTGTCATCTTTTCACCATTTGTTTTGCTTATCATATCTAGAAGTCTGCGATATTCATCATCTCGCAGTCCAATGCTATCATTTTGGTATAAAATCACGTCTTGAGTTACGAAGGGTTATAGATTAGAGAAATTCAAGACAAAAGTGTCTATTTTTCTATAATTTCATATATTCTTTTGAGAAAACAATTTAAATGTTGTAGCTACAAAAATAAAATCATTTTATAGCTAGTTTTTGATTCTATAGTTGAGTTGTAGGCATACATAGTTGCACGAATGATATAATGTAAGCATAAGTTGGAAGATGTGGCAAATGGTGATCCCCAGCTCCTCCACCTATCATACTTAACTTGATGCTTTCCACATTAGCACGAGAGCAAAGTCAAAGGTATAATGAGGCGGTGGTAGAGTAAGTCACAACGGTGGCAGAACACACAATTTGGAACAAAGTTCTCAACGGAGGCTGTGGATTAAATCCATGAGAATCAAACTAAAAGATCTCAAGATTACATATGAGAATTCATTTGTGTAACCGTGAATTTCTCATAATAGTTGAAAACTTTAATTTATGGATCCACAAGATCCAAATTATGGTTAACCGTTCTAAAATCCCACATTAAAGATCTCAATGATCTCTATTTCAAGTTGTATACATGTTCATTGTTTCAATGATAGGAGATATGTCTTTGTTATGGGAAACATTCTAATATTTTTAATATAAACTCTATTGGTGGTTAAGTAATTCCTTGTGCAAGTGTTGTTATTAGTTTATAAGTGATTTGATAGTGTAATTTTGTAGCAATTACAAGGTTTATACGACTTTCGTAGCAGTGCACAACCAAGTTGGGAAGGGTCCCATGTGTGAGGGAAAGCATTGCACTTTTCCTTTTCAGTTTTGTGTAATTGTAGTTACTTTTTATGGTTAGTTAATATTTTCTAGTTTTTGTTGGCTTGATCCACGAGGGATTTGAACTTTGAATCTCATGGTTTACATCATACTTCATAACAAGGCGATCGCCAATTGAGTTGCCGCCTATTAATATTTTTAATTTTTTTTCATTGTAGTGAGTTTTAATTTCCATTGCTTAGTTAATGTTTTCAGTTCTTGTTTATTGCAGTCAATTTCCATTGCTTTAATTTCTTGTTAATATAAAACTTTCATTTACATTACTTACAACTTGGTGTGGTGTGTCAAAGTAGTGTAGGTTACTCATACGAATCATTTGATTGAATAAAAATTTGTTCATCTTCAATTGTAGAATTAAAATTATAAGTTATATGACCAATTGAATTTATGATTGTCTCATGGAAATTTTTTACATGGCGAGTGTTTGAAAATGTTTAGGACCATGACTATGTTGAATTAAATTGAAATTACTCTTCATAGATTAGACTTTGTTTTCACGTAAAATTTCAATAGAATAGTTAGAAACCCGACCCTACAAATACTATGTATTACACTTAACAAGTTTACCAACTAGGATTGATGATTTAAATGTAACATAATTCTCAAGGATAGAATTCACTGACATTTTTGGAAACATGAAATAGACGGGAGAGCTCGAGCTGCTACGCGCGCGACCAAGGGTTTCAGCAACACAGCCATCTGGTTCTTCACTCATCGCCTATGGCCCCTCCGGAGGCTCCACCGGAGGGGAACGACATTCAACAGGCCTTTTCAAACTTGGTAAAATCACTGCCTCCTCAGCGCCCACGACTTGCTGTTTCAAAATTTGTTAAGAAACTTGATGGCCTTCAAGAAGTTCACTTGCCTCCTGCTCTACTTGCTTGGCCGCTCTTTCGCTGGCAGAAAAAGGGCTCATTGGACAGTTCACGGGCCTCTGGCCCTCTCCGAAAACCGTCCAGAGATGGGTTGAGAGAAACTGGTCAGATAAGATACAAGGGAAAATATCCATAAGATTCTGCGGGAAAGGGTATTTTACATTTCACTTTGAATCCAAAGAAGACAAGGATTTAATCTTCAGAAACGGGCCCTATTTCATGGATTCTAGGGGCCTGTATCTCAACAAATGGACCCCTGATTTTGATCCCGAGCTTGATGTGCCCAGCGCTGTCCCAGTTTGGGTCCGGCTCCCTCACCTCCCCCTCCATTGCTGGGGGGATGACTCGGTTCGAGCCATAGGGAATGCAGTGGGCAAATATGTCGACCGAAGTGAGCCCAAGGACAACATGCAAGCTTGTGCTCGGATCTGTGTGGAAGTGGATCTCGGCAAAGGCCTCCCTGAAGCCATCAAGCTAAAAGTGGACGACTGGAGCCATATTCAACAGCTGGACTACGAGCAGATCCCGTTCAAATGCAAGGTATGTCACGAGTACGACCACTTTGCAAATCGATGTACTAAGCTTATTAATGTAGAAAATGATCCTCAAGAGGAACAATGGGAAGTTGTTAAAAAAAAAGAAATCGGCCTCCCTGGTCAAAGCCACCCATGAAGCAGACCCATCGACTTCAGCTGAAGGCCATCCTCCCTCCTCCCCTCATGCACCCTCCAAATCTTCCCCCAGCTCCCCTATTCCGCCCCCTTCATCTAACCCCTTTTCAATTCTTTCTCTCCCTGAAGGCCATTCCCTTGACCCTCCCTCCCATGAGAGCCACCCCCAAAGCCCTCCTAAATCCTCCCTGCCCCTGATCACCTCCACTCAGCCCCTTCAGGATCCTCCTATAAACAGAATCACCAGAAGCTCTTCTAAAGATCATGGAGGATCGAGTGATACTTACAAGAAGCCTGGTCCGGGCAGGAAATCCGCCAAGCAGCATCGGGACGAGAACGCGCAGAAAGACATCGCTATGGGAACCCAGACACCCATAGAATCCTTCATCCTGAGTCAGCATGACAAAGAAACAGTCAATAAGGAACAAGGGGGGCGAGCACCACCCCGGACATCACACCTGCAATGATAAAAATCCTGTCTTGGAACAGCAGGGGATTCGGGCACCCCTCCAAGATAGTTGCCCTCAGAGATCTCATTCACCAAGAGAAGCCTGGAATTATTTTGCTGCAGGAAACCAAACAAGGCCAGCGGGAAATGAATGGTATCATTGAACAGCAGAAACAGTTTAAAGGAAGTTTCAGTGAAGCAAGAGGAGCTTCAGGTGGTATAGCCACTATGTGGAATCATAACATATGGAACAACAAGTCGGAAACCATCAACCAACACTGGATCAAAACAGTCTTAGAAAACAAAGAAGACATGCAAACTGTAATTATTTACAATATATATGTGCCCAATCATTACAGAGACAAGGATCGCTGCTGGAGCGATTTAAAGTCTAATATTGACGAAGAAGAGTGCTCTAACATCATATTGGGCGGCGATCTCAATCTAATCCTCCACGCCAATGAAAAGAGAGGCGGCACTTTCATAGCAGATCACTACAGAACCCGCTTGGAAAACATTATGCAGGAATACGATCTAATGGATATCGTTCCCAAAAATCGGAGATATACATGGAGCAACCGCCGGTTTGGAGCAGGCAACATCATGGAACGTTTAGACAGAATATTAATTAACGTTTCGTTGCTTTCCAGATTTTCGGTTGGGTATGCCAGCGTTCTGTCATGCCCTGTTTCAGATCACTTTCCCATCACGCTCACGCTGGAAAAACACAACAATTTGGGGCCAATACCCTTCAGGTATAGCTCTCTTTGGAACAACATACCAGCAGTAAACGAAATTGTTCTCAGAACCTAGAGACAACATGTCGAAGGATCCCCTGGATTCATCTGGGAGTCCAAACTAAAAAGAACCAAACAGGCCATTAAAGAATGGGCCAAAACAAGCTATAAAGAACCTGAAGAGGAAAAAAAAGAGCTTAAAAATAATCTCAATAGCACGCAAAAGGCGATAGAAGAGTTTGGACTCACCCAAGAAAGCAAACAACAAGAAGACGACCTCTATTCACAACTGTGCCGAGTTAAAAAAGCAGAGGAATTAAAATGGAGGTTAAAATCTAGGCAATTGTGGCTGCAGGAAGGAGACAGAAATACAATGTTTTTCCATAAACAAACAACTGCTAGAAAGATAAGGAATAGTGTAAGCTACATTATAGATGCTGAAGGAAACAAACAAGAAAACCAGGAGGCCATTCGAAGGACAGCAACTGAGCATTTTCGAGACCTTCTAACAGAAACCAAAGATCAGGAGGATTACAATGAGCTTTTACAACATCTGCCTGTGGGGATTAGCAAACAAATAAATGACAGTTTAACCAAAGAGATTGACGAGGAAGAAGTCAGAAGATCGGTTTGGGCTCTTCAACCTGATAAAGCCCCAGGCCCAGATGGCTTCCCCATATGTTTTTACCAAACGTTCTGGGGAATCATTAAAAAAGATCTGATAAAAATGTTAAAGTGGACCCAACGAAAGTGCAAAGTAGGGGGATTCACCAACGCCACTCATCTGGCCCTTATTCCCAAAGAAAACAGACCCTCTTCATTTACCAGATTCCGCCCAATATCTCTTTGTAATTCTTCCTACAAAATTCTGTCCAAAGTCATCGCCTCCCGCCTCAAACCCTTTCTCCCATCCCTCATCTCTGAAAACCAAGGGGGGTTTATAGCAAACCGCCACATAACTGACTCCATTCTTCTAGTACAAGAAGCCATTCATTCGAGCCAATCCAGGAATGAGAAAGGATTTGTTCTCAAACTAGATTTGGCCAACGCTTTTGATAGAGTGAGGCACTCCTATCTCTTTGCAGTCCTGAAGAAGATGGGATTTGACGTAGGCTTTCTGAACCTCATCAAAGCCTGTATTACCGGACCTTGGATCACCCCTCTTGTCAATGGCAGACCAGGAGAAGCTTTCCAATCCACCCGTGGTCTTAGACAAGGATGCCCCCTCTCACCCTACCTTTTCATTCTGATGGCTGAATCATTTAGCAAATTGTTGGACTTCCATCGGAGAGTTGGCCTAATAACAGGAATAAAATTTGGGAATGGAGTCAAGAATATCAATCATTCGCAATTTGCTGATGATACCCTGCTAATTGGGGGGGCCTCCATCACAATAGCTAGGTGCTTCAAAGTCCTTCTGGACAAATTCATGGATTACTCTGGCGGCCTGGTTAACCAGCAAAAAAGTTGTGTTTATGGCTGGAACACATCAGTGCAGGTCCTCCACAATATAGCAGCAACATTTGGGGTCTCATGCAACTATGACTGGTCTCATTTTTCATATCTGGGCATTCCTGTAAGCGCAGGGCACTTAAGGGCAGAAGTTTGGGACACTATAATCGATAAGATGAAAAGGAAAGTCCAGTAGTGGGGCTCAATGTGGCTGAACCCAGCTGGCCGCCTCATCCTTCTCAAATCTGGTATATCCTCTTTGCCTCTATACCATTTCACTCTTCTTCAAGCCCCAGCCTCCTTTCACCACAAAATGGAAGGCATCCTTCGACATTTTTTATGGCAAGGAGGGAAGCAGGATAAAAAAAAATTCAATCTGATCAGATGGACGCAGGTAATTCAGCCCCAGGACCGAGGTGGTCTGGGCATCAGATCCCCTAGATTTCTCAACTTAGCTTTTGGAGGCAAAATTGTTTGGAGACTCATAACTGGTCTTCCTGCATGGTGGAAAAGGGTCCTGGAAATCAAATATTTAAATTATCCAAGGCATCAACTCCTCGATCAAGACATCCCCAACAGAGACTCCACCAAAATCTGGCGCTTATGTAAGAAAGCAATTCCCATAATCGCCCAAAATACCTCCAAAATTCCTAAGGGAGGAGCCAACATTAACATTGGAGCGGACAAAATCATGGGGCAGCAACCCATCAATACGCAAGCAGGAGTCAACCCCATCCTCTCATTTTTCGAAAGATCTGGTATCCACCATTTGAATCAGATCTCTCAGTGGGATCCTTCAACCCATCTTTGGGCTGGATGGTCCTTTCCTGCTATTCCCAACAATCTCAAAGTCAGCTTGTCAGCTCTTCAATCTCACCTGCATAGCATAGCTCCTGTAAAAAAAAATGATTTAGATGGCTTCAGCTGGGACCCTTCCGGATCTTCATACACCATTAAGGCTGCTCACCATCTCCTCTGCAGCAGCAACCACCCGATGCCTATCTGGAATCATTGGAAGGCTGTTTGGAAGTCCGAGGCCCTTCCAAAAATCAAATTTTTTATGTGGACTCTACTTAAAGGCAAGACTCTCACCGCTGAAAATCTGCAAAGGAGGGGCATCATCGGCCCTTCTCGCTGCCCCAATTGTATGGCTGCAGAGGAAACCATTCCTCACCTTTTTATTGGCTGCCCCTTTGCTACAGAATGTTGGGGAAACTTATATCAGAACAACCAGATTCCTTGGACCAGCCAAATCACCATAGGCGAAATCTTGCACAAATGGAAAAAGAATTTCCCCTGGCAGAGAAGGAAGAACAACACAGCGAAGAGGGTATGGGACCTTCTCCCTTATACCATGGTATGGAATCTATGGTTGGCCCGCAACTGAAAATTTTTTAAGGACAAGGGATCGAATGCTAGAAGCCTCTGTAGTAAAGCAAGGGGTCTCGCCCTTGAAATCATATCGGCCAAAAATCAGAGGGGAATAGACATCACCGAGCTCAGTGTGGAAGAACGAAGTTTCATTGGCCCCTTGTTGGACAAACACAACAGCAGGCACACAGGTAGCATAGCTAGCAACAGACAAAACGCTGTCCCTCAGAACTGGAAAATAAGGCTCAAAGAAAATGAGTTTGCTGCCTGGATTCAACATTCCAAAAGGTACAGTCTTTTTTTTTTACGGAGCTTCAAAGTCGAATCCAGGGGCTGCAGGGGCTGGAGGAGTGATCCTCGATGAAAATGGAGAAACTGTTTTATCATATGAATGGGGTTTAGGACATATCTCCAATAACAGGGCAGAAGCCCTGGCACTATATCAGGGACTTCTTCAGCTTGGGAAGCTAGGCATCGAAGCAGCCTCCATCTTTGGAGATTCAGCAATGGTCATCAGTTCCATGGCCCAGAAGAGAGAACCCCTCAATGTGCGCCTTCAGCAGACTTTAAGCCGCTGTCAAAGTCTAGCTCACCATATGAAAGATCTTCGCTTCCATCATGTTTTACGCAGCTTAAACAAAGATGCAGATAACCAGGCTAATAAGGCGTGTGCCAGATCGCAGGGCTGCTTAGTTTGCAACGGAGTGGAGACTATCCAATATTTGCCATGACTGTTTACAACATCTCTCTCAACCAGCTTTGCACCAAACCAATAAGGACAGACGCAGCGGAAGGATCGAAGAACCTTAACTCTCTCATTGTGATTAAGATAGACAAAGGACTCAGGAGCGTTCAAAATTCTCTTACTCTGCTCAAAATAACGCTCGGTATATGCTCGGTGTATGCACCCCTCCCACATGGATTCTCTACTCGGGCAACATCCTTCAATTATAGAGCATCAAGGGCAGAGTTCCCACGGCACCGCATCAGGATCAAGCCTCGGTCCACTCAGGAATTGTTCTCTTTTCCAGTTTTGTCGCAGATCAACCAGAATCTACAATTAAACAATCAGGCTCCTCCTCTTCATTGGTGCGGAGCAGTCAGGCGTATCAATTTGGCAAATCAGGCTTCTCCTTATCTATCATAGTCAGGCACAACAATCACCTTAATATTAAGTGAAAATGTTCTGCAAATGTCGCTTTTTAGTTTTTCAATTTGTCAGGATATACAGTAGCTTAGCTTTCATCTTAAAGCCTAAGTGGCGGGAATCAGGAGGATGTTGTAAATCTTTCACTCCCAGCACCACTCGGCGAATAATCATGTATTACAGGAGAGCAGTCCCATTTTCTCCTCTTTTTTTCGAAACGTAATATAGCAACCGATGATGTTAAAAAAAAAAGAAAAAAGAATTCACTGACATTTTTGGCACTGTTGTTGGCGAAGTGTACATAGAATTTGGTTTCTAATTTAGGCATAAAATTAGCTACATAAATAGAGCATGAAAATTAGGATGCATGAATAGGAAATTTTTTTGTTAGAGGTAGAATCACTTCAACACTTCATCCACCTACCACCACAACTAGTTCAACACATTGCACAGTAAGAGCCACAACGTCATCCACATCACGCATCCCCAAATTTGCAGGTAGAAGTAGGTACCTAAAGGAAACTAAAAGAACTCAAGAACAAGAATAATGTTCACCAGAAGCAATGCTTTTCTACTCACATCCAACATGAAAGGTACTTCGTGGACATTAATTGGAGATACCAATTGAAGAGACTATAACAGGGAAAAGTTCGTTTGAAGAGAAACCAATTATAGAAAGCTCAGTTGAAGAACCACCATATTCTCATACATCAGAATCATCAATGGATGAAAATAGGCGAGAAGGGACAAGAGAAACTTGAGTTGGAACTGGCACAAAAGATAGAACTAGAAAAGGAGCTAGAGGAAATGGAAGAAGAAAAGTACATCAAGAAGAAGAAGAAGAAGAAGAAGAAGAATTTGGCTTCCCCATTTAGGACCCAACAACTAATGTGAGCATGTAAAATATTTCACCCTCTGTGCTACCAAATTTTCATGGGTTAAGAACCGAAGATCCTGAAGATTTTATTTTAGAACTTGAGGTAGTGTCAAAGCTATGAAAAATTAAATTTATTTCTTGCTACTCTTAAAGATGGTTCTTTATGATGGTTTATGGGATTATGTACAAACTCTGTTAGAACTTGGGATGAGATACATTGTAACACCCTCCTCCCACATTTACCTAAGTTAACAGGTCCGTTGAGGTCAACATGCGACGAGAGGCTACTACGATCTGATTCAACTCCCCATGTACAGTTAAGGAAGTGGAACCGACAAAATACAACCAATCTAACCTTTTGCACATGTCACAGAACCTATAGGAGCCAACCAACCCTTCTAGGTGATCAACCCCTAAGACAACTTGACACTTCATTGCCCTAGAGCCTTAGTCACTCCCATGACATGGGCATGCATGCGACTGGGGCCCTTTAGTCACTCTCACACCAAGGGCATGCGAGCGACTGGGGTCTTTTTCATCTAGTTCAGAGCCTGTGACCCTGGAATCTTTGCTACTTTTTAAGGGCCAGGACTCAGGCCATTGCCCAGAACTTCCAAAAATGAAAAGTAACATTGAAACAATGATACAATTGCAAATACTTGCAAAAAGACTTGACTAGACCCCCTACTAGCCATGATAGGCATTTTGTCAAACATGTCACAAATATGAATTCTACATGTCATAACAAAAAATCTGAGTGTACGGGTCTCATGCTTATATGAGAATCGCTAATAAACATTGATGCATTATCACACTAGCTGCATTATCATCTATTAGGTCACATATTCATTGTTCATTCATTTACAAATCAAAACATGACGAGAGCCATACATCATCACTGTCATAAAACATGCTCATAACCATCATATAATCAAAAAAATTAGCAAGGATATAACAACCATAAAATCCACATATAAACAAGTATATTTACCCATCAAATACAAGAGGAACACATCTCTTATTAACATATGCAAAATGCAACTAGGTCGGGGACTTCCACGAACCACCCAACCATAGACTAGGCTGAACTAGACCTCCCTTTCAGCGAGTCACCCCCATTCCATATTCCAAGCATGATTGTGGGATCTCATGGAACACATCCAACAAAACCAAACCAGGGATTCTAGAGGCCAACCACCTCAACCCTCAACTAGTGATTCCACCTCAGAGTCAAACATCACTAACCATCGCCAGATTGATCTCTACCCAAGTTGCTGAGGGCTCCAACGTGTTTGTTCCAACCGGGGTTCCAGGACTAGTAACTCAACTCACAAATTTCATTGGGATTCCGGAGCGTTTGTCCAAAAAGGGCTTCTAGGACTAGTACTCAACCCACCAAGGGCTTTCAGAGCGTTTGTCCAACCAAGGCTTCTAGATCTAGTAACTCAACCTAAGTTGTTACAAGGGTTCCAACACATTTGTCCAACAAAGGCTTCCAAGAACTAGTAACTCAACTCATAACCAAAGGAATATGAGAGCCAAACAAAAAACAAAAGGAAAGTATCCCACAACACCATGGCTATTCAGGAAATGGCAAAGCTAAGCAATCCACCGTCAATATAGGCATTCCTCCATGTCAATGATAGATCATAACCAAGAAACCACATGCATATGCCATGCATGCCAAAACTAGCAAGGAAATCATACATGCAACTCGGTACCTGCAAGCAAAACCCGTTGTAGTTGTTGATCCCGATGTCCTCTTGCGCTTTCTTGCTTTTCCTTTTCCTTCATGCTCCAAAACTCCAAGTATGCCACACCCCTCCAAGAGTGCTCCAATGAAACTCTAAGTGTCCAAGAGTATGAGAGAGAGATCCAAAACTGAATTGACAAAAGTCTGTCAACTGATCCTCATAAGACTTTTTATTAATGAGGATCAGTTGACAGACTTTTGTCAACTGATCCTCATTAATGGCTATACAGGAAATGGTAAAGCTAAGCAATCCACCGTTAATCTAGGCATTCCTCCATGTTAATGATATATCATAACCAAGAAACCACATGCATATGCCATGCATGCCAAAACTAGCAAGGAAATCATACATGCAACTCGGTACCTGCAAGCAAAATCTGTTGTAGTTGTCGATCCCGATGTCCTCTTGTGCTTTCTTGCTCTTCCTTTTCCTTCTTGCTCCAAAACTCCAAGTATGCCACACCCCTCCAAGAGTGCTCCAATGAAACTCTAAGTGTCCAAGAGTATGAGGGAGAGATCCAAAACTGAATTGACAAAAGTATGTCAACTGATCCTTATAAGACTTTTTATTAATGAGGCCTTTATTTTCTTCATTTTTCCATTATTTTCTTTCAATTTTCTTCTCACATGCAACCTGTGACCTTTCACCTTCATTTTCTCCTAATTTCCATTATTTTCATAAAAAAATGTCAACTAATGCCTCATTCCTTTCCAAAGCTTTTTCCATTGCCTTTGCTAATTTCCTTAGCCATTAATAAACCAAACTGACACCCCACTTGGATGTTTTTACCACCATTCAACTTGGAATACGTGTCTCATGACTTTGGTCTTATATATTTTACATGGATTTTTTACCAGGGTTGTTACAGAACCCTCCCCCTTAAGGGAACACCGTCCTTGATGTTCAGTGACACCTATAAACCAACAAACCACTGAAAATAAAAAATATTGCCTATGGAGTTTTATAACACAACTCGTTGCAATATTTACAGTGACCACTGTTGAAGATATGACAATCATACCATTTGTTAGAGCTTTATAACACAACTCATCACGATATTTACAATAATAACCACATATATGCTCATACACATTTGATTCAAATAGAAAATAATTAAACTGTCTATGGATCTTTATAAATCCACCTTGATACAATATTTACAATAATACATGCATATACACATATGCACATTTTCTCAACCAACAATAAAATGATACGATGTTTGCATCCACAAAAAGGGAATCCAGAGGCTCACACTTACACCCTCAAATTAATACCAAGATTCACCTCCTTCCCAAGTCAAAAAAAGAAATCAGACAAGTGGTCCAGAACCCACTACCAAAGTCAAAGTTGCATCCAATGTCTAGCGCTACAATCCTGCACCACTTGTCCTATGAGTGAACAGTTACCAACTCATTGTTTGAAGGCACACTCCCAATGTGCATATGATTCCATCTAGCAATGCTAATGACCAAAACAAATCCATCCTCGACCATCCCTTCTCTGCTACACAGTTCTTTGAACATTCCTGTCACTCCCTTTGATGTAGTCATACACCTTCCAAGTTCTGGGTGCATCCCCTTCTCTGCTACACAGTCCCTCGGGCGACCCCTCCCTTAGCAAGGTTTCCTCGCATCGGAAGGTCCAAAAACCAAGGAATATCCCTTCCTCAAAACCATCATACCCGTCATAGCATGCTCATGGAAATCAATGGACATTATTAGGCACCAATGTCCCACAATGACCCTACTATTTAAGTGCTTTACCAACATATTCCTTCTTGTTCAATTCCTTGCACTGATGCTGCTAATTCTCGCAGTCGGATTCAACCACCCAACCGGGTATTTTCATGCTTTCCTATACCAAGCACATAAATTCCAGTAGACTCAAAACGAATCGAAATAAACTAAAATCATACCTCATTGGTGGCTCGTCAATAAGTTACACCTGCAATTATGTTCAATTCTTGTCACAACAAGTCAAATTAGTTGTTTGGTTAAAATATCATATGTAAACATATCACATCTAATTAGCTCAAAACACAACTATCATAATCAAAATCATAGATCACAAGTAACCATCATAAATCAGAGTCATAGATCACATGTATTCATCATAAACCATAATCATAGATTACATGCATAATTAAAACTAAAATAAAATATTGATACTTATCCTTTAATCGATCCTTAGCTTCTACCTTTATCTTATGTATTTTTCGTATGCACATCGGATCAGTTGCCATACTCGACAAACACCCAGTGCCTTTTCTTCAATCACACACATATACACATAGTGTGCATTACACACATACAACCACACACGACATACAACACCATGCAATACATGCACCTACACCTGATGTACAACACAACACATAAATCTGCATCTGATGTATGACACAACACCTACACCTTCACCTAGTATACGACACAACACAAGATATACATGTACATTCGATGTACAACACAATATGATACATATACGTATATCAAGTACAATGCAATGAATACACATGTCACGATACCACAACTACACAATTCACATACACAATACCACACATACACAAAATAACATGTATAACATGCACACAATACCACATGTGCACAACATAGCATGTATGACATGTACACAATACCACATGTACAACAATACAACCTGTACACAATACCACATGTACACAACACCACTTGCACAACGTGTACACAAAACCATATGTATATAGCATCACTTGCACAACGTGTACACAACACCACATGCATGACATGTACACAACACCACTTGCACACAATACCATTGCACAATCATGCACACAACACCATATGTTAGTTCTCTGTAATACTAGTGTATTCCCTTATTATTATATTCATTGTTTCCCCTTATTGTTATTGTTGTGCCCATGTTGTCCCCATATTGTTATTATTGTGCCCCATAGAAGCCCACTATTGTTATTGTTGTGCCCTTACTTTATTATTGTTATGTCGCTCTGATTATATTGTGACCCCTTAGACTCCTATATATAGAAAGTAGGTTTTGTCGTTGGTATCATCCAAGAATTGTTCATTTTTGTAATGTAAAGGAGGTTTCCCCTTCGAAGAGGCTAATTTTTAGGTTCTTGATATCTCTTTTCTTCTATTTTGTGAGCTGGTTGCATAACACTTGGTATCAGAGCTTTGGATTCTAGGGTTTTGCTTCTTCAAACAGGTCATCGTGGAATTTTCGCTATAATTTGCTTTTTTAGAAGTTTCAGATGCTGAAATTAGAACCCATTTGAGCCGAAATCTTTATGAACATTGGGTCTGAATTTCAGATCTTGTCTCACTATATTTTCAGAGATATGATCCAAGGAAGCTAGGGTCTTTGCAGGATCCGAAATTACATCTCAAATAGGTGACCTTGGGAAAATTGTCATAACTTTATCTTTGAGTATCAGATTAAAATTTCGTAAATATTTACAGAAATAAAACAGACTTTAGTTTTCTGTGTATCGTTTTGAGGTTCGAAGTTCGAAAACGTGACACATGGAACTTATTACAAGTTTGCTCTACTGAACCAGTCTATAATCAGGTCATCGTGGGAGATTTGACATAACGCTTTCTTGGAGAATCAAATCTTGATCAGATTGGTGGTTTTGGAAAGAGGACGCAGAGGGATATCACAAGACAAAATTTCAGACCTTGGAGATCCGAAATTACAGAGATACAACAGATTCAATATCAATCTCCTATAAAGCGAAAAAAGGTGTGTAGTCTTTTTAAAAATTTGCATAAGTTTGGTTTGAAAAATTAGTTTGCAATGATTCAAAGGGCACATTGAAGCATAATTATCATTAATTGATGCCCCAAAGAAATAAAACAGAAACACCTAGTAAGCAACCTAAAAGCTATAGCACGACTCATGAAGAAGAGGAAGAAATGCAACATGATATATCAAAATTACGAGACCAAGTGCAAAACATTTCACTCACAAAAAGTAACAGAAGTTAAGATGGATGGTTTAAAGGAAGACATGGAAGCTAAGATGAATTGTGTGGAAGCTAAGATGGATGGTTTAAAGAAAGACATGGAAGCTAAGATGAATTGTGTGGAAGCTGAGATGAATTGTGTGGAAGCTAAGATGGATGGTTTAGAAGTAAACATTGAAGATTTGAAGAAAGACATGGAAGGTTAGAAAGGAGGTTTGACAGTTGTTACAAGAAATGCTTCCTAATCACGAAAAGGTAGTAGAGGAAACTCATGATGAGAGCAAAAGAAATTTTAATCATGATTTCCTAGAATCTAAAGTTGGATTGAAGACCCACCATGTTCCAAAGATCAGTATGAGGAAGTTTGATGGCAAGGATCTAGTAACATGGATACTGCAGATGGAGCAATATTTCGATCTCCATAATGTGCAAAACACACAAAAGGTACGCATTGCAACTTTATATTTGGAACCCAATCAGTTTGTATGGTATCGATGACTTTTCTCTCATAAACAAATTTTCACTTGGTCAACTTTTATGGAGGAAATGATAACACATTATTAGGATACAAAAAACAACACCTTCTTTAGCCAATTTATAAATCTCAAACAAAATGGTACACTGGTGGAGTACATTGAGGAATTCCAAAATTTGAATATAAGGGTAAAATATATTCCAGAGGAGCATGGGATTGATGTGCTCACAGGGACATACCCAAGACTCTCAAAACATAAAAGGAAAGAACCAAAAGAAACCAAGAACAAAACCATGAAAAACCAATAGAAATACGACACCACAAATAAAGTGGCATGGCCATGCACCAGACATAAACAAAATCACAAATTGAGTGCAAGCAAATCACCAAAACACTGAAAGCACAAGACTAGCAACAAACACCATGACTCAATACGCATGGGTTCCCAATGCTTCCAAGGGAAATCTCAACCTAATCCTTCTTCGAGATTTCATGGCAGTCTCTTTGCCATGCAAATCCTTTTGGACTTCCAATTTTTCATAATTTTACATGGTTTATTATTATTATTTCCATTATTTTTAATGAATTAAGAAGAAATTTGCAAGGTTTTACTAATGATAGTTTAGCAAGTTAAAGTTGTTGCAGATTTGTCAAGTTTCTGTAGCTACCTCCATGGTTGAGGTAGTAGCACCACTCTAGAATGAAATCTGACACTTGGACTTGGTTTCTAGAAGCTCCAATATGGATTTGTATTGGTCAAATTCCACCCAGCTCGCACGTGTGGACCTCCAGGCAAAGATCAAGGGAAAATCACAACAATTTTGACCAGTCAACTTCAAACGTGTTTTCTGAGCAAATGAAAGCGAATCTTGAATAACAAAAACATGAGTTTTGTTCAGAACGGGCCCAATTATGTTCTCTAAGAATAGTTTTCCCGAATTCGTTACTATTTGGGAGATATTTCAGGTTCTTTGGAGCCCTATTTTGCAGGTTGCGTGAGCAAACATTGCACCCATGTGTCAATAAACACCCAGTCAAGCAAACAGAGGTTGGAATGGACTGTGCTTCATCAAATTCGTGGCAACCAGGTGTCCATTCAGTTCTGATCTTTAGCCATATGAATCTCCATGAAGTTACATTGTAATCACTATATAAACACTCCATTGAAACATAAAGGTGTGTGTAATTTTTGAATGCAACAGTGTCATGTTAAAAATATGTTTTCATCCTTTTAATTGAAGAAATTATTTTGAGGATCTGGATACGTCGCTGATTGCCTGTTTAGCACTTTGAAATCTCCTGTTTGTGGAGGGCCCTTGCAAACAATGAAGGTCCATTTCTATGTTTTTATTTATTTGTTTGAATTAGCCAGTTTTACATGTTTCCTTCGTCATTTGACATAGTTGTTGTAGCTTTCCTTTTTATCATTTGATGTAGTTTCTCACATGCTGTAGAATCATTTTTATTTTGCTAAGTCTTTTCTCTTGAGGCGTTAAATACATAATAATTTTTGTAGACCTCTTCATAAGTTTCATTTCAGTTTATGAGCAGTTTTCTTTCAGAATATCAATGATTTGATTGCAAGTCTTTGAGTGATTTCATTACAGGTTATGCTTGATTTCCTTGTCAAAAATTAGAGCAATTTTTATTGTCAGTTATGAGTGATTTCATTTTCAGCAATTTGAGCGATTATTTATGGGTGATTTCTTTCTAGCATAAAGAGTAATTTCTTTACAAGTTTTCATTTCCTTAAAATTCCATTTTAGAAGTATGAGAGAAAAGATGCATGGTTTTCATCAATAGAATTCAATTCCATTTTTATGCAAAAGACTGTTAGGACATTAGTTAGAATAATTCTTCTTTTAACAACTAACATTAGATTGGATAATTAGATTCTCCTTTGAGTTTTTATTAATTTCATCAAGATTAAGAATTTAGTCATAAGATTGAATCTGTTCACTTTATTAGGGACATAAAAGTATAAGCATCTTTAGAAGTAATCTCCAAAACTCAATCATCACATCAATAAACTAAATGAATAAAAGAGGATTCTAACATACTAGCATATATAGTGCAGTTACACTTCACAAGTTTACCAACTCCGGTTGATAATTTATGTAAGCAATTTAAGACAATTAAATTGACAAACATTTTGGCATTGTTGTCGGGGAGGTGTAAATAGGAGCCTTTTTCTTTCTTAAAAAACAAAAACTTCAATCATATACCACCCCCGCTATATCACGTGGTGTAGTAAGAGCCACACATCCACATCATGAATTCCTAGTTTTGCAGGTAGAAGAAGAGCTGACAAAGGAGGTAGAAGAAATGACTGAAGATGATGATAATGAAGAAGATCCTTTTGATTTTCCCATTCAAGAAACTGATATCAATGTTTATATGAAGAACATCCCTCCATCTGTACTTCCTAACTTCAAAGGTATGAGGTCAGAAGACCCGAGAACCTTTCTTTTTAATTTGAAATAATTCGTAGATCTTATGGCTACTCATTACACATTCAAAAACTGAATTTGTTTCCGGCAACATTGAAGGATAAAGATCTTAGATGGTTCATGACTTTAGGAACAAATTTTATAAGGACATGGGATGATATGAAAAGAGTATTTTGGGAAAAATATAAAGATTATTGCATACACTATGAACTTAGAAATGAAGTCTTTAAGATGAAACAAAAAGAGGATGAAAGCCTAGAAGATTTAGTGGAGAGATTTACTTATAATATCAAAAGATCTAAATTGTATAAGTTAGGATTAGACACATTAAAAACTTTCCTACTAAATGCTATAAAGGATAATTGGATTGATCTTATTAACCTGGTTGGAAAAGGAGATGTCTATCAATTGTCATTTCAAGAGATTTTTGAACTATGCAAGAAGATATCAAGAGGAAAAGTAAAGTATGGAAGATTCCCTCAAGATCCAGTTACGACAAGATTAAATAAATCGACATCATGATTGGTAAGTCAAACTGAACTTAACAATTTGCTAAATATTCTTGGTAATTTAAATAAACAAATTAATATGCTAAGAACGAAAAACCAACAAAAATTTGAGAATGTTACTTCATTTATATTTTGCCCTAAATGTAGAAAGAAACATGATTTTCATAAATGTCCACTTGATAACATTAAAATTTGTGAAATTCGTGCAGGATCACATACTACTAAAGATTGTCCATCATTACAAGGATTAAAGGCAATTTACTAGGGAGAAAATCAAACAATGGAACAATCTTGTTATGTAGCTCTAAGAAAATTATGACAACGTCATCAACCTAATATGATGCAAGATCTTATTTCACAATTTTAGGGATATGCACAACAATCTCAAAGTAATTGGAAAACACCCTTGCCTTGGCAACCTTTGCCATCTCAATCCCAATCTCAAAACCAATCTTGGAAACAAGGTTGGCAAGAGCATTACAAAGGAAATCCACCATATCCTCAATCTTTCCCTCACTATCCTCAATACAAATATCAATTTTATCCATACCATTCACCTCCACCACAACATCAATTTCACCCTCAGTTGACCTCAATTAACCTTTCCCAACAAATCCCTTGCATCATACTGCCATAAACACATAACTATCAGTACATAAATAAACATAAAAATACACTTGTTACCTTACCCTTTTGCGCCAAGCACGCTGCCTTGCAACTAAACATGTACACTTCTCAAGGAACTCCAATTCCTTGACAAATCAAGCTATAACTGGATGCCAATTGTTATATATGTCAAATACATGTCCATGAATATAGCATATATCCACATAATTTCAGACAAGATTAGGGTTAAGAAGACTTCTTGCATTCAAAGGATTCATTCATTTTGAATTGTGGTTTCCAAACATAGCCCAAAGGAGTTTTCAACCAATTTCCTTTTTTTCACCTTTTCCTTGCTGCAATTGAGTCTAACTATGCACTGTCACCTCACCCAAATGTTAGTTATATAAACAAATCAACTATTACCTTGTCACACTAATGCAAATCATGTTTCTCTGCAACTACTCACATATGTCAACCATATGTTCCAAATATCAAGACATTATATCTAGTAATTGAAATCAACCTTTACTAAGACTATTAACCATGGAATAATCAACAATCAACTAATAATAATAAATCATAACACTACAACTAGCACTCACTTGCACTCAAGTACATATCAACTGTCTTAGCACATAATCTGTTAGTACAACCATATTAAAACAAAACCATTCCTTCATGCAATCTTATAGACACATACTCATATCATGCAATTAATCAAACATCCAATCAACTTGTAAACATACCATGCTAGATAAACCAAATTGACGACATAATCAAACATATAAATCAATGTATCTCAGGGGAGGCTATCACATCTGCACAAGCCAGTCCAGATTAATACGACACAACATCACAAGTATATCATCTCACACCTAAATGTGATAAAAATAACCATCTACACAAACCAATCCAGATCAACACGATACATATAACATGAAAATCTTAATGAAATAACCCTAATCATTAAGTTAACTAACATATAACATCAACAAGTTAACATATAGCATACTCAGAAACAACATATAACATAATCATCAATTTAACTAACATAAAACAATGACAAAAATGCATATAACAAGAAGTTGCTATCATTCATGACTATCCGACACATGTGCCTATGACTACACTAATCAACTAGAAGTTATCATACATGTAACCACCACTACAATAAAATGAAAAACATGTATATAAGTGACCCTAATTCTTATGACAACCATTAACCACACACATGCATTCCAAACATACAAACCTATTCATACCCCAAAGTCTAGTGTTGCAACCTCACTTTGATGATCTGCATCTTCTGCTTCATCTCTGTCAACACATAAGCATCATAACAACCAATAGAATCATGATAACAAAAGACCACAACAATGACCATCACAATGCATATCTTACCTACTATACATGCATAACTATAACCATGACAATGCATGCATAACAACATACATAAACTAACATGAATAACAAATGCATATACAACCGATATATACTCATGACAACCACATCCTATCAAAACAACATCAACTCCTACATGTCAACACAACTATAACAATGACCACTAACATGCATACATAACAAACACATATAAAACCTACATGCATGCATGACAAACAGACTCCGCCCATCTAGTCCAAGTGTTGAACCATGCTATGATACCACTCTGTAACACCCTCCTCCCACATTTACCCAAGTTAACTGGTCCACTGGGGTAAACATGCGATGAGAGGCTAAAGTGATATGATTCAACTCCCCATGTATAGTTAAGGAAGTGGAACCAACACAACACAACCAATCTAGCCTTTTGCACATGTCACAGAACCTACAAGAGCCAACCAACCCTTCCAAGTGATCAACCCCTGAGACAACTTGACACTTCACTACCCTATAGCATTAGTCGCTCCCATGACATGGGAATGTGTGTGACTGGGGCCCTCCAGTTGATTTCAAAGCAAGGTCATGCGAGCAATTGGGGTCTTTTTCAGCTAGTTCAGAGCCTGCAACCCTAGAATCTATGCCAGTTTTTCAGGGCCAGGACTCAGTTCACTACCTAGAACTTCCTGAAACTTCCATAAATAAAAAGTAATAATGATACAATTTCAAATGCTTGAACAAAGAATTCACTGGACCCCTACTAGCCATGACAAACATTTCGTCAAACATGTCACAAATATGCATTCTACAGGTCATAACAAGAGATATGAGCATAGGGGTCTCATACTTATCTGAGAATCACTAAGAAACATTGATGCCTTATCACGCTAGCTGCATTATCATCTATTAGGTCACATATTCATTGTTCATTCATTTACAAATCAAAACATGATGAGAGACATCCATCATCATTGTCATAAAACATGCTCATAACCAACATATAATAAATAGAAATAACAAGGATATAATAGCCATAAAAACCACATATAAACAAGTCTATTTAGCCATCAACTACAAGAGGAAGGAATCTATTATTAACATATGCAAAATGCAACTAGGTCTAGGACTTCCATGAACCACCCGACCATAGACTAGTCTGAACCAAGCCTCTCTTTCGGCCAGTCACCTTTGTGCCATATTCCAGGAATAAATGTGGGATCTCATCGAACAAATCCAACAAAACCAAACCAGTGCTTCCAGAGGCCAACCACCTCAACCCTCAACTAATGATTCCACCACACGGTCGTACATCACTAACCATCACTAGATTGCTCTCTACCCAAGCTGTCTAGGTCTCTAGAGCGTTTGTTCCAACTAGGGCTTCCAGAACTAGTAACTCAACCCATAGTTGTCATCAGGCTTCCATATCATTTGTCCAGCTAGGGCTTCCAGGACTAGTAACTCAACCCACCAAGGTCTTCCAGAGCATTTTTCCAACCAAGGCTTCCAAGAACTAGTAACTCAACCCACAACCAAAGGAACATGAGAACCAAATAAAAAAAAAAAGAAAAGAAACCCACATCACCATGGCTATCTAGGAAATGGCAAGGCTAATCAATTCAATGTCAATCTAGACATTCCTCCATGCCAATGACATATCATAACCAAGAAACCACATGCATATTCCATGCATGCCAAAAATAGCAAGGAAATCATACATGCAACTCAATACTTGCAAGAAAAACCTATTGTAGACGCTGATCCCGGTGTCCTCTTGCGCTTTCATGCTCTTCCTTTGCCTTCTTTCTCCAAAACTCCAAGTATTCCACAATCCTCCAAGAGTTCTCCAAGAAAATTCTAAGTGTCCAAGAGTATGAGAGAGAGAGAATAGGAGATAGCTCCAAAAATGAACTAACAAAAGTATGTCAACTGATCCTTAGAAGCCTTTTTATTAATGAGGCCTATGTTTTCTTCAATTTTCCATTATTTTCCTTCAATTTCCTCCTCACATGCAACATGTGACATTTCACCTTTCTTTTCTCCTAATTTTCATTATTTTCATAAATAAAATGTAATGCCTCATGCCTTTCCAAAGCCTTTACCAATTTCCTTAGCCATTAATAAACCAAAGTGACACCCCTCTAAGATGTTTTTCCCACCATTGAACTTGGAATACATGTCCCATGACCTTGGTCTTATATATTTTTAGATGGATTCTTGACTAGGGATGTTACATGCATTGACTTTTCTCGAAAAGTATAAAGACTACTTCATAGATCATGATCTTAAAGAGAAAATTTTTAAAGGGAGTAAAATATAAGATGAATCTCTTGAGGATTATGTAGAAAGATTTGATTATAATGTCAAAAGAGATAAGAAACATAGTTTAAGTCTTGATACTTTAAAAACTAATTTACTGAGAGGCATTAGAGATGAGTGAATAGATATTTTGAATCTAATGGGAAAAGGAGAAAATCTGCAGTTGTTTGTGAATTATGCAAACATATTTCAAGAGGAAGATTCAAATATGGTAAGGGACCCAGAGATACCAACATCTCTAGGATAACTAAATCAACAACTGGTGGAGTAAATAGAGTTGAATTGAGTAACTTATTTGAAAGTTTTAAAACTGATATTCTAGGTACTCTTAGTGAGCAATTAGATACATTAAAAATCCATAGTACACAAAAATTAAAAATATATGCTTCTCAATATTTTGTCCAAGATGTGGAAAAAACATCCTTTGCGTGAATTTCCTTTAGATAACATTGAAATATGTGTTATATGTGTAGAAAATCATGCAACAAAGGATTTCCCATCCTTACCAAGACTAAAGGTAGTATCAAAGGGACAATGGAGCAAATGAGACTGCAGAGAAGCTTTACTATGTCATACCAAGAAGACCATGGCAATCACGACAACCAAGTATTACCCAAGATCCTACTTAGCAATTTAATCCATATTAGAAATATACACAATAGAGTTGGAATACCCCTTTACCTTGGAAACCATGGCCACCAAAAACACGAACCAACCTTGGCAACAAGGATGGTGAGGGCATTATTATGGAGGTATGCCAAATTTTCCTCAATATCCACAACAATATCCCCAAAATATTTAATATCCACCATATCATCCTCAATATCCTCCACACCCTTAGAAATCTTAACCAAATCAACTTCCTCTGCAAACAAAAAACCCACAACCACAACAATTACATTTTCCTTCTACATAAACTCCTCATAGACCTAATCAACTATCCGCACAATCCATTTTGAATCCAAATAATCCAAATAATAAAGTAGCTCAACCCGCTTACAACACTGAGTTACATAATTTTCCAACTTACATGATTACCCCTATAGATCTAAATGACATTCATCTTATATCATGAATGGTACTTAATAAAGAATCCCCTATTATCATTAAAGAGAAAAATGAGAAAGAAATTCCCAATAAAATAATAGATGATCCAACAATAAAACATACTTCCTCTATCCCTACAGTGAATCAGTTCTCTACATTTAAAGATCCTCCTTTTCCAAAAGGATTACATGTGGAGAAACAATTACATGTAGAACAACAATTAATACCATCTGATTTTGATATGTTGGATGAATTAAGGAATGTTTGCATTGTATACCTTATTGAAAATGTAGAAAATAAGGTCTTCTTGCTTACACCTTAGCCAATGAAGACCTCGAGTTGTCCTTAGGAGATAGACTCCAGTTGTGGTGATTTAATTTCCATTTTATCAGAATAATCATCACGAGTTCATGTGTAGACTTGTAGCTTCAATTAAGTGGAAGTATTCATCAATTTGACTACATGATTGGTTGGAAAATCGAGTTTCGTTAAAATGAGTTGGGTTTTAAGTCTTAATTGAAGGAAGAGTGAGTTAGATCTCCAAAGTTGATTGGAGAGAACATGAGTTAACAACTCCAATGATGATTGGAAGGAGAGCAAGTAACAGTCTCATTTAACTTGCATTCAAAGCTCGAGTTCTAAATTTGAACTAGCCAAATTTAGCATGGATCGAATCTATAAAAGAATGAATGCACATATTTATTCATTCTTGTATGCACGAGTTTGTGTGTGTGATAGACTTGCTATGAGAGAGTATATAGGAGGATCCTATACGCAAAAATGAATAGAGTGACTTTCTTGTGGAGATTAACACTAAGAAATAGGAATTCTTGTGCTAGGATTTAGGAGGTATGTCCTAAATAGGTCAAACTACACTAGCAAATAGGAAGAGATGAATGTAGGGAAATCGAGCCAGAAAGGCTACAAGGAAGCAGGAGCAGAGGTCAAGATTTTGTAAGGTGTTTCTAGCTAGTATAGTAGTGAGAAAAAGTGAGTTTTAAAGTAAAACATTTTTCTTGATCTAACTTCTCAAAACTCTATTGGTAAAATTAAACAACAAGAAGTGGGTTGTCCTAATTGGGTTTCACAAGAAATGTTTTGTGTCTTTTGTGTGATTGTGATCTTTATCTCTGCATTTTATTCCGCTGTGTTGGACACCTAATCCTCTAAGGATTGGTGTGGAAGCTGAACAACCAAAGGGAGTCCAAGAGACCACTTGGAATATGAATCCAAGGGTCACACCATGTACTATAAATGTATATCATGTCAATAATAGATGTACTCTCATGCTTATCATTCATACTCTGTTGTTGCCATATATGTGTTTAACATGATATCAGAGCTCCAATCGAATTTATGGCCTGCTCTAATTTGAGTAATTTGAGTCACTTGTTTCTTGGACTCCCTAAATGTCAGCTTTGTCTTTTTGCCGCCTTCATGTGTGCCGTAACTGCCATTATTATTCTTGCTATAGGCAGTCCCACTGCCTTCCTTAATTGTCAAGTCACAAACATGCACCAGACCGTTTCTCTACCTATCACACTGTTTGTTGGTTTCCTACCAAAAATATCTGTTTGCATTTCAGGGTGTAAGCGGAAACGAGAGCGCAACAAAGAGAAACAAAAGTGTCAGAAGGTTTACAACGGATGTTGAACATTGCCACTGACAGATTGTCTTTGAAAAAAAGGATAGACCACGGTTTCTATGGAGAAATGGACCAGATTGGTAAATCCCTACGCAAAATATTTGTGGTGTAGCCTTAGAGCAGTCTTGGTTTGAAGAAACTGGTGCGGTGAAAGGTATATGTACAGTCGTCTCCCAACTCCTGATTTTAATATTGTAATACTGTGTTGCGACATCACTTGGTGGCCTTGCCATACTGCCCGATCATCTACGCTAACTCATACCTCAAATTCCTTCCGTGCTTCTCCACCGGTTCTCGGAATGCGTCTTCTATGTTTGGGCCATTGTCCATAACGTATACCACCGCATACGTTGCGGCCCCTCCACCAAAAACGCTAGCTTGTATTTCCCATATCAATCTATGGAATTTGTGTTAAGTGCCAATCTGCCCCTGCCCATCCACGGTGCGTTTTTTGTGTGGTACATACGTTGTATAACTCTCAATTTTTAACTGTGATACCATCTTGGCTCCCATCGATTTTTAAAGAATGCGTTTGTTACACCACCACTTAGGATTTCTGTATTTACAATGCAAGTCATACGTATTGCAGCCTCCTCCCAAACAAGGCTTACCATTCACCATACGTTAAAGAGGACGACCTTAATACGACCTTAAATTTGCTCTCCGCCTTTAATACCACCGTACTTGCCCAAATACAGATGACAATTTCAAATCTATTTGCAAGTTTGAAAAGGTACACTATTTATGATCCTGTTCCTATGATATTCCAGTCAACCACCTTGCAACGCTATCTCCATATACAACGCTTCTAGGCTTTCCATTTTGCATATTCCAGTCAGCCACTCTGCAACGTTGTCTCCGTACATGGTTTCCGTAGCCCATTCCACCATACCTGCCCATATCATTGCCATACCCATTCCTCCATACGTTGGCCTTTATCCATACATTGGTCAACCAAAACCCACCATTGCAGCATTACATATTCCACCGTGGAGTCGGTGCCATTTACTCCTTCTCTCGACTCTGAACGAGGAAAATTTGAGGCAAAGGAATAACTGCTTGGGACATTAAAAAGGTAGAGAAATTTGTGTGTTGGTTTTAGATGAGCATTTCCCTATATTTTTTGATGAGCGTTTCTCTATATTTCCCAACACATGTTAGCTACTCCAAGTGTGTCAGACTGAATTGCTTGGTATCGAACGTTGTCTCCATATTGAACGCTGTCGACTCTCACTGTGTGGGAGAGCATCCATAACTCTGTCGACTCCCACTGTGTAAAAGTGCATCCTATATTCTCCAGACCGCACAGGTAGTGAAACAATTGTTGGAGTTGTTTCTCCTTCCGATGGAGACTTTTCTGATCTGGTAACTGTAGCCACACTTGGATACAAAGCGTTTGGAGATGGTTGAGAATTTGCAAACGTGGCGTGTAGTAGTGAAGTAGAGGATTTTAACTATGAGGTCGTCTAGGAACTCCCGTAGATTAATAGTCTCATTCTTGGTCTCAGGTTCAGTTTCCGGCTGAGGCTGTGCTAATCTTGCTTTTGATTCGTCCATGGCTACTCAAAACTGAGACGCAAATCGCAGCAAAGCCCTGAAAAATCCTATGGCGATTTATACTCATTTGCATTTAGCTTCGCCTTGGTAGTACCAATATCCATTGGTTGTTTTATAAGGAGTTGTCTATAATGCGACTTTTTGAGATTCCGGTGACGGAATCCGGCGGAAGAAATTGAGCTGAAATCATGATTTGTTGCAGTTAAAATGGTTTTTTAACTGCATATTCGGATTCAGCACCCTGAAAAACCCCTGGGACAGTTTCATTGTGCAGAAATTAGTTATCAAACTTGGATTTCCATAAATCACTGCCGGATTTTCACCGGAAAAAATCGCCGGAAAGGCTTTCAAAAAGTCGCGTTAAAGACTACGGCGTTTTATAATGGCATTATAATCATGCAACCCTAGCGCTACAGTGTCCATGGATGAGCCTGGATAGCAGAAAACCGCATTGTTTCATGACAACTTGCAGTATCTTTCCGTTCATGGGATCATCAAACAAGTCTTTTTGTTTCCCTAATTTTTGACTTTCTCTGAGAAATTCTCTTCATTCGTGTGTACATTCAGTTAAGTGACTGTCCAATGGACTAATTTTCTATATAAAAGGAGCAGACAGGTCCAAAAAAAATTGTTTATGAGGAACGCTGAACACGGGTCAGATTTGTCACTTCAAAACTCAGACTAAAATAGGATTCCAGAGGGTTCTGTCCTTAAGGGAAGAGATAAGGTGACTTTTCTCTACTGTAAAAATCTCCTTGTAAGCAATCAAATACTCATTGAAAAAAAAAGAAAAAAAAGTTGCCTTGATTCCTGTTGAAAAGCTGGCAAATTAATTTTCTAAAAAACATTATTGTTTCTACAAGTGCATTTTTGGTCATTTGTTGATTTGATTGTTTGAATAATGGAGAAAATTCATGGATTATTAGAGCTATTAAGCGCTCTAATCTTAATCCATGTAAGCACTGTAATAAAACCATTCATTCTTCAAATAGATGCTTCAGAAACAAGCCTCCTGCAAAAAAAAGGATTCATCTTGGATGGATCGCTCCTTGGCAATGGGCTTCAACAACCAAGAAGATATTTCGCTCATACAACAGAATTTGTTCTCGAATATTGAATAGTCTTGCAGTTGAGTTTTCTCCATCATCTCACCTTGTATCTGACAGGGGGGAAGTGATGGTCATCTACAAGATTCAAAGCCACATCAAGCGAGCCTGAACCACAACCTGCCATACCAAATTCAGAGTTTTAGCCAAAGACAAATATGCCCTTGAGCATGCCTTTAGTTGGTGATGTCTCTTCAAAGAATTGGGGACACTTACTCTAGTAGAAGACTTCAGCTTCTTGCCAGTTTTGGAAGAGTTTTAGGAATTACATTAAGCATTCCAGAGTTGGTGGTAATCCTTAAACCATCACAGGTTGATACCTCCCTTTTCAGATTGATGTTCTCCCTTTTGTGCGGGGTGAGACCTCCCTTTCATGGTTGAAGTTTTCCCTTTTCAAAACACCAGGAACACTTCCTCTAGCAGAAGACCTCAGCTTCTTGCCAGACCTGGAAGAGTTCTGGGCACTGCACTAAGCATTTCAGTGTTGGTGGTCATCCTTAAACCACCTCCCTTGATACCAACATTTTGGAGAGCACATTCAGCCTAGTGTTGCCATGCATTTTTGCACGTTTTGTATTACAGACCTCTTCTTGGAATCATACATATCCTTTCAGATTAAGGGGGGGAATGTTGGGCACCTAATCCTCTAAGGGTTGGTGTGGAAGATGAACAACCAAAGGTAGTCCAAGAGACCACTTGGAATATGAATCCAAGGGTCACACCATGTACTATAAATGTATATCATGTCAATAATAGATGTATTCTCATGCTTATCATTCATACTCTGTTGCTGCCATGTATGTGTTTAACACATTGCTTATCTATTGTTGAGAAATTTTGTGTCTTGATGAAAAGAAATTAGTTTATGATTCTTCATCATAGCAGTGAATTTTCATGGAAAATTAACATGGTATCAGAGTAGGGATCAACATAAATATTAGCACACAAATATCAGTTTGTGAAGAAAAGAGATAGATTTGTGAAGAGCATAAATTAGTTTGTGAGTTTTTTGAAGAGCAGAGAAGTTCCTTAGGTAGTAGTATGGAATTCCTAGGACTAAGGTTAGATCACAGTTTAGAGGGAGCCTCAAATTTCTGTGCATGGAAGGATTGAATAATGGGGCGGGGGAATTTATCGAGAAAGTGATAACGCCACCTCAAGGTATTCAATAGTTGGCCCGACATACTAATAATGACACCAAGGTGAAGAGGACCATTCTAGAGGGGGTTAGAGACCATATTGTTCTTCATATCCATGAGAAGAAGACAACATATAATATATTTAAATCCATCTTATATCTGTATCAGGGTTCCAGTGATGCGAGGAAGATTGCTCTCAAAGAGAAGCTACGAACTATTTGGATGAGCAAAGATGAGCTCATCACCACATATCTTTCAAATTTCACTCAAGTTCGAGATGAGCTAGGTGGTGCAGATGTGATTGTACCAGAAAGTGACCTTGTGAGCCTTGCATTACTAGGACTTCATAAGTCTTGGTATAATTCAAGGATGGAGTTAGTGATAGAGAGACTTTTCCTAGTTGGGAAAGGTTATGGAGTGATTGCATTCAAGAAGAAATCGATAGATGGACCAGATATGGTAGATCAACAAAGATAGAGGACGAGGAGAACTTTGCCTTGGCAGGTAAAGCCAAGGAGAGGCCATGTCTAGTACGAAGGGCGAGAAGAAGAAAATGATCTATGTAATATCAAGTGCTTCCGTTACCATGAGTTTGGGCATTATGCTACTAAGTGTCCCAACTGAAAGGAGGAGTCTAGAAAGGATCATGTAGTTGCATCAACAAAGGAAGATGCCTTTTTTGCCTAGTTCTAGAAAGATTTCTCATTGATTGCTTGCATGGAAATATCAATATAAAATAACGTGTGATATATTGGTTCAAGAGCATCCCTCCATATGACTGAGAAAAAGAAGTATTTCAAACACCTATAGGAGAAGGACATGTAGTTTTAGACTGAGCTAGGAGATGATGGTATGTATGCAACTAGAGGAGTTGGTATTGTCAGTTTTCAGAGGGATTCGGGTAATCCTCTTCATCTAAGAGATTTCCTTTATGTTACAGGCCTTAAGAAAAATCTTGTTTCGGTAGCTACCCTTGAGGACAAGAGTTATGACGTCATCTTTAGTAAAGGTAAGGCTTACCTCTAGCACTTAGCTTCTGGATGTAAGAAGTAGATAGGTGTAAGGAAGAAGAATACATGCTTACTATAGGTTGATATGGGTGTAGCCTTGAGAAGAAATGCACGAATCTCTTAGAGTAGAGAAGTGATGCTTGAGTGAGAGCAAGATAGAGCTCTCAAGATGGAGCCTTAGCCAATATCTCAAGTTGAGTCTCAACTAGTTGGAAATTGGGCCAACCAGCAGAATGATGAGGAGCTTAGCCCAGGGTGAGTGCAGGCAGTCACTCAGTCAGTGACTCCCAGTATAGGGAGAGTTTGAGCCAAGTGGGCAAAATATTTGTTTATGGAGAATCAGAAGAGATTTGAATCTCCCAGTACTACCTTCAACTAGAGTAAGTAGCCAGAGAGATACACAAGATACATGACACTTATGTATGAGGTGATAGACTCACATATCATGGTTAGAAAGAATATGTCTTTAGATCAGGTTCCACAGGGAAGTATTCTGGTTTAGAGGGAGATACTACAACAATGAAGAATGTAGTAGTGTTGAAGATAGATTCAGTTGGAAGAGGTTCTTCCAGAATTACATTCCTCACTAAGAGGGAGTGTTGAAAATGTAGTGAACAAGGTATTATGGCTTGTGCCTTAGCTAGTGAATACCTCAATTTATCCTCAAGAGATAGACTTCAGTTGTGGTGAGTTCATTTCTAGTTTATGGGAATAATCATCATGATTTCATGCGTAGAGTTGGAGCTTCAGTTAAGTGGAAGTCTTCATCAGTTTAACTACAAGATTGGTTGGAATATTGAGTTCAATTAGAATCAGTTGGGTCTTCAATATTAATTGAAGGAATAGTGAGTTAGATATCCAATGTTGATTGGAGAGAGAATGAGTTAACAACTCTAGTGATGATTGGAAGGAGAGTGAGTAACACTCTCAAACTCACTACCAGAGCTCGAGTTCTAAATTTGAACTAGCCCAATTTAGCATGGATCGAAGCTATAAAACAAGGCATAGATTTATTCATTATTGTATGCATGAGTTTGTGTGTGAGAGAGTCGTGTTGTGACAATGTATCTAGGAGGAGCCTATACACAACATTGAATAGATCAACTTTCTTGTGGAGATCAGTGCTAAGAAATAGGGAAATCTTACGCTATGATTTAGGAGTTTTGTCATAAATAATAAGGGTTAGATTATGCTAGGACATAGGAAGAGATTTTCACAGGGAAATTGGGTTAGAAAGGTTGCAAGGAAGTAGGAGCAGAGGTCAAGGTTTTGCAAGGTGTTTCTAGCTAGTTTAGCAGTGAGAACGAGTGAGTTTTCAAGTGAAACAATTTTCCTTGTATTTGATCTAATTTCTCAAAACTCTATCAATAAAATTCTACAACAAGAAGTGGGTTTTCCAAAGAAAAGTTTTGTGCATTTTAACGGAATACATGTGTTGGTTGAAGTGGTATTAAATGAGTTGATTGTGTAATAAGTTTAACCAACAAAAAAAGGACAGGACCAGGTGTCCTTAGGCTCCAATAGTAAGCAATAGAAGACAAAATGATTCAAGTTTATAATGGGTTGTGTGGAACCTCGGGAAGAGGTAGGCATTTAGCCAGTGAATAAGAAAGGAAAAATCAGGCGAGGAGTTTTACAAAAAAAAGAGAACACAGAGAGAAATAAATCTCTCTTGCATAGAAGCAGCTACAAAAAGAGGAAGGAAAAATGCAGAGAAGAGCATTGAGAATTGTTGTGGAAGACCACAGAGAATGCAACATCTCGAATTGTTGTTGCTAAGTGTTGGAGAGAACTTAAACACTAACTGAAAAACGTTCTTAGAGGCTTGTTGGGCATAAGCATCATAGAGAGTAGTGGATTTCTTGAAGGGTTGAAGAACCCACTAGGAGCCTATGGATTGATGATTCTATTTGATTGGGGAGTGTTGAGGCCCCGAAAATCTGGTCGACAACAAGGGGGATACCCACCCGGTCCGGACCTTGGTTGGCAGCTCCTTATCCGTTTGGTATAGCGGGTCCGACTGGGGATAATGGGACCAGTTTCCCAATTTAAGGGTGTGTGTGTGTGTAGAGTTGGATGATGCTGATCTAAGGGTACTTAAAGCTAATTTAATTCAAACTTCTAAACTAACTCTATGCTATTGTAATCTAATGAGAAACAACACATCTAATCTATGCTAACCCGGGATGCATTTCTTCTATTATGCGATCTAAAGAGATTTCAAACAATAACTGGTAATAAAGATCATTAAGCTATCATAAGAATAGAAATCAATTAAGATAAACCACTTTGCATAAAAAGTTAAGCGAAACAGTTGTGAACAACATATCGCATAATAAGTTATTCATATATCAAACATAAATGAACGACTCCACCGTACAAAAGTGCCAAATGGTAACTCACACATTCATGCAGTAACATATAAACAACTGAAAACTATATATCACTTTAAGAATATGAGCAGAAATGGTCAAGAGATAAAAGTACCATTTATGACTGGTTCCACTCATAAGCTTCAAGCAACAATGATTTATCTCTCCTTGCTCTAACATCTACTAAGAGTACAGAAGTGCAACATCAGTAGCAGATATCAAATGCAAACATTAATAAATCTCGATCCAACCATTCATCAAAAACCCCCTCCGAGGGTGCAAAAGTGCATGTTCTGAGGACAAGTTTTTTGACAAATTTCTGGACCCTTCTCCAAATGCCTGAGAAGGGTTTAAATACTGCTAACTAATTAACTTAATTACATAAATTTAGGATACGGTTTTAAATGACCGCCCTTCTGCTAAAGCAAAACTATTTCTAAAAATTGAATCTAATTCCTAACCATTTCTGTATTTGCTCCTTAGTGCTGCAAGCATGCAACATTCGCCTGGGAAGAGTCGGCTGGTCGTCTTCTGCTTTCGTTTGAGCTACGAAAATAGAAATAACAAGCGCTGGCACCACTTTCTGGTAAACTAGAAGATATTTTCGAGAATCTTCCTCTGGCTGGGTGTATTCACTGCGTGTATACTTGGTAATAACCCAAATTTCTCTCAAACTGATTCTGCTTTTGCTATTTCGGTTTCCGGCCTTGCGAATGACTGAATACGTTAGGGACTTTGCTCTCTGAACAATTTTCTGCATTGAAAACTGCCTCCGTTATTTGTTCCGGGCTTTTCTGGTGCGTTTTCCTTCTTTAGCGCCTTTTTTCTTTTTGCTTTACCGGGCATAAGCTTCAGGATCTTTTGCGCGCCTTTGATTCTGCTTTTGTGCGCCTTTGATTCTGAGTTTCGGATGGCCTATTGACATCAGCATCTGTTGAGTGATACTCTGGAATCTGTGGTCCTGTTGCATGCGGCATCCGTTTGTGAAGGCATCTCTTCTCTGTTCTCTGAGCATTGACGCTTTCCCCTTTTCCTTAGATTTTTCCTGCACATTGCTTTATGTTATTTCCTGTCTTACAGTTTACGCAAAGGAAAAGAGTAATGATAATAAAGATTGACATGAAAGCTTTAAGCTCTAATGAATGCATAATCATGACACCCATAACGAACTGACTCTTCGAAAAACACAAAACTATCCTTCTTGAATACTTTGGCGTATAATCATTAATTTCTTTTAAGGCGCGCCCCCAATTTTGGTCTACGGACAACTTTCCTTGAATACTGCGCCGAGGAAATTTTGCGATGGGTGATTTCTGCGACTCGCATCGCAGCATCGCGGGTCGCGTCGTCAAGATGTGTTATCGCAGAAATTCATGATCGCATTTATCGCAAATTGCATTCTTCACATATCGCAGATCGCGCTTAGTCATTCAATCATTGTGTGCTGCTTACGCGATGTTGCGATATGCGACGTCGCATATCGGCCATCGGAGATTCCTTAAGTTTTTTGATTTAAGAGCGCTTCATAATGTATGCGATGCGATGAATTTCGTGTCGCTTCTTCGCAGCTTATTATGCTCATAGAAAAACGTTTCATTCTCTTCTCGCAATGCGATACAGTTTTAGGGAGTTAAATACAAAAATTTTCATAAAATGTTTTTTGGATTTTTTATTAAGGGTCCCCATTTGTTTGGTGTTATTGCTAATACAAACAAAGAGGGCGGTTGTTGGTGGCCACAACAATGGCGATTCACTGGGAAGAACCAGTTATCTCTGCTTTTCTATTGAATTTTAACTTCCAAAGCAGAAAAATTTTCATAAGTCTAAATTTCGTTATGGACAGATAGAGTACATTATGCCTTATCCTATCAATGATATTTTGTTTCAACCTTTTTCTATTCCAATTGTTTGCTTCCTCAGGCTTTGTCCTTGTATTTACATCAGACATTACTTGGTCTTTTAACGATAAAATAAGGTCTTCTTTGTGTGCTGGCTTTTAAAATATGCTCATTTGTCGTAGGTAGAGCCTCTACTGCCAGCAGGCGTCCATAGCCTCGACAGGGTTACCTGTTACCCAGCAATGATCCTTTATCTTGCTTAAGGCTATTTACAACTTTTTCAGAGAAAAACCCATTTTGACACTTTTTCCTTTTTTATTCTCTAAAGAACAATGTCTTGGTTTGGTGGCCAAATTATGACACAGTCATTCACTTGATTTACACTTTTGCTGAACAAGCTGGCTCGTGATGAGACCCCTTGTCTTTTGATTGCAACAATCTTGAGTCGTTGCCCTGTTTTGGTGGACAGTATTGGCAAAGTCAGCAAGTTATAATATCTGTGATCATGATAAGCCGGCTCGTGATGAGACCTCTTATTCTTTGAGATATAGTGTTTTCTTGGATTGTTTCTCTGAATGCTGCGATTTCCTTTAGCAGGGAGGAAGTCATTGTTTTTCCTTAAGAAAGCTCTGGACGACAATAACAGAGTTTGAAAACAACAGTTTTACAGAGAATATTTATTTTATTATTGATACCTTCATTGTGCTGATATAAAACAATTTTTTGCCAATGGTTGCTTTCATCAATTTTTTTGAAGTTGAAACTAGTATCATATCTAGGCTAAAGTTAACTCTATCTGTCAATAATAAAGATCAGATTTTTCGAAAAATTTTGCTACTTGTACAGGCGAAAAAGCTCAAAATCTGATAGAGAATTGGTGTCTTTTTCGTGAACCCCTGTAGTAACCATCTACAACTGGTTTTATTTATAAGAAAGAAAAGAAAAGAAAAAGAAAAACTAAAACTAAAACTATCCTACAAAATAGAAGAATAATATTCTATGGAAAATATATTTTAAGGATCTGCCCATTAACAGGCAAAGAATCCCTTCTACCTGCTAAATCCTGCAACACAAACGTTGATGGGCCTATGACTTCTACAATCTGAAAAGGACCAAGCCACATCTTCTGAAATTTTGTATGTTTGCCCTTTTCTTCGTTAGCGTTATCCCATTTCAAAACTAAATCTCCCATCTGAAATTTTTTTCTGGTCATTATGCTCGAGTCAAAAGAGGATTTTATTAGCGCTTGGTGATGAGCATGGGTTTTCTTAGCTTGTTCTCATCATTCTTCTAATTTAATTATTTCCATTTGTCTTAATTGTAAGGAGGAAGTAGATACTTCATCGATGTATTGTACTAAAGACAAAGAGGGGATGACTAAGTGAGTTGGAAGAACCACTTCTTTCCCATAAACTAAATTAAAGGGAGAAGTGCCGATTGAAGCTTTCTTCGTTATTCTATCTGCCCATAAAGCATTTACCAAAGCTTTGTGCCAATTCTTTTGGTTCTGGTCAACTGTTCTTTTAATAATCCTGATTAGGTTTTTATTTGTTGACTCAGCCAATCCATTACCTTGCGGATAGTAGTTGGCCGAATATTTCAGTTTGAACCCTCTTTTAAGTGCAAACTCAGTCATTGCATTCCCAGAAAAGTATGACGCATTATCAAAAATTAAAGCCATTGGCAATCCAAACCTAGTGATTATAAATTGATCTATGAATTCAATGATGTTTTCAGAATTAGCTGTCTTGAGAGGAACTGCTTCTACCCATTTAGTAAAATAGTCTGTTGCCGTGAGGATGTATCTATGCTGCTTAGAAGAGTGAGGAGCGAGTCTCACCTATTATGTCCAAGCCCCACTGACTGAATGGTTGCTCGATGTTTACCGGCTGTAGTGGCATGGACGATTTATTTTGTTTCCCTGCAGTAGTTTGGCAGACTTGGCGTTTCCTCACGTAACTGTGTGAGTCTTTGAACAGCGTGGGCCAATAATATCCTGCACATAAGATTTTATGTGCAGTAGCATCTCCTGCATAGTGTCCGCCTGCTGGTCCATCGTGGAGTTCCTGCAAAACCTTTTCGGCTTCAGTTTTCTCAAGACACCTAAGAAGCACAGAATCGTAATTCCTTTTAAATAGAACATCATTTATGAGCTGATATTGTTTAGCTTTCAATCTCAGAGCTCTTTTCTTGGTGTGATCCAGGTGTGATGGAGCATACCCGTTCTTAAGATAATAAATGGTGTCAGCATATAATGATTCTGCATCGTTTAGGCTTACCTCATACATTTGTACCTCTTCAGATGAATTTTCAGGAATTTGCGATGCTCCAGCCAACATTTTGCAGAAGCCTTGACCTCTCACAATGCTTGCTGGTTTGATCTCAAGGTTGTATTCTTGTAAAGCGGTGATCCAATTTGCTCTTTTTTCACCCACATCCTTCTGTATTAGAAGATTTCTTACCGCTGGAAACGGTACTATGACCTTAGTATGGGCTTTAAGTAAGAAAGGTCTGAAATATTTGATCGCTTTGAAAACAACATATGCTTGTTTCTCCACGTCTGAATAGTTGAGTTCAACACCTTGTAAATTCGAGCTAAAGAATGGGATTGGAGCTTCCGCTTTCTCTTGATTTGCTTGAGTTAGAATCGCGGCATATGATTTCTCTGAGGCAAATGTGTATAAGATAAAAGATTCTGAAAAATTCGAGGTTGCTAAAGATGGAGCGTTAATGATAGCTTGTTTGATCAGGTTGAATGCTTCATGCTCATCTTGACCCCATTTAAAATTTGAATTCTTTTTAATCATGGTTTGCAAAGGAGAAACAATTCGTGAAAAATATGGGATAAATCTCTTCACAAAATTGATTTGACCAAGGAAAGATTGCATGGCTTTTTTGTTATGAGGTAGGGATATTTCAGAAATTTCTTTGATTCTGTCAGGCTCAATGTGAATACCAGATTTTGACACTATGAATCCTAGAAGTTTTCCTTCACTTAATGCGAAAAAAGATTTCTTTGGGTTAAGTGAAATCCCATCCCTTAAAAATCGTTGAAAGATTTGTTTCAAGTCTTTGAGATGGTCGCTTCGCTTCTTGGAGTACACTGTTATATCATCCAGATAAATTACTACAGATTTATTGACTAAACCCTTGAATGCGATGTCCATGGCTCTCTGAAATGTAGCGCCGGCATTGATCAAACCAAATGGCATCTTCCGATATGCGTATGTGCCCCATTTAGTTCGGAATGTGGTTTTTAACTGATCATTGGGATGTACCAGCACTTGATTGTATCCTGAAAATCCATCCAAAAAAGACATTAATTCTGAGCCTACTACTGCCTGTAATATCTGCTCCATAGGTGGGAGGGGAAAATTGTCTTTTTGACAGGCTTTGTTGAGATTCCGAAAATCGATACAGATTCTAATATCTCCGTTTTTCTTTCTAACAGGTACCATATTGGAGACCCATTTGGAATGTCTGACGGGGAAAATTATTCTGGCCTTTAATAACTTATTTAGCTCAGTTTTTATCTGATTTTCTAAATTGGGGAGGATTTTTCTGAGTTTCTGTTGGACAGGTTTTTCGTTGTCAATCATAGGGATAGTATGTTGAATGATAGAAGTGTCGTATGTCTTCAGCTCATCGTAATTCCAGGCGAAAACATTTTTGTATTGTCTCAAAAGACGAATATATGCTAGTTTTTCTTCAGGGGCTAGGTTGTGGCCTAGATTAATGTTTTGTGGTTTATCATCGGTTCCTAGGTTTACTAATTCGTAGTTCAGAGTTGAACTGTAGAGCTTAGAATTGGTAGACCTTTTAAACCGACTTTTCAAATCGTATAAGTCTTCCAACTTAACCACCGATTTAGGTATAGCATTATCAGTGCTATCTTGTTGTATTTGTCGATCATGATGGTCTTCGTCAATTATCTGATTGGAGTAGGATCCTTCAGAAGTGAGGAAATTTACAATATCAGGATCGTCATTGAATACTCTCCAGTTTGTAATGTTGTCAAGGATGGACGGTCTAAAGATTAATTCTATTGAGAATCTATCTGGACTAAAATCTTCGGAGGGAATAAGTCTAGAGGCTACGTTAGCTAAAAGGTCTGCGCTCGCATTTTGGAGTCTTGGGATTGACGAAATATTGAATGCTATGAAATGCTCAGTCAGATCTTGTACTAAAGATTGATAGTGTTTCAAATGACCTGATAGGCAATGTATGGTGTTACGTACCTGTTTGACGACAATCTCAGAGTCTCCGAAGACTTGAAGGTACTTGACGTTCAACCCGATTGCTTTGTATAGGCCTTGCACCAAGGCCTCATATTCCGCTGTATTGTTTGTGCAATTGAATTCAAGTCTGCACGTAAGCATGGTCTTATTTCCTTCTGGGCTAATCAGAACGCATCCTGCTCCTGCTCCTTCGTTAGATTTAGAGCTATCAAAATATAATTTCCAAAACGAAGATGTATTTACAGGTTTATCTAAAAAATTAACACACTTTGAATTATCAGTTTGGGAAAAATTTTCGACCTGGGACAAAACTGAATTTTCTAAGTAAGGTGATGTATGAGCATTGAAATTGCCGAGGAAAGAATCTACCGAGTAATTGCCTATGATACTGCTGTTGTATGCTATTGCTTCATTTTCTCCCTCCAATTCCGTTACTATGTACTTCTGGTGTAACTCTCGTTCAACCTTTATTTGATTCGGTTTACCATTGTAGGGTAACCACATGTGCGACCAGTCGGTTGAGAAGTATCCATGGAGTTTTTCGGACCAATCCCTGCTAAGAATCAAGTCATAGAATTCTGGGATATCAGCTACTAGAATGTCAATAACCTGACATACCTTCGGGTTAGACGACAGTCTTATGGTCACTTGATTAAGTTCACCAATCACTTCGACTTGAGATCGATCAAGCTGAACTATGCGCACTGCGGATTTTTGTGGTTGAACATTCAACTTGGCACATATTGATCTGGGTAAAATATTCATTGAAGCACCAGAATCTACCAAACAATTGTGCACATTTTTATTGAAAATTTCATAAGTGAGAAGAAAAGGGGGAGTGTGAGACCTTGATCTTCCTCCAATCAAGGCGATGTCATTTGGATCAACCTTATTGATCGTGTTGGTTGGAGGTCTTCCCATGTTGTGGGAAGCTACAGCTGTAGGCAAAGATGTAGTAGGCATGACATGTAATTCTTTCATCATTATCTTCTGTTGATGTTTCAATTTGCTCAATTCATAAAGAGTGATATTAGCCCTAGTCTTTTTCATGTCATCAATAATATTGTATTCCATTTCATCCGACACTATTAGTGTTCTTGATGGAGGTGTTTGATCTGATTGGACTGGGCTAGATTGAGTCGCTTTAGCGGTCGTTTTCTTTGTTGCGACTTTATCTTTTGCTGCAGGGCTTGCGCCTTTCTGCTTAGGGGTAGTTTGGGGAGGATCAAGTTGATTTTTGCTTCGTGTGCTAACCGGAAATGCTTCTTGATCTTCTTCTTGTGGGAGGATGAAATCCCACATTCCTTGTAGTTCCACAACTTCTTCGTCATCAGTCTGCCCTTCAGTGGTACTCTCTTCTTCTTCCTCTTCTTCGGATTCGACATTTGAGATAGCGTTGGGTGGTTTCACATCCATTGAAGGACCTCTTTTAAAAGTTCTGTAGGGCTTTTTTGAAGAAGTTTCTGCTAGTTTTTTTATGTCAATCATCTCATTGGACATGGTTTTTAATACTTTTTGTAATCCTTCCAAATCGAAAGGGTCTTTCGTTTGTTTCTTCTTGGAGTCTTCCTTGAAGGTGACTTTCTTAGATTTGCGTTCCTCTATCGCAGATCTTTTTTCCAGGGCTACTACGCGTTTCTCTACTGCTATCGCCTCTGTCAGGTTTTCAACTAAGGTTGTTTTATTTGCCCTATCCACGAAGATTGCTAAGTTTGATGGTAAGGCCATAATATACCATTCACATCGTACTTCTTCGCTGGGTTGGGAAGCAGTGGGAATTTTGTTGAGGATTTTATTGAACCGTAAATTGAAATCTTTGATGGGTTCTCTAGCCTCGGCTTTAAGATTGGATAGGTCATTGATTAACGTTGCCGTTGATCTGTCATCACCAAACTTGGTAAGGAATTGACTTTGAAAAATGTCCCAACTTGTGATAGACCTGGAAGGTAATGAAAAGTACCATGACCCGGCCGTTCCTTGCATTGTATAGGGAAAAAGCCGTACAACAGCATCCTCGTTGGTAACTCCGTTGAGATTGACAGAAAGCATGAAATTATTAATGTGCTCTTCAGCTAGCATGCCTACTTCTGGATTGAATTTGGGTAGCCATTTCTCAGGATGGGCCGGTATTTGGCTCAGGGGTGGAGGCATTAAAACTGCCCCAGGATTGTTCCATGGAGACTGGGCCATTGTTGAGCTGCTAGTAAATGAAAGTGCAGAGGATGATCCCTGAGGCTGGGAAGATGAAGATATTATGATCTTAGATGATTGAAGAGGAGGGGTTGTGGAAGATGGATGAGTGGTTTGGAATGAAGATGTGGGTGGCTGACTTCGCGGTGAGGGAGTTGAAATGGACGATGTAGATGAAAGAGTCTCACTGTTAGACTCTGGTGGTGTTTTCCTTGCTCTTTTCCTGGTGGGGAGAGGGAATTCAGTTGGCTGGATGCCAAATTTTTCACTCTTTAATCTGGTCAGGGGATGAGCAGGATTGTACTGTGAAGTCACGCTGCTTTGAGATTTATTAGACCTCTGTGTAAAAATAGAAAATCCCTGGAGTTTGCGAATCAGAGTTTGAACTTCAGGGGGTTCAATGGTAGATTGGTCTGAAATATTAGGGTATGTAGCAGCGGTTAATACTTGAGCGACTTCTGACTCTGGATTTAAACGTACTGGGGAAGTCGGGGGAGTTGATGAGGGCGATTTACTCTCAGAATGGTATTTAGATTTTGATTTAGGTGCCATTCATAGTTCGGGCCCTCCTTCTAGCGCCAAATATGTTGAGGCCCCGAAAATCGGGTCGACAACAAGGGGGATACCCACCCGGTCTGGACCTTGGTTGGCAGCTCCTTATCTGTTTGGTATAGCGGGTCCGACTGGGGATAATGGGACTAGTTTCCCAATTTAAGGGTGTGTGTGTGTAGAGTTGGATGATGCTGATCTAAGAGTACTTAAAGCTAATTTAATTCAAACTTCTAAACTAACTCTATGCTATTGTAATCTAATGAGAAACAACACATCTAATCTACGCTAACCCGGGATGCATTGCTTCTATTATGCGATCTAAAGAGATTTCAAACAATAACTGGTAATAAAGATCATTCAGCTATAATAAGAATAGAAATCAATTAAGATAAACCACTTTGCATAAAAAGTTAAGAAAAACAATTGTGAACAGCATATCGCATAATAAGTTATTCATATATCAAACATAAATGAACGACTCCACCGTACAAAAGTGCCAAATGGTAACTCACACATTCATGCAGTAACATATAAACAACTGAAAACTGTATATCACTTTAAGAATATGAGCAGAAATGGTCAAGAGATAAAAGTACCATTTATGACTGGTTCCACTGATAAGCTTCAAGCAACAATGATTTATCTCTCCTTGCTCTACATCTATTAAGAGTACAGAAGTGCAACATTAGTAGCAGATAGCAAATGCAAACATTAATAAATCTCGATCCAACCATTCATCAAAAACCCCCTCCGAGGGTGCAAAAGTGCATGTTCTGAGGACAAGTTTTTTGACAAATTTCTGGACCCTTCTCCAAATGCCTGAGAAGGGTTTAAATACCGCTAACTAATTAACTTAATTACATAAATTTAGGATACGGTTTTAAATGACCGCCCTTCTGCTAAAGCAAAACTATTTCTAAAAATTGAATCTAATTCCTAACCATTTCTGTATTTGCTCCTTAGTGCTGCAAGCATGCAACATTCGCCTGTGAAGAGTCGACTGGTCATCTTCTGCTTTCGTTTGAGCTACGAAAATAGAAATAACAAGCGCTGGCACCACTTTCTGGTAAACTAGAAGATATTTTCGAGAATCTTCCTCTGGCTGGGTGTATTCACTGCGTGTATACTTGGTAATAACCCAAATTTCTCTCAAACTGATTCTGCTTTTGCTATTTCAGTTTCCGGCCTTGCGAATGACTGAATAAGTTAGGGACTTTGCTCTCTGAACAATTTTCTGCATTGAAAACTGCCTCCGTTCTTTGTTCCGGGCTTTTCTGGTGCGTTTTCCTTCTTTAGCGCCTTTTTTCTTTTTGCTTTACCAGGCATAAGCTTCAGGATCTTTTGCAAACATGCTGCTTTTGTGCGCCTTTGATTCTGAGTTTTGGATGGCCTATTGACATCAGCATCTGTTGAGTGATACTCTGGAATCTGTGGTCCTGTTGCATGCGGCATCCGTTTGTGAAGGCATCTCTTCTCTGTTCTCCGAGCATTGACGCTTTCCCCTTTTCCTTAGATTTTTCTTGCACATTGTTTTATGTTATTTCCTGTCTTACAGTTTACGCAAAGGAAAAGAGTAATGATAATAAAGATTGACATGAAAGCTTTAAGCTCTAATGAATGCATAATCATGACACCCATAACGAACTGACTCTTCGAAAAACACAAAACTATCCTTCTTGAATACTTTGGCGTATAATCATTAATTTCTTTTAAGGCGCGCGCCCAATTTTGGTCTACGGACAACTTTCCTTGAATACTGCGGCGAGGAAATTTTGCGATGGGTGATTTCTGCGACTCGCATCGCAGCATCGCGGATCGCGTCGTCAAGATGTGTTATCGCAGAAATTCATGATCGCATTTATCGCAAATCACATTCATCACAGATCGCAGCAGATCGCAGATCGCGCTTAGTCATTCAATCATTGTGTGCTGCTTACGCGATGTTGCGATATGCGACGTCGCATATCGGCCATCGGAGATTCCTTAAGTTTTTTCATTTAAGAGCGCTTCATAATGTATGCGATGCGATGAATTTCACGTCGCTTCTTTGCAGCTTATTATACTCATAGGAAAACGTTTCATTCTCTTCTCGCGATGCGATACAATTTTAGGGAGTTAAATACAAAAAATTTCATAAAATGTTTTTTGGATTTTTTATTAAGGGTCCCCATTTGCTTGGTGTTATTGCTAATACCAAACAAAGAGGGGGGATGCTGGTGGCCACAACAGGGAGAGCCACTCTGGTGCTTGTGAGGGTTGAAGATCCACTAGGAGTTTCCTTGGGGATGAAGTTTTGGTGCTTGAGTCACTAATAGACCATATGGAGAGTGATCTCTGACCCATCCACAAATTATCCATTGAAGAACCTTCCTTATTGTGGACTCTCTTCTCCTAAAATTGAGTTAAATTTCTTTATGATTGGGCATGTTGGCATTGATGTGATTATGTTTGAAGAGTGTGAAAGATTATGTGTGTGTAGTTGGTGGATGAAGGGAGTGTGGCCTTGTGATATCCTGTTTCAACGGTGTGGTCCTCTAAAAGCACTCCACCTCAAGTTTTGGAATCTGGCTCGGGGGTGACAACTACAACTTATAGTATTTGTAGCGTGTCTATGGTTGGGTGGAGAGTTTCAGTCTTGATCTCAATTTCCATACCTTTCAGACCATAAGATAAGTGTTACTCAAGCTCTTGCACTTGATGTTCAAATGTGTTTACTGTGTTGGCTTAAAGCTTGGATTGTTATTGATTTAATGTGTTGGTTTATGTTTGTGACCTAATAAGGAATGTGATTTCTTCCATCATTGACGAATGTTGAATTCCTATAATAATTTTGGGTAATGGAAGGGATTCTTGTATGCATTCACGAGCTCATTTTATGTAATTATCATTCCAAGGGGGCTGGTAGAACTCCAAACTATTTTGAACTTTTTTTTTTGTTTATTATTATTAGTCTAAGATGCTTGCATACCTTTCAGTTATTGCAAGCTTTAGTTTCATCTAAAGAGCCTCATAGATTATGAATGGGAAAGTCCCTATCCTATTTTCCATATTGCTTATAGAAATTGTTGTAAGTCCTGTGCATTTTTTCTTTCTCAAGATTTGGGAGGATAGTGTTCTTGTGTTTGTGGGTTACGTACATGCATTTATACACTTACATATGATTTACATGAAGGCACGTCCTTCACCTGATTATGGGTTGAATACCATTCATATTGGCAGAGCACTCATATAATAGTGTGGTGGAAGAACTCCCTTATATTTATTAACCATTGTGTGGGCTTAGTACTACAACCCTATCTCTTATCAAATATTCTTTTCGATGGCTCATTTGGTTGTGCCATATAATCTTGGCGTCTAACTTCAGTGCTCACGATGCCTTAACTCCAATTTCATGTGATAAAGATCCATGATTGTGGCCCTTTAGGACACGTCACCCTTTACTTCAGGAAAAAGTATATATCCAAGAGATATTTCGACAACAAGGCAAAGGAATTCCATGAGCTTAAATAGGGCCATATGAAAAATGATGAATACACCCCCAAATTTTTGGAACTATTAAGGAATGTTTCTTATGTTAAAGAGGAAAATCAAAGATTCCAAGATATGTCAATGGACTGCCACCATCCTTCAAGGATAGGATTGATTTCAACGTGCCCAAAAAATTGGAGGATGCAATATGAAAGTTGAAACAGATTTATGAGCAGTTCAAGTGTAGGCCCAAGTTTAAAACTAATTGGAAGTCTAAAAACAATTCCAAGTTCAAATGAAAGAGGCACAAAATGATTAATGAATGGCATACAGTCCCTGTTACTCAAGAGAATCAATGAAGGCTCAACACTCTTGGCAAATACTATTGTACTCATGAAGGAGGAAAGAGTTATGGGAAGGGCCCATATAGGTGAAAGATATGTGGCGAAAAACATTTGAGAAAAGGTTTCCCACAACACTAACACACTAGTTTGAAATTGTACAACTCACAGGAAGCACAACTTGTGAGAGATGTGGCACGTAGTATGTTGTTTTTCCACAATACGGGTGTCTAAGATAGAATCTTAAATCATTGGCACTACCAAATCAAGTATCAAATGAGTCTACTTTTCACAACAAAACATAAAATGTAGTAAATCTACTAGTGCACAAAATGTGCACAACTTTTTACACAAATTATGTACAATAACCCAACTTCGTTATATTAATCCAACTCAATAATACAACAGTATATGACTCTCATACCAGGGATAATAGCCCTCATACATCCACTAGTAAAAGAATACAACAACTAGAACTTGGTGTTTGTCGTAATGACCACCAATATACCCAATCCAAGATACTTTTACCATCTAGCTGATGTAGAGCTCCTCACATCTACCTTGGTCGTACCTTGTAGACATATGACCAGTCCTTCAGCTCCCCATCTGCAACATATGCCTCTATCAATGTTCCACTTCCATCTAGCCACTGAATCTCGACCCAACAATCTGTTCTCACGTTGATTTTTCGTCCATCAATGCATCAACACATCGAGACTCCTGTTGAGTTGTTCACAACTTCATTTGTGAAGAACTCAAACTTCCCACTACTTCTCCTCAACTACTCAAGGACTTCTTCCCACTATAGTCTTCCTACGCTACTCCAATCAAGACTAACATAGGGCAGGTGGGCTGCCGCCTATCACCATCAAATGGTACTTCTCCAATGATGAAAACATGTTATAAAAAATTTCTCCTCTAGTTGATCAGACCTATGAGCTCCAACAAACTGCCTCTCTTAGGCCTACACTTGTTCCTTTCTCGTGCTACCCTCCAACAGACCACAAGTGTCCAATACATGTCGTAGGATCTGATCACTAGTTAGGGAATCCAATCACTATGATTACCCTTCCTCTTGGATGCAAACAAACACCACAAATTGTCCTCTTCCAGGACCCCAATCATGCACCCTTCCCCTTGAATACATTCACTTCTGCTCTTCAAAACACCTTGGAATTGAGCGAGTCTTCTCTTTTTTTATGCAACCATCTCACAAAATAGAAGAAAATATAGATCAACAACTTCAAAATTAGCCTCTTCGAGGGGGCAACCTCCTTTACATTACACAAATGAACAATTATTTGATGATATAAATGAAAAGACCTCCTTTCTATATATAGGTGTCTAAGAGGTCCCAATATAATCACAACCTACATAAAAATAATATTGTAGGGGCACAACAATAACAATAGTGGGCTTTTATGGGGCACAATAATAACAACATGAGGACTATATGGGCACAATAATACAATAAGAGGGTTGCACTAATAACAATAAGGGGTTACTCTAGTACTGTAGGGAACTAACATGCCCCTCTCCTTCAAAAAGTGTATTCCTGAACACTTGAGTAGTTATGAATGCTTATGTATAAAATTATCATCCTCCCATATGGAATCTTCAGCGGGCAATTTCTTCCACTTGATGAGGTACTCTGAAATTGATCGATTTCGTAGCTATCGATTTCTTGTTTCTGTGACTACTTTAGGTTCCAATATGATTTTTCCTTCCTCATCAAGTTCTAGCAATATTGTTTGAACTGGGATCTTCTCACCTATAACCTTCTTTAAGCATGAAACATGGAAAACTGGGTGCACTCTGGAAGATGCAGGAAGCTCCAATTTGTATGCCATACTACCAATGTTTTGTAACACCTTGTATCGACCATAATACTTTGGTGATAATTTATTATCCTTCATAGCTTGCGTGAGGGACATTTGTTTGTATGGTTGTAGTTGTAGAAATACCCAGTCACCTACATCAAAACTTCTTTCGCTACGATGTTGATATGCTTGTTGTTTCATTATACTCTACGTCAAAGTGAGGTTATCCTTTAAGAGTTTGAGAACTTGTTGTTGATGCTCGATGTGATCTTCCACTGCTTGAACCTTAGAATTTTCTTTTAAATATGATGTGATATATCCATAAAGTGCCATAGATGGGGTCATTTTTGCTGCAGTATGGATGGAAGTGTTATATCGCCATTCGGTTAGAAGCAACCACTTGACTCATTGTGTTCTTTTATCAGATACAAAGCAACGAAGATATCCCTCCAAAAATTTGTTCACTATCTTAGTTTTCCCATCAGATTGAGGATGATAATATGAGCTATGAGCTAACTAAGTACCCAGACAAGAAACTTATTCTCTCCAAAATTTCCGAGTGAAAATGGGATCTCTGTCGCTTACAATAATCTTTGGGTTTCCATGTAGCTTTTGAATTGTTTCCATAAATGCAGTAGCAACTGTACTAGCTTTAAATGGATGAGATAATGCACAAAACTGTGCATACTTGGTAAGTCTATCAACGACCACCATGATGATACTCTTTCCTTCGGACTTGGGTAAACCTGTGATAAAATCCACTGAAACCTCCTTCCAACGTTGACTTGGAATGGATAAGGTTGTAACAGACCTGGGGTCTTAATTGTCTCAAGTTTATTTTGTTGGAAAACCAAACATTCTACCACAAACTTTTGAATATCAGATTTAAGGCCATCCCAAAAAAATTCCTTCTTAACCTTGTGGTAAGTTTTTAAAAATATTGAGTGCCCTCCTAAGGGAGAGGTGTGCAATTCCAGAAGAATCTTTTGCTTGAGTTGGGAATTCTTGTAGAGGTATAAGCGATCTTTGTACCATAACAAATCATTTTTCCAGCTAAATGTATCAGATTTACTGGGATCTTGCTGCAACTTTTGAATGAGTGCCCACACTTCTTCTTCATTCTTCCATTCATCCCTTGCGTCATTTATCCAATCTAGTTGGATAATAAAAATGGCACAAAATAATTCTTCCACATCCTCATTCTTTATTGAGAGTGCATCTGCAACAACATTTTTCTTCCCTTTTTTGTAGATGATTTCATAACCCTACATCTTTGTGACACATTTTTGTTGTTATTCTAAAGATAATATTTGTTATAAAAAGTATTTAAGAATATCATTATCTGTTTTTATCTTGAAGTGTCTTCCCATTAGGTAAGGTTGCCATTTCTTAAGTGCATATAGTATTGCAAACATTTCCTTCTCATAAATAGCTTTGTGTAAACACTTTTATTTGATTGGACGACTTACGAAAGAAATGGGTCTTTCTTCTTACATTAAAACAACACCAATTCCATTTCTCGAGGCATCACATTCCACAATAAAGGTTTTTTGAAGTCTGGCATAGCTAAGACCGGAGCTTGGCACATTTCCTCTTTAAGATGTCCAAAGGCCTTCGTTTCTTCTGGAGTCCAAGTAAATGCATCTTTCTTTAGTAATGTTGTTAGAGGTGCTACTATTCTCCCATAATTCTTAACAAACTTGTAATAATACCCTGTCAACTCGAGAAATCCTCGCAGATGCTTTATGGATGTGGGAATTTTCCGTTCCTTAATGGCTTTAATTTTGCTAGGGTCTACCTTAACACCTTCATGAGATACAATATGACCCAAATATTCCACCTCTTGTACTCCAAAGAAAAACTTGGAGCATTTTGCATATAATTGTTTCTCCTCCAATAGTTTGAGCACCCTGTCAACATGTTGAACATGATCCTTCCAAGACTTGTTGTAGATTAGTATATCATCAAAAAATACTAACACAAATTTTCTAAGGGTTTGAAAATGGATTTCATCAAACCTTGAAATGTAGAAGGTGCATTGGTAAGGACAAAAGGCATGACCAAAAATTCATGATGACCTTCATGAGTTCAAAATGTGGTTTTTGGAATGTCTTCAATCTTCATTCTGATTTGATGATATCTTGAACAAAGATCCAATGTGGTGAAGTAAATTGCTCCATGTAATTCATCCAATAATTCATCAATGACGGGAATGAGAAATTTATCTTTAATAGTAAGCTTGTTGAGCTCCCTATAATCCAGACACATGCACCATGATCCATCCTTGTTGTGTACCAATACCATTGAAGCAGAGAAAGAATTTTGACTAGGTTGAATTATACCAACCTCTATCATTTTTGCAACCATACGTTCAATTTCACTCTTTTGGGCATATGTATATCTATAAGGCCTGATGTTTGGGGGAACACTTCCTGGAATCAAATGAATAGCATGATCATGATCACAAATAGGTGGGAGGCCTTTGGGAGTCTCAAATACCTTGGAATGATTGTCCAAAACTTTTTGGAGATCTGGAGAAATAGATGATTTCAATGTGGGAACCTCTAGTGAACATAATTGTGCAATTACGCCCCGTTGTTCTTTTTTTAGAAGCTTTGTCATGTTGTTAGAGCTTATTATCTTTCCCGGTTTCCCTATGATACCCCTTAATTCAACTTCCTTTCCTTCCCATTTTTTTTAATAAAAGTTCTTGAAAATTAAAAGCTATCGTACCCAAAGATTGTAGCCATTGGACTCCTAGTACAATATCAGCACCGCCCATTGGAATGGAAAACATTGAACTATTCATTGCATATTCTCCCATGGATAACTTGATATTATGGTACTTTCCAGAGAAATTTATGGTTCCTCCATTTGCAACCATCACTTGACACTCTATCGTTGGATATAGGAAGCAATTCAATTCCTTGGCTATCTTACAATGAATAAAATTATGGGTACTACCTGAATCAATCAACACTATTACCTTTTTCTTCTTGATATGTCCTTCTATCTTGAGAGTTTGAGTGGTAATTCATGCCAATGCATTACAAGATATGGTCAGATTCATTTCTTCTTTCTCTAGGGTTGGTTCCTAGTGTATATCCTCTTCTTTTGATGTTTCTTGTTCTTTTTATTCCTCCTCTTCACAATCTATGTAAAATAATTTCTTCTCAACACACTTATGCCCTTTAGTGTATTTGCTATCACAACTATAGAAAAGCCATTTTGCTCTTTTTTCTTCCAATTGTTGTGGTGCCAACCTTGTAGGTTGTGGAAGGCTAAGGGAAACAACACTTCCATCTTTATAGTTGTGAGTGGTAGGCTTCCTTGTTGCCATAATTTTTCTTTCAATTTTTCTTGCCAACTTGAATGCCTTCTCCAATGAATCATGTTCCCAAAGGTGAACCTCATGTTGGATGTTATCCTTTAAAGTCCCTATGAACACATCAATTTTGTGATCCTCTGGAATATCTTTTACCCTTATATTCAATTTTTGTAATCCCTCAATGTGATCCACCATTGAACCCTTTTGTTTGAGATTTATCAATTGGCTAAAGAAGGTGTTGCTTTTTGTATGCTCATAATGTGATATCATTTCCTCGATAAAAATTTACCAAGTGACAATTTGTTTATGAGAGAAAAGCCATCGATACCATACAAACTGATTGGGTTCTAAATATAAAGTTGCAATGCCTACCTTTTGTGTGTTTTTCACATTATGGAGATCAAAATATTGCTCCATATGTAGTATCCATGTTACGGGATCCTTTCCATCAAACTTCCTCATATTTATATTTGGAACATGGTGGGTCTTAAATCCAACAATAGATTCTATGGAATCATTATTAACATTTCTTTTGTTCTCATGATGAGTTTCCTCTACTACCTTTTCTCCATTAGGAAGCATTTCTTGAAGCAACTTTCCAAACCTCCTTTCAAACCTTCCATGTCTTTCTTAAAATCTTCAATGTTTACTTCTAAACCATCCATCTTAGATTCCACGCCATCAATATTAGCTTCCACACCATTCATCTTAGCTTCCACGCCTTTCTTTAAACCATCCATCTTAGCTTCTGTTACTTTTTGTGAGAGTAAAATTTATTGCACTTGGTCTCGTAATTTTGATATATCATGTTGCATTTCTTCCTCTTCTTCATGAGTCATGGTAGATATTTCAGGTCGCTTACTAGGTGTTTCGATTTTATTTCTTCATGGCATCAATTAATGATAATTTTGCTTCACTATGCCCTTTTAATTACTTCAAACTAATGTTTCAAAACAAACTTATACAAAATTTTAAAAAGACTACACACCTTTTTTCGCTTCGTAGGAGCTCGATATTGAATCTGTTGTATCTCTATAATTTGGTATTTCCAAGTTATGAAATTTCTTCCTGTGGTAGCCCTTTGAGTATTCTTTCCAAGCCCACAACTCTGATCAAGATTGGATTCTCCATGAAAGAGTTATTCCAAATATCCCACGATGGCCTGATTATAGACTGGTTCAGTAGAGCGAACTTGTACGAAGTGCCATGTGACACTGTTTGGACCTTCGGAACTAGAAACGATATAAAAAAGATTACAATCTGTCCTCTTTATGCAACTTTTTACGAAATTTTAATTGGATTCTCAGAGAGAAAATTATGACGATGTTCCCCACATCACATGTTTGCGATATAGTTCGGGAGCCTGCCAAAACCTTAACTTCCTTGGATCATATCTCCCACAATATAGCAAGACAAGGTATGAAATTCAGACCCGAGGTTCATCAAGATTTCAGATCAAATGGGTTTTAATTTCAACTTATGAAACTTCATAGAAAAACAATTATAGCGAAAATTCCATGATGACCTGTTTGAAGCAGCGAAACCCTAAAATCCAAAGCTATGATACCAAATGTTATGCAACTAACTCACAAAATATAAGAAAAGATAGATCAACGACTTAAAAATCAGCCACTTTGAGGGAGAACCCTCCTTTACATTACACAAATGAACAATTCTTTGATGATACAAATGACAAGACCTCATTTCTATATATAGGAGTCTAAGGGGTCCCAATACAATCAGAGCCTACATAACAATAATATTGCATGGGCACAATAATAAAAACATGGTCAATATATGGGAACAATAATACAATAAGGGGGTTGCACTAATAACAATAATGGGTTACACTAGTAGTATAGGGACCTAACATCTTTGGCTTTTCAATCACAAATTCCTACAATTACATTGCGAATTTTTGTAGTCGCGAATTCCTACAATCACATGTGAATTTTTGTAATCATAAATTCCTACAATCATGCACAAATTCCTATAATCGTGAATTCCAGCAATCAAATGCAAGTTTCTGTAATTTTTAATTCCTGCAATAACACACGAATTCCTGTAATGACACGTGAATTCCTATAATTGCGAATTCCTGCAATCACGCCCAAATTCCTATAATCGCAAATTCTTGCAATCATACCCAGATTCTTATAATCATGAATTACTTTTCTTGGCTTCACATGACAAATAAGTGCAATGATTGGATGAGGAATGAGGCTCCTCCTCACTCCTGTTTATACACTTTCATGTGGTTTCACCTAACATGTATTGTGGCACAACAACACACTAAGGCGACTTGACTTATGTGCCACAAAACCCCTCAACAACACATAAAAAATCATATTTCATGATAGACACCTCAAATTTGAGTGATCATCATTGCCACTTTCTCCTCTGAGGGTCCTTTGACACCTCCATGTGTCAAATCACTCAAATGAATCATGGTTTCACATCCATATGCTTCGATGCAAACTCCACTAGCTTGGGTTCTTAGCCCACAAGTCACATTTGTGAAGCCCATTCCTCCAAAACCCTCTAGCCTATGGTTTGGAGTACCTCCCAAGCTACAAATATCAACACTCCCTCTTAGCAAGGGAGGTACTTCCAACACGAGGAATTTTCCATCATCATCATCACTGGTGACACTAGCCCACTTGGCAACAATCACTACAACATATTCTTTAGAACAAACCTTGCAATCTCAGTAGTGCCTCTTCTCATCACATCTGAACATGAAGACCTCAAAATTCCATAGGGATGCTCCCTCTAAATTTGGACTCCCTCTGAGTCTATATGATCTCCATTGGCTCAACCTATCATTGATATTCTGTCTTGCATGGTCAGTCAAAGTTACGGTTGAACACAAAACATCATCCCCGCAACCCATTCCTGCAAGCACTCATCCTCCTGGATCAGACACAACTCATGCACATCCCTCCCATCTTGAATATGAAACATCACGATCCAATCTTGATAATCTCCAGTCCATCAAATGAATCCACCTTTATCATACTATTCTCATCCAAGCCAAAGAAACCCTCAAGTAGTCCCAACCATCTGTGACAAGACATAGGAAGTCCACAATCTGTAAAATTCCACACAACATACTAAAGTGCACAAAGTTCACCACTGATCCACCAAAACTCCTAATCCATCTCACCATGTAGCATATCCTAACCACATCTCCATGTCTTTGGCTGGATCCTTTGCTCCATGATATAGACAATCCAACTCCCTTTGAGCTACTTCAATGTGCATACTCTAATTCATTGGCCCTTCAAAGTAGCTATGAAACCATTTTGTTTTTCCACGATATTGGTGTCTAGGATAGAGTCTTAAATCACTAACACTACCAAATCAAGTATCAAAATGAGTCTAATTTGCACAAAGGAACATAAAATGCAGTAAATATACTAGTGCACAAAATATGCACAACTTTTTGCACAAGTTATGTACAATAACCCAACTTTGTTATATTAATCCAACTGAGTAATACAACAGTCTAGGGATCTTGTACTAGGGATAATGGACCTCATACATCCACTAGTACAAGAATACAACAACTAGGGCTTGGTGTCTGTTGTAGTGACCACCAATATACCCAATACAAGATACTTTAATCGTCTAGCTAATGTAGAGCTCCTCACAACTGTCTTGGTCGTACAATGTACACATCTGCCATGTATTTCGGCTCCCTATCTGCAGCATCTGCCTCTGTCAATGCTCCAAGTCCATCTGAACACTGAATCTTGGCTTAGCAATATACTCTCTCATTGATCGTTCGTCCATCAATGCATCAACACATCGAGACTCTTGTTGATTTTTTCATAACTCCATTTATGAACAACACACAATTGCCCAATGTTGCTCCTCGGCTACTCAGGGACTCATTCCCACTATAGTATTCCTACGTTGCTCCAATGAAGACTAACATAGGACAGGAGGGTTTCCACCTATGACCATCAAATTTCGCTTCTCCAATGATGAACTTGGGCTATAAAAAATTGCTCCTTTGGTTGATCAGACTTATGAGATCCAACAAACTGTCTCTCCTAGTCCTACACTTGGTCCACTCTCATGCTACCCTCCAACAGAACACGAGTGTCCAATACATGTTGTAGCATCTACTCATTGGTTAGGGCATCCAACCACTATGATTACCCTTCCTCTTGGCTGCTGATAGACTCCACAAATTGTCCTCTTCTAGGACCCCAATCCTGCACCCTTCCTCCTTGAAGACGTTCAATTTTTCTCTCCAAAACACCTTGGATCTGAGTAAGACTTCCCTTTGGCTCTGCAATCATGAATTCCTGAAATCACACTATGAATTTTTGTAATCATGAATTCTCGCACTCACATGTGAATTTATGTAATCATGAATTCCTGCAATCTCGTGCAAATTCCTATAATATTGAATTCCTACAATCACACATGAATTTCAGTAATCGTGAATTCCTGTAATCACACTTGAATTCCTGTAATCGTGAATTATTGCGATCATGTGTGAATTCCTATAATCGTGAATTCCTGCAATCACACCTCGAATTCCTACAATAACGAATTTCTGCAATCACACCTGAATTCCTATAATCGCGAATTTCTTTGCTTGGCTTCACACGAGAAAGAAGTGTGATGATTGGATGAGGAATTAGGCTCCTCCTCACTCCTATTTATAAACCTTCATGTGGTGTCGCCTAACATTTCTTGTGGCACAAAAACACACCAATGCGACCTGACTTATTTGCCAAAAAACCCATCAACAACACAGAAAAATTCATATCTCAAGATTGACACCTCAATTTGAGTGATTTTCATTGCCCCTTTCTCCTCTAAGATTCCTCTAACACATCCATGTGTTAAATCACTCAAATTCCTCATGGTTTCACACCCATATGTTTGGGGTTATTAGCCCATAATTCACATTTGGGAATCCCATTCCTCCAAAACCCTCTAGCCTACGGTTTGGAGTGCCTCCCAAGCTACAAATATCAACATAGTATGCCCAAGATCTACAAAACATTGGACAATCGACAGGCAGACCATCAGGGTTCCATAATTGAGATGGAAGGTAATATTTGTGATTAAATTATTTCTATTTTTATTGACCCTGGTTCTAATTATAGTTACGTAAGATCGATGCTTGTGGAACGATTCCAATTAAACCACATTAGGAACCCTTGCTAATCCAATTAGCAATGTGAATAAAGAAGAGGGCCATGTATTGGGTGAAGGCTTTCCCAATTGAATTAAATAGAATTCACGTTTTGGTAGGCCTCAATGTGATACTACTAGGAACATATGTTATATTGTTGGGCATGGATTGATTGTAAAAGAACCATATCAAGGTAGATTGTTTTGAAAAGTAAATCGAGTGCTTATGATGTGGAAGTTGTTACCAAAATTGAAGTGGTAATCTACAATTAGACTAATGGTTCACTTCAAAACCAATCAGTTGTGCGTTAATAAGATTATGTACGTGTAGTTCCTCCCGACGGTCCCGCTAAGCTGACAATCATCTCCAGTCCCACTTTGACTTTTCTGCTCTCAAGTGCCTCAATCTGCACCATTGATTTGTTTACCCAATCCTATGGATATTGCGATGTATCGTGCGCCAACTAGTCTGGCTGATCTCCATCGTCGATCGATCTCGTCTGATCCAACGACTACTGTGCAATATCGTGCGCTGTCTAGCACGATCGATATCAGGTCGAGAGCGCGCGAGAAAAGTGGTTTTCCCGTGCTACGTGTCACCAGCTTAGGTTAATCGCGTGAATTTGAGAAATACCATTTACCATTCTTTAAGCGCACGAGATACCACTTACCACTTGGGAATATTGCTCACGTGCTTAATATGCGCTTTTAATAAATACGTTTTAACAAAGGTTTAGCGCTTAAGCCTGGAATAACCCTTAATGCTAACCGACTATGACTTATCAATAAAATGCATAAACAGAAAATAATACCCGATTAGGGTCCAAAACACCGATACACAGATTCAAGAGAAATTCTGCACCAGGAATAACACGCAACACCACACTTAATCAATTATTCAATAACATATAAATTACAAAGTCTTGGCCCTCTCGCTCGATTACAACAATTTGTCTGACCTCTGTTTCACTCGCAAACCCTATCTCTCTCTCTCAATTGCTTACTCCTTCTCCTATTCCATCTGATCCATCTTACATTTTTTTCTTTCTTTCTTTTATGGATCAAATCCTATCCTAACAACATTGACTACTCAATCTCTATTTTTATCAAATCAACTATTGAATTCCTATTCTCAAGCTCTAAGACACACCTATTCTAACACTTATCTCTTATTCTAAAAATAATACAATGATTTAATTATTACAATAATTGAGATAAAGATCAATTCGAGAGATCCAACCCTCTATACTAAAACTGATTTTGACCACTCAGGTCAATGAAATTCATCTCACGTTAGCCACAACATGTGAACATACAATCACATTACTGACTAAGTCTGGATGCTCCTGCATTAGATTCCCGAGGAAGAAAAGAATCATTCATTAAACTGTCAGGATTGACTTCATACTTTCGTAATTATACTGTTGTTAACCAACTAGTATCCTCCATTGGCTGTCCCTTCCATTTGACTAGATATTGAAAATAATCTTGTCCTCTGGTTCTTTTGGATACTCTTTTCTCCAAAACAACTTCCACATCTTTCTTGACTGTCTTTTGCATTTTTCTTCCCAATTTAAAGTCCGAACTTCATCTTCTGTAGGTTCCTTCTGTAACTCTGCCTCTGTCTCCTTATATGGATATAAATCTACAACATTGAAGATAGGTGATATTCTGATCTTCTGGCAACTTAATTTCATAAGCATTGGTTGAAAACTTCCTCACAATTCAGCATGGCCCTATCTTTTTCATTTTTAGTTTATTATAAGTCCCAAGAGGAAATCTTTCTTTTCTCAAGTACACCATCACTAGATCTCCCACTTGGAATTATTTTTCTTTCCTCCTCATATCAGCTCTTTGTTTGTATTTGCCACTGCTTTCCTGCAATATGTCTTTGATATCTTCTTGTAGTCTCTGCATCTTCTCTACAAACTCTTCGTCCTTTACACTTCTTGTCTCCTGTTTGCCCAAATTTCTGAGCTCATAAACACCTATTGGATTCATTTCAAAAACAATCTAAAATGTAATCATCCCAGTACTTCGGTTTGGAGTGTCATTGTAATCAAATTCAGCTTGAGCAAGTGCTAAATCCCACTTCTTAGGATTTTGATACACTAAACTTCTCAATATGTTTCCCAAGCTTCTGTTTACCACTTCGGTCTTTCCATCTGTTTGAGGGTGATTGTTATGAAACCAGCTCAAGAAAAGATAGAAAAGATAGATCAACGCCTTAGAATTCAGCCTCTTTGAGGGGACAACCTCCTTTACATTACATAAATGAAGAATTCTTGGACGATTCAAATGACAAAACCTCCTTTCTATATATAGGAGTCTAAGGAGTCACAATATAATCTAGCCAACCTAACAATAATAATATGAATCCACAAAAATAACAATAGAGGGATTCTATGGGGCACAATAATAACAATATGGGGGCAATAGGGGCACAACAATATTAATAAGGGGTATAACTACAATAGTAATGGGGTAATCACTAGTATTATAGGGACCCAACATGCCCCTCTCCTTCAAAAAAGTGTTGTCCTCAATGCTTGAGTAGTTCTGGATACTTCTGCATAAAATTTTCATCCTCCCATGTGGAATCTTCACCGATAAGTTCTTCCACTTGATAAGATACTCTGAAATTGATTGATTTCGTAGCTGTCGAGTTCTTGTTTCTGTGACTTCTTCCGGTTCCAATATAATTTTTCCTTCCTCGTCAAGTTCTGGCAATATTGTTTGAACTGGGAGCTTGTCGCCTATAACCTTCTTTAAACATGAAACATGGAAAACTGGGTGCAATCGAGAAGCTGTAGGAAGCTCCAATTTGTATGCCATAGTACCAATCTTTTGCAACACCTTGTACGGACCATAATACTTTGGTGATAATTTATTATCCTTCTTAGCTTGCTTAAGGGGCATTTGCTTATATGGTTGTAGCCGTAGGAATACCCAATCACCTTTATCAAAACATCTTTCACTGCGATGTTGATCTACCTGTTGTTTCATTCTATTTCGTGCCATCACGAGGTTATGCTTTAAGAGTTGGAGGACTTGTTGTTGATGTTCAATGTGATGTTCCACTGCCTGAACCTTAGAATTTTCTCTTAAATATGATGTGATGGATGGTGGTTGATACCCATAAAGTGCCATAAATGGGGTCATTTTTGTTGCTGTATGGAAGGAAGTGTTATACCACCATTCAGCCAGAGGCAACCATTTGACCCATTGTGTCTGTTTATCAGATACAAAGCAACGAAGATATCCTTCCAAACATTTGTTTACTATCTCAGTTTGCCCATCAGATTGAGGATGATAAGATGAGCTATGAGCTAACTAAGTACCAAGACAAGAAAATAATTCTGTCCAAAAATTTCCAGTGAAAATGGGATCTCTGTCACTTACAATAATCTTTGGGTTTCCATGTAGCTTTTGAATTGTTTCCATAAATGCAGTAGAAACTGTATTGGCTTTAAATGGATGTGATAATGCACAAAAGTGTGCATACTTGGTAAGTCTGTCAACTACCACCATGATGACACTCTTTCCCTCAGACTTGGGTAAACCTGTGATAAAATCCATTGAAACCTCCTCCCAACGTTGGCTTGGAATGGATAAAGGTTGTAATAGACCTGGTGTCTTAATTGTTTCAACTTTATTTTGTTGGCAAACCAAACATTCCGCCACAAACTTTTGAATATCTAATTTAAGGCCATCCCAAAAAAATTCCTTCTTAACCCTGTGGTAAGTTTTTAGAAATCTTGAGTGCCCTCCTAAGGGAGAAGTGTGCAATTCCATAAGAATCTTTTGTTTTAGCTGGGAATTCTTACAGAGGTAATAATAAGCGATATTTGTACCATAACGAATCATTTTGCCAGCTAAATGTATCAGACATACTGGAATCTTGTTGTAACTTTCGAATAAGTGCCCACACTTCTTCGTCATTCTTCCATTCCTCCCTTGCTTCATTTATCCAATTTGGTTGGATAATAGAAATGGCGCACAACAATGCTTCCACATCCTCATCCTTTCTTGAGAGTGCATCTGCCACCACATTTTGCTTCCCTTTTTTGTAGATGATTTCAAAGTCATAACCCAACATCTTTGTGACCCACTTTTGTTGCTCTTTAGAGGATAATCTTTGTTCTAAAAAGTATTTAAGGCTATCATGATCCGTTTTTACCTTGAAGTGTCTTCCCATTAGGTAGGGTCGCCATTTCTTAAGTGCATGGAGTATTGCCAACATTTCCTTCTCATAAATAGCTTTGCTTAAAAACTTTCCCTTGATTGGATGACTTTCAAAAGCAATGGGTCTTTCATCTTGCATTAGAACAACACCAATTCCATTTCCTGAAGCATCACATTCCACAATAAAGGTTTTTGTGAAGTCCGGTGTAGCTAAGACGGGTGCTTGGCACATTGCCTCTTTAAGATGTTCAAAGGCCTTTGTTGCTTCCGGAGTCCATGAAAATGCATCTTTCTTCAATAATGTTGTTAGAGGTGCTGCTATTCTCCCATAATTCTTAACAAACTTGCGATAATACCCTGTCAACCCGAGAAATCCTCGCAAATGCTTTATGGATGTGGGGATTTTCCATTCCTTAATGGCTTTAATTTTGCTAGGGTCTACCTTAACTCCTTCATGAGATACAATATGACCCAGATATTCCACCTCCTGGACTCCAAAGAAACATTTGGATCTTTTTGCATATAATTGTTTCTCCTCCAATAGTTGTAGCACCCTGTCAACATGTTCAACATGATCCTTCCAAGACTTGTCGTAGATTAGTATATCATCAAAAAATACTAACACAAATTTTCTAAGGAATGGTTTGAAAATTGAATTCATCAAACCTTGAAATGTTGAAGGTGCATTGGTAAGGCCAAAAGGCATGACCAAAAATTCATAATGACCCTCATGAGTTCTAAATTCTGTTTTCAGAATGTCTTAAGTCTTCATTCTGATTTGATGATATCTTGAATGAAGATCCAACTTGGTGAAGTAAATTGATCCATGCAATTCATCCAGTAATTCATCAATGACAGGAATGGGGAACTTATCTTTAATAGTGAGCTTGTTGAGCTCCCTATAATCCGGACACATGCGCCATGATCCATCCTTCTTGTGCACCAATACTACTGGAGCAGAGAAAGAACTTTGACTCGGTTGAATTATACCAGCCTCTAGCATTTCTGCAACCATACGTTCAATTTCACTCTTTTGGACATAGGGATATCTGTATGGCCTGATGTTTGGAGGAACACTTCCTGGAATCAGATGAATAGCATGATCATGATCACGCATAGGTGGGAGACCTTTGGGAGTCTCAAATACCTTGGAATGATTGTCCAGGACTTTTTGGAGATCTGGAGAAATAGATGATTCTGATGTGGAAACATCTAGCGAACATAATTGTACAATTACACCTCTTTGCTCCTTTTTTAGAAGCTTTGTCATACCATTAGAGCTGATTATCTTTCCTAGTTTCCTTGCAATACCCCTTAATTCAACTTCCTTTCCTTCCGTAGAAAATTTGATGAAAAGTTCTTGAAAATTAAAAGCTATTGTACCCAAGGATTGTAGCCATTGGACTCCTAGTACAACATTAGCACCTCCCATTGGAATGGAAAGCATTGGGCTAGTCAATACATATTCTCCCATGGATAGCTTGATATTATGGCACTTTCCAGAGCAATTTATTGTTCCTCCATTTGCAATCATCACTTGACACTCTGGTGCTGGATATAGGAAGCAATTCAATTCTTTTTCTACCTTACAATGAATAAAATTGTGGGTGCTTCCTGAATCAATCAACACTATTACCTTTTTCTTCTTGATTTGTCCTTCTATCTTGATGGTTTGAGGAGTGGTAATTCCCGCCAATGCATTACAAGATATGGTCAGATTTATTTGTTCTTCATTTAGGCTTTGTTCCTGGAGTATATCCTCTTCTTTTGACCTTTCTTGCTCCTTTTCTTCTTCCTCTTCACAATCTATGTAGAATAATTTCTTCTCAGTACACTTATGACCTTTAGTGTATTTGCTATCACAACTGTAACAAAGCCCTTTTGCTCTTTGTTCTTCCAATTTTTGTGGTGTCAACCTTATAGGTTGTGGAAGGCTAGGGGCAACAACACTTCCGTCTTTATAGTTGTGGGTGGTATGCTTCCTGGTTGCCATAATTTTGCTTTCCATTTTTCCTGCTAACCTGAATGCCTTCTCTAATGAATCAGGTTCCCAAAGGCGAACATCATGTTGGATATTATCCTTTAAAGACCCTATGAATACATCAATCTTATGCTCCTCTGGAATATCTTTTACCCTTATGTTCAATTTTTGGAACTCCTCAATGTGCTCCATTATTGAACCCTTTTGTTTGAGACTTATCAATTGGCTAAAAAAAGTGTTGCTTTTTGTATCCTCATAATGTGCTATCAATTCTTCCGTAAAAATTGCCCAAGTGATAGATCGTTTACAAGAGAAAAGCCATTGATACCATACAAACTAATTTAGTTCCAAATATAAAGTTGCCATACGTACCTTTTGTGTGTTTTGCACATTATTGAGATCGAAGAATTGCTCCATCTGTAATATCCATGTTACGGGATCCTTGCCATCAAACTTACTCATATCTATTTTTGGAATATGGTGGGTCTTTGATCCAACATTAGAGTCTATGGAATCATGATTAACATTTCTTTTGTTTTCATCATGAATTTTCTTTACTACCCTTTCACCATTAGTGACCCTTTCTTGTAGCAACTTCTTCAATTCTTCCATGTCTGTCTTCAAATCTATCTTCAAATCGTCCATCTTAGCTTCTACGCCTTTCTTTAAACAATCCATCTTAGATTATACGCCTTTCTTTAAACCATCCATCTTAGCTTCTACATCTTTCTTTAAACCATCCATCTTAGATTCTGTTCCTTTTTGTGCAAGTGACACTTGTTGCACTTGGTCTCGTAATTTTGCTATATCATGTTGCATTTCTTCCTCTTCTTCATAAGTCATGCTAGAGCTTTCAGGTTGCTTACTAGGTGTTTGAATTTTTTTTCCTTGGGGCATCAATTACCGATAATAATGCTTTACTATGCCCTTTGAATTCCTTCAAACCAAGCTTACGCAAAAAAAAAAAAAAAAAAAAAACTACACACCTTTTTTCACTTTGTAGAAGCCTGATATTGAATCTGATGTATCTCTGTAATTTCGAATCATCCAGTTCTGAAATTGTGACCTGTAGTAGCCTTCTGTATCCTCTTTCCAATTCCACTAGTCTGATCCAAATTTGATTCTCCAAGAAAGAGTTATGCACAATCTCCCGCACTGACCTGATTATAGACTAGTTCAGTAGAGCGAACTTGTATGAAGTGCCACGTGTCACTATTTTCGACCTTTGACTCTGAAAAATATATACAAGAAAACTACCGTCCATCCTTTTTTTGTACCTTCTTACGAAATTTCAATCCGATGCTCAGAAAGAAAGTTATGATGATTTTCCCCAGGTCACCTGTTTGGAATGTAATTCAGGAGTCTGCAAAAAGACCAATTTCCTCAGCTCATATCTCTGCAAATATAGCGCGAAAAGCTCTGAAATTTGGACCCGAGGTTCAACATGATTTCTTCTCAAATGGGTTTTTTTTTTCAACTTCTGAAACATCGCATAAAAAAAGTTATAGCGAAAATTCCACGATGACCTGTTTGGAGCAGCGAAACCCTAGAATCCAAAGCTCTGATACCAAATGTTATGAAACTAGCTCAAGAAAAGATAGAAAAGATAGATCAACGCCTTAGAATTCAGCCTCTTCGAGGGGGCAACCTCCTTTAAATTACATAAATGAACAATTCTTGGATGATTTAAATGAAAAAACCTCCTTTCTATATATAGGAGTCTAAGGAGTCACACTATAATCCAGCCAACCTAACAATAATAATATAATGCCACAAAAATAACAATAGAGGGATTCTATGGGGCACAGTAATAACAATATGGGGGCAATAGGGGCACAACAATATTAATAAGGGGTATAACTACAATAGTAATGGGGTAATCACTAGTATTATAGGGACCCAACAGTGATATGATGAACTGAAACTAAGGTTGGCACCTAGTTTCTTCCAAAGAGTTCTCCAGAAATTCCCAACAAAATGTGTATACCTATCAGACACAATACTTATAGGCAATCCACGTAACCTTACGACTTCTGTAAAAAACATATTAGCAATATGTGTTGCATCACTAGTCTTTTTACATGCAATGAAATGTTCCATTTTAGAAAATCTATCTACCACAACATAAATGGAATCATTTCCTCTTTGAGTTCTAGGTAATCACAAAACAAAATCCATACTAACTGCATCCTATGGCCGGTCTGGTATTGGTAATGGCTGGTACAATCCTGTATTTTGGCTTCTCCCCTTAGCATGTTGACAGATCCTACACTTCTCAACAAATTTCTTAACATTAGTTTGCATCTTTGGCCAGTAGTAAAAAGCATTTACCTTAGAAAACGTTTTGTCTTGTCCAAAGTGTCCAGATAACCCTCCACTTTGTTTCTCTTTGATTATGTTTTCCCTCATAGAACATTTGGGAATGCACAATTTGTTACCTTTAAATAGTAAACCTTCTTGGATAAGATAATCTAACCACTGGCTTCTATTATGAGCTGCTGGATTTTGTACAACTGCATAAATATCTTTAAATTCTACATCATCTTTATACATATCAACCATTTCTTCAAATCCTACAACCCCAGCTTTTAATTCTTGCACAATGAAATTTACCTTGCTTAAAGCATCAGAAACTTTGTTCAGCTTACCACTTGTATGTTTGATCACAAAAATGAAACTCTACAAAAATTCTACCCACTTGGCATGCTTCTGATTCAATTTTGGTTGGTTGTTTATGAACTGTAATGCATGATTGTCAGAAAACAATACAAACTCCTTTGGTAGCAAATAATGTCTCCATTTTTTTAAAGCTTGCACAATAGCATAAAATTATTTATCATAAGAAGAATATTTCTTCTTAGTTTCATTTAATTTCTCACTAAAGTATGCTATTGGTCTTTGTTCCTGACTTAAAATTGCTCCAATTGTAACTCCACTAGCATCAGTTTCAACTTGAAAAACTTTTCCAAAATCAGGCAAAGCTAAAATTGGTTTTTCTGTAATTTTCTTCTTTAGCAACTTAAAATTTTGGTCTACTGCTTCTGTCCACTTGAATGGATGATTAGTCTCTTTGATTGTTTCAATAATTGGTGCACAAATCTGACTAAAACTTCTGATAAATTTTCTATAAAAACTTGCAAGACCATGAAAGCTTCTTACCTCAAATATGTTTCTTGGAATAGGCCAGTTCCAAATTGCTTGGACTTTCTCTGGATCCATTTTTAGACCTTCTTTAGAAACTACAAACCCCAAATAGATTAATTCTTCTTTCATGAAACTACATTTCTTCAGATTTATCAACAGTTTCTCTTTCTGCAGAGTTCTTAGAACCAACTTAAGATGCTCCAAATGTTCTTCTTTGCTTCTACTGAAAACTAGAATATCATCAAGATAAACAATGACAAACTTGCCTACATATTCCTTCAAGACTTCATTCATCAATCTCATGAATGTGCTGGGTGCATTAGTGAGTCCAAAAGGCATCACTAACCACTCATACATCCCACTATTTGTTTTAAATGCAGTCTTCCATTCATCTCCTTCTCTAATCCTTATTTGATGGTATCCACTCTTCAGATCTATTTTAGTAAAATACTTTGACCCACTTAAACAATCCATCAGATCATCAATGTGTGGTAAAGGAAATCTATACCTGATAGTAATCTCGTTTATGGCTCTAGAATCAATACACATACGCCATTCACCTCCTTTATTTGGACTGAGTACTGTTGGTACAACACATGGACTAAGACTCTCTCTGATTAATCCCTTATCCATCAGTCCTTGCACTTGTCTCCCAACTTCTGTGTTCTCTTGAGGAGTTAACCTGTATGATGCTTTATTTGGCTAACTTGCTCCAGGTATTAAATCAATGTGATGACTAATAATCCTGATTGGTGATAATGCATTTGTTAGCTCATCCACAATAATATCAACAAAGTCATTCAAAATAGTTTTGATTTCTTCAGATAAATCATCTAAGTTTGTGGAAGTCAAAATTACCTTAGGTCTCCTTATAACAGTAAAATGTATCTGTTCATTCTTCTTGACTTCTTGCAGCAATTCTTTCCCACTTATCAACATAACACTATTTCCAGGTGCTTCTTTGTCTGCTTCATTCTTCAATGGCAGTAGTGTATGTTTATTCCCATCCTTCTCTAGAGTATAAGTGTTTCTTCTCCCATCATGTATAGCTTTCCGATCAAATTGCCAAGGTCTTCCCAGCAATACATGGCATACATCCATTGGCATTACATCACATAATACCACATCCTTATAAGTACCAATCTAGATTTCTACTTTGCATTGTTCTATCACAATAAGCTGATGTCCTTTTTGCAGCCATGATACTTTGTAAGGAGTAGGGTGTACTGTTTTCACTAATCCTAACTTGTCCACCATTTTTGTAGAAACCAGGTTATCAGTACTTCCACTGTCAATTATCACTTTACAACATTTTCCTTTGGACTTGCATGTAGTTCTGAATAAACTCTTTCTCTGAGCTAGTTCTCCTGTCTCTTTCTCTACTTTAAGCAATACCCTTTTCAATAACAAAGATTCTCCTACTTCGGGTGATTCTTCCTTATTTGAAATTTGAGGTTTTTCTTCCTTTGCCTTAACCACATTCACATTCCATTGATTTGTTGCTTTATTATGAGGACAGTCCCATGATCCATGTCCCCATTCTCCACATGTATAACACTGAATTTCTCTTCCTTGACCTCTTCCTCTAGGTGCAATTATTCCTCCACTAAAGTCTCCTCTCTATGGTGGTCTATTACTTGAACCTCCTGCTTCACCCTGAGGGTGCTAAAATCTCGATATGTTAGTTGCTCTACCCCTTGCTAAAATTTTCCCTCTGTTTCTCTGATTTTGTTTCTTCAACATCTTCTCCTCTTCTTTCAAAGTTGCTTGATAGGCATCTTCAATTGTCTTTAGACTCAGCAAGCTGATTTCATCCTGTATGTCATATCTCAAGCCAATGATGTATCTGGCTACCTTTTCTACGTCATCCTCTGCATGTCGTGATCTAATGCTCAACTTATAAAAATTCTTCTGTATATTCTTTGACTGTCATCCCCTTTTGTCTCAAATTCTGTAACTGTTTGAAAAGATGTAACTGATAATCTTTTGGCATGAATTTACCTTTCAACCTACTCACCATTTTATCCCATTGTTTGATCTTGGGCTTCTGCTTTCTTTCTTTGGATGTTTGTAGTTCATCCCACGAGATACCTGCATGACCCTTCAATCTGGTAACTGCAAATTTCACCTTCTTTTTGTCATCAACCTCCTTATAGTTGAAATACCTGTCCAATGAACTGATCTAGTCCATCAAATCTTCTACATTGAGATTCCTGTCATACAAAGGTATTTCCACCTTTGGTCTTCCACTTAATTTGGCCAACATTTTGAGAAATTTGGTAGCTTCGCTTTCATCCTCTTCTTCTTCCTCAAAAGATTCTTCTGCAACACTAGCATCTCCTTCATCAGGTGCTCTCCTTTGAGCAGTTTCCATTGTCTCCATCCTTTTACGCAGGTTTCGAATCTCTTCCAGAAGAACTGCATTTGCTACAAGACTCCCTCGACCTATGCCAACTCCTCTCCTAGGTGGCATATTTACTGTAGCAGACTTAATCCTTGGGCTTTGATACCAAATGATGTGGAATTCGCTACCAAAATTGAAGTGGTAGTCTACAATTAGACTAATGGTTCACTTCAAAACCAATCAGTTGCGCGTTAATAAGATTATGTATGTGTAGCTCTTCCCGAGGGTCCCGCTAAGCTGACAATCATCATCGGTCCCACTTTGAATTTTCTACTCTCGAGCGCCTCAATCTGCACCATTTGTTTGTTTACCTAATCCTACGAATATCGTGACGTATCGTGCACCAACTAGTCCGATCGATCTCCACTGTCGATCGATCCCGTTCGATCCAATGACTACTGCGCAATATCACGCGGTGTCTAGCATGATTGATATTAGGTCGAGAGCGCGTGAGAAAAGTGGTTTTCCCGTGCTACGTGTCACCCACTTAGGTTAATCGAGTGAATTTGAGAAATACCATTTACCATTCTTTAAGCGCGCAAGATACCACTTATGACTTGGGAATATTGCTCACATGCTTAATACGCGCTTTTAATAAATAAGTTTTAACAAAGGTTTAGCACTTAAGCCTGAAATAACCCTTAATGCTAACTGACTATGAGTTATCAATAAAATGCATAAACAGAAAATAATACCCGATTAGGGTCCAGAACGCCGATACACAGATTCAAGAGAAATTCTGCACCAGGAATAACACACAACACCACACTTAATCAATTATTCAATAACATGGAAATTACAGAGTCTTGGCCCTCTCGCTCGATTACAACAATTTGTCTGACCTCTGTTTCTCTCGCAAACCATATCTCTTTCTCTCAATTGCTTAATCCTTCTCCTATTCCATCCAGTCTATCTTACTTTTTTTTTTTCCTTTCTTTTATGGATCAAATCCTATCCTAACAACATTGACAACTCAATCTCTATTTTTATCAGGTCAACTATTAAATTCCTATTCTCAAGCTCTGAGAAACACCTATTCTAACACTTATCTCTCATTGTAAAAATGATACAAAGATTTAATTATTACAATAATTTAGATAAATATCAATTCGAGAGATCCAACCCTCTCTACTAAAACTGATTTTGACCACTCAGGTCAATGAAATTCATCTCATATTAGCCACAACATGTGAACATACAATCACATTGCTGGCTAAGTCTGGATGCTCCTGCATCATCTTAGATGAACATGGAAAAAGAAGGATGTTGCAGGGAAAGTGAAATCCCACTTTGGTGAGGTTGATTACAACCATGCAAGCCAAGAGAAGCAACAAGAAGGGATGCATCGTGCTTTTTGTGCAAATTTCTAGTAGCGTTGAAGCCAACAACAACATTAAGAGTAATGAAAATGACATATTAACTAGATATTTTGTCTTGAAGCAATTCCAAGATGTCTTCCCTAAAGAGATTCCTGGATTACTTCCTCATAGAGAGGTGGATTTTACCATAGAATTGATACCAGGAGCAACCCCAACATCAAAAGTAACATATCAAATGAGAACTCCATAGTTGGTTGAGCTGAAGCTACAACTCAAGGAGATGTTGGACAAGGGCTACGTAAGGACAAGTGTGTTTCCATGCGGAGAACCAATCCTATTCATAAAGAAGAAGGATGGTACACTTAGGTTGTGCATTGATTATGACAATTAAATAATGTGGCCATAAAAAATAGGTACCATCGGTCTTTTCTAATATCGATTCAAGGTAATGGTATTATAAAGTGTGCATTAAGAAATATATCCCCAAGAAAACCTTTTGGATGAGGTATGGGAATTACAAGTTCGTAGTGGCATGCTTTGGACTTACGAATGCTCCTACCACCTTCATGTGTCTAATGAACAATGTGTTGCATCCTTACTTGGAAAAATCTATGATCGTATGATCGTCTTCATTGATGATATTCTGGTGTATTCAAAGACTGAAGAAGAACATGAAAAACACCTGGCCACAGTGTTAAAACTACTAAAGGAACACAAGATTTATGCAAAGATCAGCAAGTGTGACTTCTTTCAATCACAAATACATTATTTGGGACACATCGTATCCAAGGAGGGGATAACAGTTGATCCAGAAAAGATTAAGGCCATAATGGAATGGCTAACACTGAAAAATGTGAAAGATGTTAGATCATTCATGGGCTTGGCAGGCTAATACAAAACTTCTCCAAGATATGCCACCAAATCACCACCTTATAGAATAAAGTAAAGAAATTTGAGTGGAAATTCGAATGTGTAACAAGCTTTTAACAATTGAAACAATTGCTCACTAAGTAACGCATGTTAAGAATTGCAGGCAGACAAATATTTTGTGGTTTGTACATATGTCTGCAAGGAGGGGCTTGGTGGAGTCTTAATCTAGGAAGGGAAAGTATTTTGTTATGAGTCACAGAAGCTAAATGAGCATGAGGCAAACCATGTAACTCATGATTTGGAATTAGCTGTCATCATCCATGCATTGAAAATGTGGAGGCATTATCTCCTCGGCAGAATATTCACGCTTATGACAGATCATGGGGGACTAAAATATTTTTTTGATCAACATAAGTTGAATGCAAGACAGGCTAGATGGTTGGCCATATTTATCGAATTTGACTTTGAAATTAAGTACATCAAGGGAAAAAAACATGGTTTCCAATGCACTCAATATAAGAGTTTAATTAAATCGCATTGTATCCATAATCTCTTATATATTGGACCTAGGAAAATGGGTAAAAAATGCAGGACAACATAATGAAAATATCAACATATAAAAGAACAACTACATCAAAATGGTGAGGGCAGAAAGGATGAATAATATCATCTCAACGATGATGGTTTAATTAGATTCAAGAATAGAATCTATGTGCTAAACAATGGAGAGTTCAAGAGGCTCATAATGAGATAGTTTCATGTTAAGCCATATTTTGGTTACCAAGGATACCAAAAGACTCTCATGGCCATCAAAAGGTTTTACTATTAGCCTAATTTGAAAAAGGAAGTAGTTGATTTTTTCACAAAATGCATGGATTTCTAGCAAGTGAAGGTTGAGTGTAAACATCTAACATGTTTATTGCAACCCATTCCCATTCCAAAATGGAAATGGGAAGTGATCTCCATGGATTTCATTACCAATTTTCCAAGAACCTCCAAACAACATGATGCAATTATGGTGGTCATTGGCAAGATGAGAAAAGTGACTCATTTTGTGGCAATAAAATCCACCAATTTAGCTAGTGAGGTGGCTCAAATCTTCCTAAAGGAGATTGTGAGGTTGCATGGAGTTCCCAAGAAAACAAATCCAGATAGAGATGTAAATTTCACCTCTAGGTTTTGGAAAGAACTATTTGTAGGCTTGTGGATAGAATTGGCATTCAGTACAACTTATCATCCACAAACAGATGGAAAAATATAGAAGACAAATATAATCCTCGAACACATGTTAAGGATGTATGTGATTGTTATGAAACCAGCTCACAAAAAGATAGAAAAAAGAGATCAACGCCTTAGAATTCAGCCTCTTCGAGGGGGCAACCTCCTTTACATTACACAAATGAACAATTCTTGGATGATACAAATGACAAAACCTTCTTTCTATATATAGGAGTCTAAGGAGTCACAATATAACCCAGCCGACCTATCAATAATAATATAAAGCCACAAAAATAACAATAGAGGGATTCTATGGGGCACAGTAATAACAATATGGGGATAATAGGGGCACAACAATATTAATAAGGGATGCAACTACAATAGTAATGGGGTAATTACTAGTATTATAGGGACCCAACAGTGATGGACTAAGTAAAGAAGTAGGAAGAGTATCTTCCACTTGTCGAGCTTGCATACAACAATGGATACCAAGAATCTCTGAAAATGAGCCCGTTCAAGGCACTTTATGGAAGGAGTTTCAATACTCCTATCAGTTGCGGTGACCCAATGCATCAGAGATTTATTGGGCCTGATATGATATGAGAAATGGACATCAAATGCTAATCATCAGGAAAAATTTAAAAGTACCACAAGTCAGACAAAAAAACTATGCGGATCAACATAAGGTGCAGAAGGAGTTCGAAGTTGGGGAACATGTTTACTTAAGGATCAAACCCAAGAAGAGTTCCTTGAATTGGGTCGTGTGCCTGGTAGCTATCATGGTTTTGCAGACCTTTTCAAATACTTGAAAGAATAGGGCTAATGGCCTTTAGATTAGCCTTACCACCATTAGTGAAAGTCCATGATGTTTTCATTATTTCATTGCTTAAAAGATATGTACAGGACATTGATCAGGTTATTGATTGGACTATGTTATAGGTGGAACCAGAGGGAGAGTTTCAACTGGAACCTCTACGCATCCTAGAGCATAAGAATTTCATGCTCTAAAATTGAGCAAGTCAAACTGCAGCGGAAACACTTTTGGCCCGAGGAATCCATGTGGGAAATGGTTGACCAGATGAGGGAAAAATAAACTTTCTTATTTGTTAAGGAAAAATTGTGATTAAATTGTACATGTTATAAAATTATGTATGTGTATAAGGTCCATATCGACTGTGTTTTTTTTGTTCTACAGTTATAGAACACCAAGAACGGTGTTCCCTGAAGGGGGAGGGGGGACTGTGACATCCCCTAGTTACTATTTTCTCTCATTGTAAATAATTGTAATTAATTAAACAATTGAGAGCGAGACACAAATTCCATTGCTTCAGGAAGGAGATGGCTTGAGGAAGATTGTTTAAGGAGTTGGTTCTTTTAATGGTAGGCATGGGTTGGCTGAAGTGGTATTAAATGAGTTGATTGTGAAATAAGTTGAGCCAACAGGAAAAGGGTAGGTCATGGTGTTCTTAGCCTCCAACAGTAAGCAAGCAAAAACATTCAAGTTTGTAGTGGGTTATGTTGTCTAAGGTATGAGCTGTATGGAACATCGAGAAGAGGCAGGTGGTTGGTCATTGAAGATCACAGAGAAGGAAACATATCAAATTGTTATTTCTTAGTGTTGGAGAGAAATTAAAAAACAACTAAAGAACCCTCTTAGAGGATTTATAGGCATAAGCATCATAAAGAGCAGTGGATTTTCTATAGGGCTGAAGAACCCACTGGGAGCTTGTCAATTAATGAACATGTTGGATTGGGGAGAGTCACTCAAGTTCTTGTCAGGGTTGAAGAACCACTAGGGGTTGCCTTAGGGTTAAAGCCATGGTGTTTGAATCACTGATGAACCATCTACAAAGTGATATATTTACCCATCAACATATTATCCATTGATAAACCTTAATATGGACTCCCTTCTCCTGAAAGTGAGTTAAAGATCTATGCATTGTGGTATGTTGGAATGGATGTGAATATGCTTGAAGAATGTGAAAGATAATATGTGTGTAGTTGATGGATGAAGGTAGTGTGGCTTTGTGACATTCTATTTTAGCATTTTTGATTGGTTAAAAGTCCTCTGATAACACTCCACCTCAAGCTTTGGAATATAGCTCAGGGATGACAACGAAAAGTGATAGTGGTTGTAGCTTGTCTATGGTTTGGTGGAGATTATTGGACATTGGATAAAACAACGCTCCTCGTGTGTTTTATGACATGGACCAACCACTTCCCATGAATCCTTATATCTGGTGATGAAATCGTTGACTAACACCTGCGAGTTTTGGTCTAATGACAATCGTGATTCCCAACAAAGTCCTTGTCCTATTTTCCATATTGCTTATAGAAATGGTTGTAAGTCCTGTCCATTTTTTATTTCTCAAGCTTTGGAAGGATAGTGTTCTTGTGTATGTGTGTTACTTTCACACATTTATACACTTATATATGCTTTATATGCAGGCACTTCCTTCACCCGATTATGGGTATCGACAACAATCATGACTATGGGGCAAGAAGAAAACTCGTATAAGAGTGTCGGGGGGGGATTACCTTATACTTATTAACCATTTCTTGTGCTTAAGCATTATACTACAACCATGTACCTTAGGAAATCTTCCTTTCGATGACACCTTTGGTTGTGGCATGCAATCTTGGCATCTAACTTCAACACCTATGATGCCTTAACTTTGCTTGTATGAAACCAAGATCCGTGACCATGGACCTCGAGGACACGTCACCCTGGCCTTTCTTAGTGGTTTCTATTAGGCATTCAAGCTTCACCTTCCACATGAGCCTGAAGCCTCTTCACCCCAGCCTGCTCCTGGAAATGCACTCTTATTGCTGCCAGGGATCTGCTTCCGAGATGGCATGAGCAGTGGTGGGGGCTACTTCTACTTGGCGTTCAATCTTTCTCTTTCCCGAACTCAAATGGACCCTCATGCCATGTCCCCCAAATGCTGAGTCATCCCAACCAGTCTCATTTTTGCACATCGTTGAACCTTTCAGGAGATAGACACTAGGGAGATGGGAAAGTTTGCATTCCCATCTTCTAACAATCTACGGCATTGTAATAGTCTTTTCTCCCCAGCGTTGGTTAACATGTGACATGTCTTTTCCACATCCTCTCGGTCCTCACCATTAAAATGTATTTGGATGAAGATTATAAGGGAATTTGCGGGATCGAAGACCCGGGGTGAGGTGGCAAGGGTAGCCCACACCTGTGTATGTCAAATGAATTTATATGTGTTTTTTAATTCCTTCCATTGAGCATAATGATCCGACTAGATGAGTCAACCTTTGACCCAGAGTATGAGAGAGTTACTATTTGACAAGTGACTTATGACATGGGCAACCACGAGGGTTCCACGTGGGGGATGTGTGGGCATCATATGGCATGGCGCTATTTAATTGGCTATAACCTCAATCGACCATATCTAATGATTTGGAGTCGGGTTGGGACAAAATTTTATATCGTTGGAATCACCTCAATGAGATGAACGTAATGGCATAGTTTGTTTCGAATTTCGTAAAGGTAAAATAAAGCAAAAATTTAGACCCCATTTCCATGATGTGACTATGGGAGTTAGGTCATCGAAATAACTGTCTCTTGCTAACCTTAGTAGAGGCTGAGATTGGTAGGGGGTATGTTACAAGAACCACAAAAAGTGCATCTTATTGGTAGATTAACATATATAATGATTGGGAAGACATATAGAAAATGATTTTCAATCTCGGAAGTCCCATTGTAAAAATTCACATCAATAATGTTGCAATTATAAACACACTCATAGATATAGGAAAAACAATAAATTTAATGACAAGAGGAATAATGAATGAGCTACAATTGAACAATATTCATTATACAACAATTATCTTACAATTGATGGACAAATCTACTATTAAACAGGAAGGTGTATTATAATATATTATTGTTTCATTGGACTCGTGGGAGAACCCACTTTATTTCATGATATTAACACCTAAAATCAACTTGGGACGTCAGCGATTAATTTTAGGAAGGCCATGGTTAGCCACAACCGATGCATTTATTAGTTGTTGATTTGGAGATATGACTATTTCCAATGGACATGCAACAAAAAATATACATTATATCCTTATGCAAGAACAATCACAGAATTAGAAGATACTAAATGTATTGATGATACAAATGATGATGAAATATTGCAACCTATATTAACAATATCACAAGCCATGACTTTCAAACAAGATACTGATGAAAGTCAAATTACAAATTTCATTAATAATTTCAAGTCAATGCATTCAAGTCAGTTGATTTTGGTAACATAAATGCTAACATCAAACACAATGGAAATAAATAACCAATGCCTTCAAGTAAGTTGCATAAATCAAGGAACATAAAATATCTTTCGGGATATTTTGTACCTCAATTAGCTAGCCATCATATACAATGTATCAAAAAACCCAAATCTTTGAATATAATACAAACAATGGTTTTAACTTTAAATAGAAACATAATATTTTATTATTAAGTGAAGTCTCCTTTTAATGCATAACTATTAACTATGTTTAGTACAATGTATGAATCCACACTTGTGCATTTCATACAATGTATCAAAAAATCTTGATATTCCATTATAATTCTAAGGCACATTGTCAGGTGGCCACATGTGCGAAGTGCGGAGGTGCAAACAAGAGCTATGTGCCGATATAAGGGAACATGGAGAAGCGCTTCATACAATAAAAGTTTCGACTCCAATTCTGCACTCTACACGATGAAAACGTTCACTTCCCCTCTGCACAACGCACAATTAAAACATTTACTGCCCCTTCACACTCTGCATACATTACCTCAATTAGTTATCCATCATATACAATTTATCAAAAAACCCAAATCTTTGAATATAATACAAATAATTGTTTTAACTTTAAATAGAAACATAATATTTAATATTAAATGAAGTCTCCTTTTAATGTGTAACTATTAACTATGTTTACTACAATGTATGAATCCACACTTGTGCATTTCATACAATGTATCGAAAAATCTCAATATTCCATTATAATTTTAAGGCACATTGTTGGGCGGCCACATGTGCGAAGTGCGGTGGTGTAGTTATGTGTGGAGATAAGGTAACATGGAGAAGTGCTTCATACAAAAAAATTTCGACTCTACTTATGCACTCTACACAATGAAAATTTTCACTGCCCCTCTACATTGCACACAATTAAAAAAATTACTTCCCCTTCGCACTTTGCACTCCTTAATGCAATGAAAACATATATTATCAATATTATATGCGAAAGATTGCAAATTATTGAATAGGCATGACAAACAACTTTCGATTTGCAACATTTAGTACACATAACTAAGTCATTTGTCGAGTGCATTGAACATGATCTCAAAGGAGACAGGTATTTCGTAAACAATGAATTACGTGCTTCTAGCTAGAGGCTTGATTTACTTTCTGATATAGAGAAAAAAAAAGCATGAAGTGTCAAATGTTAATTAGATGAAGAAAATCAAAGTTTCATGGTCTTAGAGAATTAAAAGCCTAGAGAACGTTGTTTCTAAATGTGAAAACATAGGGAATCAAAGAGCAGATGCTTGTGTAAAGGTTGAACAGATTGTGCGAGATCTAAATAGTCCATGCATCACATGTGACTTTGGATTAATTTTGAGAAGGATGTAGACGGTTGAATTTGATAAGATAGGAAATTTTTTCCACACATGCGTACTCTTCATATCTTCCTCTGCTTCTCTACACTATGCATGGTAATTGTTCATTGATACATTGTGTAGAGTGATTAATATTAAGTGGCTTTAATTGTTTAAAAACCAGTATTGTGTAGAAGGAAGGTGTGTGGGAGAGTTGTGTGGAGGGAGAATGCATGCAGAAGTGTGAAACCTTGCGGTATAAAGATTGTGTTTGTTATTTCTCACACTTGTTCTCTGGAACAAATCACAAATTAAAAAAATCTAAGTTTTATGAATCTTTTGTAACATAATGACACCATTAAATAATGCACAATAGACACAAAGAGTTTTAGGTGGAAAACCCCCTTTGGGTCAAAACCACTTAACACTTCTTAATATTTTTATTCTTTAAAAAGAATGATTACATCAAGTTTTCAGCTCCAACTGAAGGAGGCTCCAACCTTTAGGATGTTCCTATGCATTGTTTACTAGCTGCTACTAGACAGATGCTCCAACGCCTTGTGCTTTATTACCTTCCACTCAAAGGACGCTCCAGCACCCTGTACTTTATTAGATCCCACTCAAAGGATGCCCCAACGCCTTGTTGTAGGCTCCAACTTTCCCTAGCACCACTAGCACCACCATGCCACCCTAAAGTGTTCTTAGGCTCCAACTTGAAGCTGACTCCAATCACCTACCTCACACCACCCTGCCAAGAGCCAATGGACCACGTTTCACAATTTTGAGACTAGATACCCCTATGCTCTAAATCAAAATAAGGAAAATATAATGAAGGTTTCGTTACTCTACTCGGTATGCATATCACGTCAAGTCCCGACAACCTCACTGCTTAATCTAATCACTATAATTCAACCACTATTCACCAAACCTGCCTTGGCTCAAACATAATTCAAAATCAAGTTATTGCACAAACCACATATCAAACCCAAGAATTTGCTTCTGCATTGGTTTACCACCAAAACCTAACTACCACATCAACAGATCATTGCACAATACATTGTCACTGTTGTTTGATAAACAAAACCAATCTTGCCAAATATCATTGTGTCAAGTACTATTGTATCATCAACCCAACATCCACACAATATGATCAGGTAACCATCATGTACAAGTAATATTGTAAAGTACCAAAATATACTATCAAATACCAAGTGAACTCTCATGTAGATTAATGTTGCTTCTACTTAATCATAATGTAAAACCTTAATCACTATTATATATTGAAAGAAATAACATAATGATCACATCTTCCCTCATCTATACTTGCTCAATTTCCAGTACAAAACCTGACCATTATCATGTATATTGCTACGAAAATTATTGTTGTATTAATCTCATATGTCACTATCATGCGAGGGTCCTTAGCATATCAAAGGTTGATCAAAAAATTACTGGCACTACTATACCCTATAAGTGACATAGTGATATCTTCCAACTTCATCCATAGATGTAGTCTAATAAACAATGTTTCTTTAGTGCTTTCAATAAAACACTTATGTCTGCTACAAAGCATTGTTGCCGATGTTTTGACAAAAGAGTGACTATTGTATCTAAACTACTGATAATAAACTCTCATAACCAGACCTCTCACCACAAGTTATATTTTTTGTTTACGTCAACTTCACACTGGAACATGTATGTATATATGTATATATTTCTACATTACATCCGAGCAATGGAAATTTGAATTTAACATTGTTTCTAACCACTAGTTTGTATGTGAATAGAGCTAAGGCCACAGAGAATGGTGAAGAAAATCAATCATTGAATTAGTGCATATTGATATTTGAAGTTGTTTAAATTAACATGAGTTGGAATCCTTCCATATTTTTGTAGATGATTTTAGCATTGACTTTAACTACTCAATCTTCATTTTAGCATACTATATGTGATCAAATTGACTTAGATAAATCCTACAACATATAATAATTGTCAAGTGAGTGTATAAATTGTTTCTTAGGTCAAATTTACTATATATATATATATATATATATATATATATATATATATATATATATATATATATATATATATATATATAGTCCTTAATCCACATTGTTCATAGGTCAAACATACACCTTTCAAGAACTACAATCTGGACAAAATTTAAGGCGGTGGATGCATAACAGAGGCTACAATAATTATGACAAAGCCAATCCTCAAACTCCAATACAAATCCTTTCATTGTTTTGTAATAAGAGCATGCCCTAGCCGCAGGTATAACCACTAATGTACCAAGATTTATGAGAAAAATACCCTTGCTACCTCAATGAATAAGTGCCCAAAACTTTGGATTACCTTCAATAGAAAACCTTGATTTGTTACTAGAGACAAAGAATAGTTAAAGATCATTTTTTTTAGGTCTAAAGGCTCCTCGTTGTTTTAAGATTTTGTGCCCTAGATGATGACCAACGATCTATAATAAGGACTAGACTTCCATAATTAAATTAATGTCCAAAAAAATCCCATAACCCAGAAATAAAATACAATAAAAACCCATATTTTGAGATTGTTGTACAAGGCCGAAGTTGATAATCATAGGTCTGACATTTAGAAGGTATGTAATAAAAACATTTTTGTATCCTTTAGAGATAAGCCTCTCATTCAGACCTTCGCTCTCCTTCTTGCAAGGTGAATTCCAAGAAAATTGAACCTCCAAACAAAAGACAAATATCCAAACCCTTTCCTCTCTCTTGATCTCTACATTTTTCCTTAGAGGGCCAAAGATTTCAGATGTTATATTACTAAATATATTTCATTTTTTGTGTGTGTGTGTGTGGATAATTCATATGGATCTCTTTTTATAGACTAATCTCCGATTAGAAGAGGCTTCAAGAAGAGTAGTCATTGGAGGAGAATGGCTTAATAATAGTAAATGTTGGAGGATTTCTTATTAATTATATGTTTAAATTTTATTTTCTTAGGACCCAAACATTAGCCCTTGGAGAGAATATTGACATTTGACAAGGGTAAAAGCCCCTTATAATACTTAAGGTCTTTTTATGAAATATTTTAACCACATCTAAAATGGAGGAACCCTTCTTTCTTGAGTTCAATAAGTGTTATCCTATGGTAGGTTTTCATGTCACCATGCATGGGGTTTTAGCCCATGAATTGGGGTCTTCGACTTCAAACTTGAATATCTCTCAAACCAAGAGGCCTCTAAGGGCATGCCACATACCACTAGAAACATATTAACAAGGAGAACGCAAACCTAGAACTTAGGGTTTCCAACCATCCGACAATGGAGCTTCCAACTTGATGTATTCCAGACAAATGTAAGAGCATTCATTAACTATTTGACATCAATAACTGGTGTTTAGTCAAATTCAATTGCCAGGGTTGAAATCAATGACAACACCATCCAACAAATTGTTTTTCTAAGTGTTGTGTGTTTTGCTTCTTTTTTTTTAATTATGCACAGAAGTTGTTTTCGATGAAAAGGATAGATTTTATGATACTTTTATCAGGTGCATTGTGGTTCCCTTGTTTTGTGATCCTAAATCTCGTTCTTACGAAAGATTTTTACAGGAATCGATGTAAATATATGCATATGCTATTAATGTGTATATTTTTTTATCATCTTATGGCTTTATCGTGTATAGATATACCGTCTTGTTCATTTTCCCAAATGTTGTTTATGTTGCGCTTATCTTGGAGAAATAGTTCATAGTGAGTTTACAACATGTTTCAAGTGTGATTGTTAAAGTTTTAATAGAGAAGTGTTTGTTGGCTATAAAAAGAGATCATGTGGATACGATTCTAAGGCAACAAAATCTACTTCATTTAAAAAAAAATTATGTGTTGTAGGATATTGTCTATTCAATGTTATGTGAACTCTATTGCATTTTAGATGCACGTCAACAAGGTTACATGAAGGAATGATAGAAAATTTCAGAAATTGTTTATATGAACAAAACACTAAAGCAATATTATCTTATGAACGTGAATTGAACATAGATGCATTAATGAATATGCATGGTATAAATAGTCCAAATGTTTATTTGGAAAGGATGACAAAATCAATTTCGACTTCTATGATTGTGGAAGAACGAGGAGTATGGGGGGGACATATTTTGTATACATTAGTTATCGAATTGGCTAAAAACTTTGATAAGACTTTGGTCAAAGAAAACAATGAAAAGATATTTACATTCTAATTGAAATTTATGCAAATAAAGTTACGACATATTGTTCCATGATGACAATCCAATTGCCAAACAATTTGAACCACTTCTGTGTAAGAAAAAAAGTTTAATAAGAACTTATCATAAACATATAATGAATATAACAACATATAATGAATTGCATAATGATTTGATTTCATTAAACTACATTGAAAAATACATGAATGAAGATGAAATTATGCAATTCCTTGGAATAGTAGATTGGCATGAATGCAATATACAATTAGCAATGCCATATGAAAAAGGGAAGAGAGAGGGTGGTCCTTTTGTTTATGATTGGATATGGTATATCTTGAATATAAATATATACATATGGTCTACTAATACATTGCTTGTTGTAGCTAAATTTATTGCATTTGAGAAAGACACAAATATATTCCATGTTATGCAATTTGGAAAGATTGTAGGTCATTTTCATTATGAACCTCTGAAATAAATAGTACAATAAGAAAACATTTCATGTTTTTTTGAAGTAGTTAACGAAGAGAAATATATAGACTAATCCTATAAAAATCATAGAGTGGATAATGTGAATGTGTTTGAAAACATGAACATAGATGAAGATACTATGGAACTTAATACAAAGCTTGCCAATGTAAACAAGAGGCCACGTTCTTTGTTGCATCAACTCAAAAAATACATAAGAAACAATAATGTTATTAAAAAAATTCTAATTAGAAAATGATTGAAACGACCAAAATCAACATAGAATACGATATTTCCAAATAAACATAAGGAATCATTACAAATGTTCGATTATACATTCAAAACAATGGGAAAACAATAGTATTTTTGGAAAATACAAGATATTCATGTTTATGATTGTGCAATATGCAATCAAACTTGGTTTAAAAGAGATGTCATAGAAAAAAATTGACCAATGTGTCCAAAGGTAAGTTTATATGCAAAAAATGAAAAAAAAAACATTAGACAATGACAAAATTATCAAATTTACAGTTCTAGAGTGGATTAGGCATAATAGACAAATTTCCATAGTGAAAGAACTTTATGAATTGGAAGAAAGACTAATATCACTAAGATTACCATTTTTGCAAATACGGGAACTTGGGCAACATTTTAGAAAACCACAATTGGAATTAATTGGTTAACTAATCAATGTACTTGTCGACACATTTTGAAATCAAATTGCACTTCCTTGTGACATAAATGAATCTAGTACGGTGGTTGTGGCAATTAAAAGATGTTTAGTGTTTAAAATCATATTTGTTGTTGGATCAATACATGTTCATAAAATCATGAAGGCATTGAAACGATTGTGTAAAAGTCCACTTTATAGACTAGAGAATGTTAGAATAAACAAAGGTTGGAACAAGTCCTTGATCAAAACAAGGATGCATATGCATGTGAGACAAATACAAAAATAAATGATGATAATGATCACAATGATGAAGAGTCAGTTACAAAGACACTATTACATGGATTTAGTGTCGTATAGTATTTATGATCTTCGTAATAATCAAATAAACATTGCTTCTAGTGAAGGGCATATGCCTTTGGGCATATTCAAAGATAGGTATTCAGAAGGGATGAGCTTTCCCACGTTGTTTTACAGGAAAAAAAATCAACAGTGTTACATAAAAATTTACATAGCACGATATTTCTCAATGGGAAGTTTTTCATCAAAATCATGATTTTGCGTATCATATAACGAAATTGTTTTACAAAATCATTTGAATGATCCTCAATCAAGTATTCAGTTGTATTTGGATTCGTATAAGGAAAGGACAGTTAAAAGGAAAAAAAAAACTAACACTAACTAGAGACGTTAAAACAAAGCAAATTTTGAAATACATTCTGGCGTCAAACATTAGATATATGGAAAAAAATTTATAAGGAAAGGACACTATTGGATAGAGACATTAAAACAAAGGCAAATTTGAAACGCATTTTGGCGTCGAACATTAGTTATATGGATCTTAGACAAATATGGACCATTAGGGGACTTTTAAGGTCTAAAATGGGCCTCCTAAGGAAATTATAAAATAATAGTGGAAATAATAAAATAAGATTAGATTACATCATCAAATTTTAAAGGGAAAAAAAAACTATTTCCTGAACTCGTATTTTCAACTTATCTCCCTATGGGTTTACTCAAATTTCGAGCGGAAACACTAGTTGGATGCAAACTTCAATTCCTCATCCAAGGAGTACACATGTTGCATACTTTCGATGGACCCTTCTACACAAAAAATTAGAAATACATGAAAAACGTGATTGCAATCACGTTTTTTCATGTATTTTTCATTTTTCATGTAGCAAGGTCCATCAAAAGTATGCAACATGGGTAATCCTTGAATGAGGAATTAAATTTTTCATCCAACGAGTACTCCTTCTCGAAATTTGAGTAAAACCTTAGGGAAATAAGTTGAAAATACGAGTTGAAAAAGTAGTTTTATTATTTTATTATTTTTTAATATTTTTACTTTGTTATTCCAAAAATGGTGAATCATCCCCCATGGTAGACATCATCATCTTGAATTCTATTAGTTCTTATAAAGTTTATTTTTGTTTTACATTTTTCTTAGGAGGCCCATTTTAGACCTCAAAATTCCCCTAATGATTGTTGAGCTATTTTTTGCATTTGCACAATAACTTATATGCAATGATATGACAGTTGGGTCCATCGAATTTCTTTGTCTCGTTTAGCAATGTTGAACATATTTGAGGTACTTTAGTAAAGGCTTTGCAACAAATACATTTCGAGAAAAAATCATCAGGGTAAAAATAAGTAGAGGAAGATGATATCAATACCTTGATTAGAAATGACCTCGTTACTTGTGTACGATATTACAGAAGTAGAATGAATGCTCTACGCCAGTTAATTTTACATGATTCTAGGTACTTTCGTGATGTCGTTGACTATTTGATTGTAACAAAATTCTAAAATCAAGGAAGCTAGCATGAACATGGATTGTTATAGATAAAAAATCCTCCTATCTATGCAGCAAGTACAAACATTGAAATTGAAAGTTTCATTGATAAGTACTTGTGTTGTGATTCAAGTAAACTACTTGAAAATATGAAAAATATTCAACATCATCGTCATACAAAAACTTGTAGGAAAGGGAAGCAAATGCATTGCAGGTTCAATTTTCCAATTCTGCCAATGCGAAATATGTAAATACTTGAGCCTATGGAATTCGATAATGAAGAAAAAACAAAATTGAATGCAAGAACGATATTTGAACGATATTTGATGCATTAGAAAATATGGAACACGGTGAGACATATACATTTGATAGTTTTCTTGAAAAAATAGGTATAAGCGAATATGGTTACATCCACGTAATGCATTGTACTCTAAAACGAAGAACAATTTTATTGAAAAGAGAGCCAATAGACATTGGACTAATATATTTGTTGGACATTTGATGGTATGAAGGTGGTTGGCTGTGTAAGTGTTGGAATTGATGTCAAATAAGACTCAACATGATGATTGGGTGTCCAATGTTGAGCCCTGAAACTACATCTCTTCTACACACTTTTCTAGATGTTTTCTCCTCACCAGTGCCCCACAAGCCATCAAAAATCATTACATATTGATTCTGAGAGTGCATTTAAGTGGTTTTCTAACTATATTTTTGTGTTTGCTATTTGACTTAGATTTTGCTCATCAGCTGCGGAATGCAGCCACTTTCCACAGCTGACTTGACTTTCCGCAGCTGTTTTTGTTGATCTCTAGGTTACAGGTGTCATCAAGCAAAACGAGGCACGTGGGTAGTTTAGGAATGATCTGGACATGGATCAGGTCCTATTGGTTCAACTAAATTCGTAGAGGAAAGCCTTGGTCAAACAATAGTCAAACGAGGAGTTCTACAACAAACAGGTCTCTGTTTTCAACACGTGAAGGGTCTGAGGCCATTCCTAGATCCATGGCTACGTTTGACAGCTGTAGACTACCCCCACGATGTAAATCCAACAACCACCTTTTGGTAGATTGAATGATATTGGCAACCATCATGCTAAGCTCATGGATGTTGTCTTTTTACGTGTCCTCTGCTGAAGGTGTTTCATAGGAAAACTATTATGTAATTTCCTTTATAAATAACACATTTGCAAACGCATGTAGCTAGTTAGTTTTTGATGTAATCTTGCTGTTAGTTCATGTACTGTGCCGTGACATTGGCCCTGCTATTGTAACAAGAGGATCCTTCCTCTGTTTTGCAATATAACAAGACTCTGTTTTACATGACTATGTGAGCATAATTCCAGACTGATAGCGTGTTAACTAAGGCCGTGCAGAGGGCCCCTGCTGGCTGAGGTTTTGTTTCTTTATTTCTGTAAAGTTTTTATATGTTGTTGTCTTATTTCCATTGTAGATATTTCATAGTTTGTTCACCTGTGTATATTTAATAAGTTAGTTATGATGTTAACATTTCATTCTTGTACATGATTTTTCAAGCATTGTATATTTTTGCTAACACTGATTAGTGTGTGTTTCAGGATAGGCTAGGCCCAAGAATTCTCATACAATTTTTTCAATAACTAGTGACATGAGATTAGCCTCTTTGCTGACTTTGTTTTCTTAGCTTCTTAATTCTAGTTATGCTTTGATCTCAGTCTTATTCAATTTCTTTGTTAGTTAGTTTAAATATCAAATTATTCATGTCATTGACGTTATCTCCAGAGCCATAGCTTAACCCCGCAAAGACTACTTGGCGAGCTATCGGACTATGAGTGATGTGATTTGATGTTACTTTTATTTTTCTGCAATTAGATATCAGGTTCTTCATGTTATTGACATTATCTCTAGAGCCACAGCTTAACCTCGAAAATACTACTTAGCGAGCTATCAGACTATAAGTGAAGTGACTTGATTTTATTTTCATTTGCTTTGTTAGTTAGTTTAGATATCAATTCCTCATGTTCTTGACGTTATCTCCAAAGCCATAGCTTAACCTTGAAAAGACTACTTGGTGAGCTATCGGATTATAAGTGAAGTGAATTTATTTTACTTTTACTAGTTTGCAGTGTTTGATTTGTTTGAGTGCAGTAGCTTAACTTATTTTTCTGTATTTCGATGAGCAACAGAGATAGTGATTTCATGATTAGTAGTTCATTATTCGTTTGATTTGAATAGCTGCACATTTAGATTCTTGTCCAAGTATGAATTTCATCACTAATATGCTTTGAGTTCCTCTGAAGTGTTAAGCTCTGGAAATCATCATAAAGGACATAATTGCCTTAAGATCTACATCCATACTTGCCTTCTAAAGTATTCTCAAAACTTAGGAATAGGATTTCCCATTCACATTAGGAGATAAACAAAGATAAAAACCCCAAAACAAAATAAAAATTGAAAACAATAAAAAGTAAGAAGGAGGTTGTCTTGCACATATAGTGCGCCACACTTCATCAGTTTAAGACTCCCGAATTGATAATTAATGTAGCAATTTAGGACATACTAAATTGACTAAACGTTTTTTGGCGCCGTTGCCAAGGAAGTGTAACTAGGTAGCCGAACTCTTACAAAAAAAAAGGGGGGGGGGAATTGATAACTTCTTGAAGTATGCTCTCCTCTTGCACCTAGTGTGATCTGGAGGATCAGAAAAGAGAGTTATTAGTTCAATAATTTCTTGATTATGCTCTCTTCTTGCACCTAGTGTGACCTAGAAGATCAGAAAGAGAATTATTAACCCAACTTAAAAATAAAAAATAAAAATAAAAAATGACATGCATAGGGCAAGAGATTCTAGGGGAAGGTTTATAGCTAGGGCCAAAAGTTCGATTTTCACAACTCTAGCTACTTCAAGGCATAGACAAGATACACCTCCATCATCTCCGACTCATATTCCCAGCCTTAGGATTCCTGGAATTCAAGGGGCAGCAGCCGAATTAGGAGATTCTCCCACACTACCTACTAAATCTTATCTAGGAGAAGAACCTTTCTTCACTTCTACAGGGGAACATATTGTAATCAAAGAAGTAGAATCACCTGAAGAAGAGGGGAAGGGAGAAACTCTCCCTCGTTCACCATTAATAGAAGAACCAGAAGACTCTGAGGAAACTATCATGATAGAGGAAGTAGTAGATGGATTTGGAGGAGGGGGTAGAGGTAGAGGAAGAGGAAATAATGGAGGAGGTAGAGGTAACAATGGGGGAAATAGGGAAGGAGATAACTCATTTGGATTCCCTATAGATGATGAGGAAACTCATACAACAATGAAAAACATTTCACCATCTGTCCTCCCAAAATTTTATGGGTTGCGAAGTGAGGATCCTGAAACATTTCTATTTGAGTTTGAAGTCTTGTGCCGAACCTATGACTATATGGAAGACTCTCAAAAACTCAAACTGTTTCCTTCAACATTGAAAGGAGCTGCTTTGAAATGGTTCATGGGATTAGTCACTCAACCTATTAGGACTTGGAATGATATGAAACAAACATTTTTGGATAGATACCTAGATTATTGTATGCCTACCAATCATAAGGATGAGGTATTCAAGATGATGCAAAGAGAAGATGAAAACTTGGAGGATTTACTTGAAATATTTCAATACAACTTAAAGAGAGCAAAAATGAGTAATTTAGATGAGGAAACCTTGAAAGCCCTTTTATTGAAAGCCATTAGAGATGAATGGATAGATATTTTAAACATGATAGGGAAGGGAGACATTTCTCAACTTCCACTTCGTGATATAGCAGAACTCTGTGTCCATCTCTCAAGGGGAAAATCTAAAACTGGAAAAGGGACGAGAGATCCTTCTCTTATTAGAGCAAACAAATCTACAACTGGATCAGTAAGTAGGGCAGAGATTGGCAATATGCTTGATGAGTAAAAAATTGATATTCTAGGGAGCCTTAGTGAACAACTAGACATCCTTAAAATACAAAACAAGCAGAAAGTAGAAGCTGATGCCTTGGCCATCTTTTGTCCAAAATGTAGAAAGAAACATGCTCTAAGGGAATGTCCCTTAGATGCAAAAGTTGTAGAAACATGTATGATTTGCTCAGAAAGTCATGAGACCAAGGATTGTCCTTCAATCCCTGGGCTCAAAGCTGTCTTTCAGGAAGATCCAAATTCAGTAGAGTCCCTTTGTTTTGTTTCAAGAAGACCGTGGCAGGGGCAACAAAATCAGGGATTTAACAATCCTATGAACTTTCAACTCCTGCCAAATTGGAATTCTTGGCAACAACCTTGGCCCCAACCTCAAAATCCATACCAATCATGGGCACAAGGGATGCAAAATCCTTATGGGAGATTTGCTCAATTTTATCAATATCCTCCATCTTTTCAAAATCAACAAAATCCACAAATTCCAAATCAAAACCCACAACTTTCATTGCCATTCCCACAACAACAACCTTCTCAACAAAATCCAAATTCTCAACTCTTGCTTCCATTTCAAAAAAAGAGAAATCAACTACCAGCCTAGCCATTGCCAAATCCCAACAACAAAAATCGTCAGAGTGCTTGTATGGTAGAAGGACAACAATTTCCTACCTATATGATTGTTCCTCTTAATGATGTTCAACTCAGATCTGGTAGGGTTTTAGAAAAACCTTCTATAGATGTTCAAGAGCAAGGTACTTCTGAGGAGGATTCTCTTAAAGTCAATAAAGGTTCTGAGGAAGCATCTCTTCAAAACCCAATCATTCAAAAAGAAAAAGAAAAAGAGTCAATCCCCACAACTCCTATAGTTGAGCAACCTGCATCTTCATCCACACCTCCTTTCCCTGAAAGATTACAAATTGACAAAGGGGTGGAAAAACAAATCTTATTGCTTGACTATGATTTTCTAGATGAATTAAAGAATGTCTGTATCAAGATTCCCTTGCTACAAGCCATTAGAGAGATTCCTATTCTAGCAAAAACAATAAAGGAGTTGAGTCTTAAAAGACTAGGAAGGAAACCAAGAGATACAAGAAGAATCCACCTGGTAGGAAAAATTGCAGATATCATGATGGGAAAAATTACCATGCAGAAGTATGTAGATCCAGGTAGTCCAATTGTCAAGACACATATAAATGGGATAGAAATTCCAAACACTTTGATTGACTTAGGGGCTGCTATCAACATTATGAGTAGACAAACTATGGAACAACTTAAACTTCCTAATCTTATTTTTACACCCACCTTACTGCAACTTGCAGATAGATCAATAATCAAACCAGATGGTGTATTAGAAGATATTTCAGTCTCCTTATATTCTTGGGAATATCGAGTAGATTTCATGATTTTGACTCCCAAGAGTAATTTGGGAGGGCATCCACTCATCTCAGGAAGACCTTGGCTAGCCACAGCTGATGCTTTCATTAGTTGTAGATTTGGAGATATGTATATTTTTTATGGTAGTTCGACAAAGAAATTCAATTTGTATCCTCCAGCAAAGGCAATTACAGAAGTAGGAGACAATGAATGGGTCGACGATGAAGATATTATACAACCTGTCTTTACTGTCTCTGAAATTAGTGAAGATAGTCAAATTTTGAACACATTAGAAAATTTTGGAACATCTTCAGAATATGACCACACAAAATTTCAGTTAGATTCTGATATCGAATATCTATCATCAAGACAAATGTCTCTTTACTCTATGGAAGAGTTTGGTAGTTCTACCATTGAAATTTTTCCAGGTAAAACATTGAATATCAACAAAAACTTGGAAAAGTCACAATAAGAAGAGCTAACCAAAATCTTGCAAAAACACTCTGTTGCATTTGCATGGGAGTATACTGACATGAAAGGTATTGATCCTAAGACTTGCATCCATCATATCAATATCGAGGAAAATAGTAGACCAATCAGACAACCTCAGAGAAGGATGAATCCAAATCTTAGGGAGATAGTGAAAGAAGAGCTCCAAAAACTACTCAATGTAAACTTCATTTACCCAATTTTAGATAGCCGATGGGTTTCTCCTTTGGTTATAGTACCAAAAAAGAATGGTAAATGGAGAGTGTGCAATGATTACAGGGAATTGAATAAAGCAACCTTGAAGGATCACTTTCCTTTTCCCTTTATCGATCAAGTATTAGATACATTAGCAGGCAAAAAGTACTTTTCATTTCTGGATGGTTTTAGTGGTTATAATCAAATTTAGGTAGCACCTAAAGATCAGGATAAGACCACATTTACCTGTCCATGGGGAAATTTTGCTTATCGAGTGCTTCCTTTTGGATTATTTAATGCACCCGCAACATTCCAAAGAGCAGTACTATGAATTTTTTCCGATCTAATCCATGATTGTGTAGAGGTATATATTGATGATTTTACAGTTTATGGTGATTCGTTTGAAGAGGCATTAGGAAATTTTGAAAAAGACCTTATAAGATGTAAAGAAACAAACCTTTCACTAAGCCATGAAAAATTCTTTATGATGTTTACTGAAGGTATTGTTTTAGGACATCATATTTCAGGGGATGGGATTAAAGTTGATAGATCAAAAGTTGAAGTCATCTCCAAGTTACCTATTCCAAATTGTCAAAAAGATGTTAGAAGTTTTTTTGGATTTACTGGATATTATAGAATATTTATAGAAAACTTCAGCAAAATAGCATCTCCACTCTTCAAACTGCTTACAAAAGAATGTCAATTCAAATGGGATCCTGATTGCCAATCAACATTTGAAATTTTGAAAACAAGAATATCTGAGGCACCTATCTTGAGAGGACCAAATTGGAAACTTCCTTTCCATATTTCTACAGATGCTTCAAATACAACCCTAGGGGCTGTATTGGGACAGAAAGATTTAGTTCCTTATGCCATTTACTATACCAGTAAAAATTTAACTCCTACTGAGTTGAATTATACTGTGACTGAAAAAGAGTTTTTAGCTGTTGTTCATGCAATCAATAAGTTCAGACATTATATAACAGGCTATGAAACTTTTATTCATACTGATCATTCTGCAATTAGATATCTAATTAACAAACCCATTACTAATGGCAGAGTTACAAGGTGGCTCCTACTTTTACAGGAATTCAATATTACTGTGTTAGATAGACTAGGGAAACAATATACAGTAGCTGATTTCTTGTCTAGGATTCAGAATACTAAAGAAGATTCTCTTGTAGAGGACAAGTTTCCTGATGAATATTTATTTGCAGTCACTACTAAGACTCCTTGGTATGCAGATATAGCTAACTATTTGGTTACAGGGAAACTACCTCCACATTTATTTCATGGCGAAAGAAGAAAGATTATTCAGGAGAGTTCAAAATATTCATGGATTTCTAACGAATTGTTTAGAACAGGACCAGATTTTGTGATTAGAAGATGTGTTAGGGAAGATGAAATGCCTGATATTCTCAAAGCATGTCATGATGAACCATGTGGCGGACACTTTTCTGACAAAAGGACAACCTATAAAATCCTCTCTTTAGGATATTATTGGCCATCCCTCTTCAAAGATGCAAAACAATATGTCAAAAGGTGTGACAGCTGCCAAAGAGTAGGGAAACCTACCCTCTCAAATGAAATGCCATTACAACCATAGGTACTCATTGAACCCTTTGAAAAATGGGCTTTAGACTTCATTGGACCTATTAACCCACCATCTAAACAAAGAAAGTATATATTGGTATGTACTGATTATGTCACTAAATGGGTAGAAGCCAAAGCATTATTTTCTGCTACTGAGCATTCAGTTGTTAGTTTTATTTATGAGGAAATTTTTACTCACTTTGGTGTTCCAAGAGAAATTGTAATAGATCAAGGAGGTCAATTCACATCCAAACTGGTGGAGAAGCTGATGGAAGAGTACAAGGTCAAGCACAGAAAATCTACTCCTTACCATCCGCAAGCAAATGGTCAAGTGGAGTCTACAAACAAAGTTATTGAAGGCATCATTACCAAGATTGTTCATCTACACAGAAGAGATTGGGCAAAAAGGCTTCCTGAAGCCTTATGGGCCTATAGAACTACATGGAGGAATACAACATGACATTCTCCCTATGAACTTGTTTATGGGAAAGCAGTTCTGTTCCCCATTGAGTTCCAAGTTAGAACTTTCAAGATGGCAGTTCAGTTGGGATTGGATCTATCAGAAGCCCAAAAGCATAGAATGGAGCAGTTGAATGAACTAGATGAGATCAGACAAGAAGCAATCCTAAGAACTGATCTAGTTCAATATCAAAGAGCTAAGTGGCATGAAAAATACATCAAGGAGAAAAAGTTTCAAGGAGGAGATTGGGAATTGCTATTTGATTCCAAGTTCAAAGATTTCAAAGGTAAATTTTAGACTCATTGGCTTGGGCCATATAAGATTCAAAAAGTCTTTAGCAATGGAGTGGTAAGAATCAAAATCATTGACGAAAATCAAAATCCTCTTATTGTGAATGGCCACAGATTAAAGATCTATCATAAGCCACTCTCAAAGGAGGAATTTGTCAAAATTTTTCAAGATAATTCTGCAATAAGGCTAGTGAAGAAGAATCCTTCTTCTCCACCAGCCTAGTCTTTGTTCTTTTTTGTTAATATATATATATATATATATATATGTATGTATAAGCCTGAAAACTAATCACTCATTGGAAGTCTTATATAGAAAACACAGGGCAAAAATCAGAAACTTCTAACGCCCTATATTTTCCAATTTTTTTTTTCATTTTATTCATAGTTTCATGTCATCCACTTCATTTCGCTTCACTTCATTTTATTTCATTTCATTTCATCATCACATTCCACCAATAAAATCCCTTTTATGACCAAGTTTTCATATATCAATCACTCAGTCATCATTTATTTTCATCCATCTCCATTTAGTCATATGTTCACTGTGTCAGTTTCCGCCGCTGAATCCAGTTTCCGCAGCTAAAAACTGATTCCGCAGTTGGTTGTTGATTCCGTAGCTAACACTCTGTTATTCAATATTGACAGTCAGATGTTACCCAAATAATGATGAGAACCAAATGCAGGTATGACAAAAGAAAATATTTTGAAGATATAAAGCACCTAAAGCACCAACATAAAGTAGCTAATCAAAGGTTAGTGGACGGAAGTGCAAAATTCTAAGGTAAGAGCAAGATTCATTTCAAATAGCATTTTAAAGCACATTCTATATAGTTATGAAACCACTGACTCCATTATGTGTAATGATTAGCATTGATAGCTTTCATAACCACTCCATGGCCTTTACATGATTCCTCCACGAACTTTGCATTAATTTTTAACGGCCTTATGATCCGCCTCCAAATTTAACTCGTGTTTATTTGTACATTGGCATTCCACCTGCTGAACCGGGTAATTATGAGGATGTAATCTATTTGATCACGTCTCTGTCCCGCCGCATAAATCCACAGTCATTTTGAGAACATGCTCACGCCTATCCCGCAGCCTTCTAGCTCAAAAGTTGGGCTCACTCTATTTCCATACCATCCCATCGAAGTTGTGGCTGTTATTTCTGGCCTGTTTACATCTCCGTGAACTCATTCTCATTACCTGTTCTCTGCTCTTCCGTTTATAACTACTGGTTTTTCTCCACAAACCTTCTCCATTCCCCGCTAACACAACTGTTTCACCTCTGTCAATCCATTACTCACAGTCCATCACTCACAGACGTATTTTAAAGCAGGAGGAAGGAATGGGTCTTTTACTAAGAGTAGAACCGGAAGGGCCTAAATTCATGGAGGGGTATCCACAATTGAAAAGCATATTAAGGAAGGCACGGTGGCTACAGTTCATCCAAAAATTTAGAGGTTACAATAAAGAAGTTACGAAGACATTTGCAAGGTCTTTTAATGGCGTGGAAGTTGAGGTTGGAGATCTTAAATTTTCAGTCACAGAAGCATCTATCATAGCAGCAACGAAACTCCCACAGGAGGGGGAATGGTGGTTCAAAAACAAAAACTTTGATGAGAGGGCCTGGAGGGTTATCCTACGCAATCCAGGTATGGATATAACCATTTTCAAATGTGGAATCCCTGTCTCTGCTTTAGAGGAAAAGTGGACTAGTTTATTATTGATAATCTAGAAGTTTATTACATGTGAAGGACGGTTTGGGTCCATGTACATGTACCACATCTGGTTGCTAATGAATTTTCTAGAAAATCAAACCATCAATTTGCCTTATTTTCTACTGAATAGCCTGAAAAAAATGTCCATAACTGTACAAAAGAATCTGGAGGACATAGAAACCCACCTTTACCATCATGGCCTTGTAAGAATTTTGATTGAAAAACAGTTGAAGGAAAAGAAGGACACCTAGGAACAGTTCTTGATTAGAAACTTCTTTCAGGATCCACCTGAAACACCTGAGAGTAGCTCAGCAAGGAAAAGTAGGAGAGGGAAAACAAGTGTAAACATTCAGGACACTCCTACTAACATAGCTAAAGAAACTAATAAGGAAGAGAAGCTGTCTGAAGGTAGGAAGTAAAGAACTGAGGTTAGGAAGCAAAGAAAACTAAAGGGGAAAAGAAATATTGAAGCTGTCTATCAAACCCCAAAACCTTCCTCAGAAGAGGACCAAATACTTTCTGAAAGATTAATTTACCTTCAGGAACAATCAGCTGCAACAAAGAGAAAAGGGAAAGAAAAACAGAGTGTGGGGAAAGGAGACACTAGCTCACAAAATCTAAGGAGGAGCTCCAGACTTAAAGGAAAACTGAGAAAAGTACAAACTAAAGGGTCCCACTTCATTGATTTAGGAGGGGAAACACCGGAACAACCTCTAGCAATCCATCCTGGCCATAGCCCACACCATACTCCTATTTCTCAGCCAAAATTTGAGATTAGTCCTTCTCAGCCAGATTTTGAGATCAGTCCTTCTCAGCCAGATTTTGGGGACAGCCCAAGAAAGGCTACACCTGAGATAGATCCAACCCAACAAGAAATGTATGATTTTATTGAGTTGTTTGAGAAGACTTCCACAGATCAAGGCACCTCATCTACCCAGCCTAATACAGCCCAGGAAGCTCTAATCCAATCACTAAAACTGGAAGTCCTAAATAGACACATCAAAAGAGAAAATGAAACATTGAAAGAACAGAGCAGGTTGGATAAGATTATTCACGACAACACCATGTTGCATCTTGGGCTGTGGCAGAAGAAAAATAGAAAATTGAAGAAAAAGAGCAGGAGGTTGAGCAGAGCTCTCATCAACGTCAAATTCAATTGCCTAATGAGGAAGCCTAAGATGACAGTGGTACCAAGAAAGAAGAAAAGAAGGTTGGATGTGTTAGCAGAGGTTTTAGAACACATGAATTGAAGGGAGGATGGTCACAGTTTTGGTTGCATGAGGACATGCAACACCTTCATAGTGGGGGTATGTTGAGCCCTGAAACTACATCTCTTCTACACACTTTTCTAGACTTTTTCCCCTCACCAGTGCTCCACAAGCCATAAAAAATCATTACATATTGATTCTGAGAGTGCATTTAAGTGGTTTTCTAACTATATTTTTGTGTTTGCTATTTGACTTAGATTTTTCTCATCATCTGCAGAATGCAACCAATTTCCGCAGCTGACTTGACTTTCCGTAGCTGTTTTTGTTGATCTCTAGGTTACAGGTGTCATCAAGCAAAACTAGGCACGTGGGCAGTTTAGGAATGATCTGGACATGGATCAGGTCCTATTGGTTCAACTGAATTTGTAGAGGAAAGCCTTGGTCAAACAATAATCAAATGAGGAGTTCTAAGGCAAACAGGTCTCTGTTTTCAACACGTGAAGGGTCTGAGGCCATTCCTAGATCCATGGCTACATTTGACAGCTGTAGACTGCCCCCACGATGTAAATCCAATAGCCACCTTTTGGTAGACTGAATGATCTTGGAAACCATCATGCTAAGCTCACGAATGTTGTCTTTTTACGTGTCCTCTACTGAAGGTGTTTCATAGGAAAACTGTTATGTAATTTCCTTTATAAATAACGTGTTTGCAAACGCATGTATCTAGTTAGTTTTTGATGTAATCTTGCTGTTAGTTCGTGTACTGTGCCGTGACATTGGCCCTGCTATTGTAACGAGAGGATCCTTCCTTTGTTTTGCAATATAACAAGACTCTGTTTTACATGACTGTATGAGCGTAATTCCAGACTGACAGCGTGTTAACCAAGGTCATGCAGAGGGCCCCTGCTGGCTGAGGTTTTGTTTCCTTATTTCTGTAAAGTTTTTATATGTTGTTGTCTTATTTCCATTGTAGATATTCATAGTTTGTTCACCTGTGTATATTTCATAAGTTAGTTATGATGTTAATGTTTCATTCATGTACATGATTTTTCAAGCACTGTATATTTTTTCTAACACTGATCAATGTGTGTTTCAGGATAGGCTAGGCCCGGACATTTTCATACAATTTTTCAATAACTAGTAACATGAGACTAGCCTCTTTGCTGACTTTGTTTTCTTAGCTTCTCAATTCTAGTTATGCTTTGATCTCAGTCTTATTCAATTGCTTTGTTAGTTAGTTTAAATATCAAATGCTTCATGTCATTGACGTTATCTCCAGAGCCATAACTTAACCCTGAAAAGACTACTTAGCGAGCTATCAGACTATGAGTGATGTGATTTGATGTTACTTTTATTTTTCTGCAATTAGATATTAGGTTCTTCATGTTATTGACGTTATCTCCAGAGCCATAGCTTAACCTCGAAAACACTACATGGCGAGCTATCGGACTATAAGTGAAGTGAATTGATTTTATTTTCATTTGCTTTGTTAGTTAGTTTAGATATCAATTCCTCATGTTATTGACATTATCTCCAAAGCCATAGCTTAACCCCGAAAAGACTACTTGGCGAGCTATCAGAATATCAGTGAAGTGAAATGATTTTACTTTTACTAGTTTGCAGTTTTTGATTTGTTTGAGTGCAGTAGCTTAACTTATTTTTTTGTATTTAGATGAGCGGTAGAGATAGTGATTTCATGATCAGTAGTTCATTATTCGTTTGATTTGAATAGCTGCACATTTACATTCTTGTCCAAGTATTAATTTCATCACTAAGATGTTTTGAGATCATTTGAAGTGTTAAGCTCTAGAAATCATCATAAAGGACATAATTGCCTTAAGATCTACATCCATACTTGCCTTCTAAAGTATTCTCAAAACTCAGGAATAGGATTTCCCATTCACATTAGGAGATAAACAAAGATAAAAACCCAAAATAAAAATAAAAATTGATAACAATAAAAAGTAAGAAGGAGGTTGTCTTGCACATATAGTGCGCCACACTTCATCAGTTTACGACTCCCGGATTGATAATTAATGTAGCAATTTAGGACGTACCAAATTGACTAAACATTTAGAAGGAAGTTCATGGTAGCTAGAGGCTTCATGCCTTGGTGGTTGTGATTCCAACTGTGTAGAGACTTTGGATCCCTGTTTGATGTAGCATATGGACTCAAACTAATCATACCCACTCCATTATATAGTTCTCAGAATAATATTTCCAACGGTATGTGGAATTCCCACAATGGAATTCTGGATCAAAAGTTAGCGCGAGTTGAAGTTTTGCCTCTCCAAACTAGAAAACAAAGGAAAAACTTGTAAAATTATAAGTTTGAGTTGGTGTCCTTCTGACACGTGTCCAATTGGTGATCGAAGGTACCCGCATATCGCATATTGGCGTTCGGAGGTTCCAAGGTGCAACGCAATAGTGAAACCATTTCGCTGATTAGTGATTAGCAATCCCACATATCGAAAGTCCTGACACATCAACAATCGCAATTCCAGAGAGTCTTGTGCGATATCAATGATCACATATCAGAGTATCAGCAACATGGCATATCGGAAATCCCACATGTCAGAGGTCTTGTAATACCTGAGGTCCAGGCCATATTAGTGATCCCGCATGTCAAAGGTCTTGCAATATCAGAGGTTTGGGCCATATCGATGATCGATGTTCTCAAAAGTGTCAACCTTAACGAACTTCTGATCAGCGAATGTCGATAGTGTAAACTGTCGGGGGAATGCCTTGAAAGATTTTATAAAGGAAATCAAAACTTAGCGATAAGGGGTTGGAGAAGTTGGCACTTCTTGACAGTTGAAAATTGAAAAACTACGATTGCGATGGAACCCTGGGCATCGACACATGGTTATAGGATAATCAATGATCACACATTGAAAATTCTTAAGTGGTGACCCTTTACACAATTGCGATACAGTAAAATGTTGATTGCATTAAAAACCGTCGAGGAGGCCAAAAATGAATTTATAAAGGAATTCATTGAGAAACCAGGGCAGGCGAGGCCTCTTTCTCTCTCCTCTAGGTAGGACACGTGGAGGCATCCGATTGGGTCTGATAAGGACATATGAGAGTCTTAGATGAGCTCCGATGTGCACACATGGCAAGATCTAATTGGTTCCGATAAGGCCAAGTGGCTGCTGATGTCAGCATGATGTGGTGGTAAGAAGGACACGTGGCAGGTGTTCTCAACCATTTTGGATGGCCTAATGGGCCACATCCACGTGACACATGTCATCAATTAGAGAGTGCCACATGGCAGGTGATGACATCACATCGGCAATTGACAATCAAAGGTTTGCAATGGTTGGCACATTGACCACATTTGGAAATCGCCGATTAGAGGGCTTCGATATGAGGGCTAGCACGAGGTCGCGAAGTGTTAAGGAATCAAGGGCTAGGACTGAATAGAGGGGCCTATCGACAATCGATGATCGATAGTTTGTGGTTGTTGGCATACAGGCAACATGTGAAAAACACCGATAAGGGGGCTCTGATGGTGTTAGCACTTGGTTGTGGAACAAACAAGAAACCAAGGGTGCAAATCTTTAACAAAGGAGAAAGGCCCTCAACAGGAGTCTGAAAGTCTAAGCGCCTTAAGGATAAGCCCCTAGTCACCGCCCTCGGTCCAATGATGGAATTATAGTAGGGAGCTAATACAAAAGGGGCTAGACATAATCAAAGATTGAAAATCGGCAGTTTGTCTATGTTACACCACTACGTAGCACTGCGATGGAAAAACTTTGATATAATGGTACAAGAAGCCATTAAGGGCGTATGAGTCGGCAGTTGTGGTTTTGAATGCGTAGCAGTAAGGTTGGTGACCCAAGACCTCCCGTGAACACTTTGTAGATGTAAATAAAGAACACAGACACCATGCAGATGTACAACTAAATCTCTGTGAGGCATAAATAAGCACAAGGAGTCTCTATGAAATGTGTAAGAGGAATAAAATTAAATACAAAACATGGAGAGTTATGCAATAAGTCAATGAAGTGATCAACGCCCATTCTTATGATTTAATGCAGCGAAAAAACTGGAGAAAGTGTGAAACAACAAAAGAATGGAATGCCACGCCATGGGTACGTATTTGGGAAATGTTGCTGGTGATAGTGGATACACTGATCCAAGTGCAACACTGGAACAAAACTCAGAACCTCCATTGAGATGAGTGGGATATGTGATCATATGTGTGAGAGAGAAAAGTTGTGAGAGAGTGCATCTAAGTAGTGTGTTGTAAGGGTAGTGTTGAGGAGCAGTCAATGGAGAGCCCTTAACAATAAAGGCATAACACAGGGGAAGTGTTGTTGTGAGAAGCAAGAGGAGGTCTGCTACAAGTGAGCACAGAAAGCAGAGTGCAGAATTTGAATATGCAGACAACCATTTGTTGGTATTTTACTTGTAAAATTGTATGCATCTATTTTCAGTTTGAAAATTGTATGAAATAGTAGAATAGTGGCAGTGGTAGGTTGGTGCCTCTTGGAGAGTTGTTTCTTGCTAAATAAAGGGGGTCGGTGCCTCTAGTGAGTGGGTGCTCACAAACAAACAAATGTAATTAATTAGGTTCTTAATTTACATCATAAAACAAACACCAAATTGGTCGTTTTTTCCCTCTCGGTTTCCACATGTGTCAAACGTGTGCTGCTCATGAGATTGTTATTTGAGTATCTGTGTCTGAAAGTTTATTGATTCATTGTTTCATGAATGAATGCTCTCACATGTGAAATAACATAAGAAGGGACTATAAGCATAGTAAGAAAATAAAATTAATAGTTTCTTAAATTACCGATTCACCCCTCCCCCCCCCAAGCAATTCCTTATTCCAACAATTGGTATCAGAGACGAGGTTCCTTCAACAACAACTTAAACGCTGGAAGGTAGATCCATAAGGAAATATGAATAGGAAAGAGATTCAAGCAGTTTGTTATCACTCAGGTTTTCCCAAAAGTTGTAAGAAAGGGAAGGATGCCGAGATAACCACAGACCAATCTTTTAGATACAGAATCTAGCCAATCTGTATCCAGAGAGGGCTCTCTCTTTATGATTTAGCTTTGTTTTTTAAAGGTTTTAGGCTAGTTATGAAGTTCAAGGGTTTTGTTTGAGTTTGGGTGGTGAGATTCAATAGAACATAGAGGTAAGACATAATAGTTCAGTCCATTGGGCATGATGGAGTCAAAGAAAAAGGCTTTTTGGATTTGGTTGCTTAACAGAGGATGGATTCATAGAGCAAGGTAGTCAAACAGGGGACAAATAGAGACTTGAAACAGATGGAATGGGCTCAAATTGGGTGAAGGGTAGTTAAAATCCTTCAACCTTTTGAAAGAGGGAAAATGGATGATTACTGGTAAAGAGAAGTTAAGTATTCTTTAGCAAATAATCAACATGAAAGAATTAGGAAACAGGAGCAATTAAGATTTCACTGCTTATTCTAATTCTGAAGAAAACACAGAGAACAATAAAGACTGAAAACAGAGTGCAATCAAGCATATTCTGAAATTAACCTTTTCTTTATCATTCAGATTTATGAAACACAGATGATATAATAAACAAGGAAACTGTAAAACACAAGATATAGAGGACTTATTGATCTAGAGGTTGATTCAAGAAATCTGTGACAAGTCCTCTGCTTCAATTCTTCATCCAGTAGGCCAAACAACAGATGTTTCCAACAGCTCTTTATTCCAAAAATTCAGTATTACAGCAGAGTCTAAGAATCCACACACCACCCTGATACTCCCATGGAGGGGGTATTTATGCAAAAAATTACAAAACAAAATATCTCATAATAGCTGTGAGATAATATGTAGGATTATCTAATAATAATTTACAAGAAAATAGAAACAACTGGTCTTCTTTAGTACTCTGCGCTGGCTTCCTGTCTTAACTGATACTCTTTAATTCTGATCTTCTTCATTTAATTTTGCACTGACACTCTTTAATTCTGATCTGATACACTTTAATGCTGAACTTGATCCTTATTCATCTCCGTATGATATTTAGCCCAAAATTTCCCTTTTTCCAAGGGTGACATCACAACTATGGATAAACACCTGTTGTTGGGACACTGGAGGTTGTTCTACGCCTTCCAATTCCTTTCCTTTAGACCTTTCTGTGGCTGGTATGCTAACTTCCTGCGGAGATTGCTGAGAAGCCCTGGCAATTGATGCACTGACAGCCATTTATTGAGAAAGTTTTTTAAAGGTACCTGTGTCAAAAAGAGGAGGAAACTGTGAAATGGCAGGTCGGTTGAGTCTGCGAGCTCGTCGATGTAGCCTTTCTGGTTGGAAAACTGAAAATGCGACCTCAGTCGTTGTTATGCCCAGAGCCCAGTTTGCAGTGAAATATAGCAAAAATGATATTTTATCCTTTTTATTTGACAAAATGAAGTTTTGGCAGGAATTTTTTTTTGAGTTGATTAGGCAGATGACGTGAGTAATATGGATGACGTCAGTGGGAGTACGGGGGAAGATGACATGTTGGAGGACGTGGCGGGTGATGTCAGCACAGGACGGAGGATGTTAGCAGATGACATCAGTGGGGGGCGGGGGGGGTGGTGGTAAACGGTTTTGTCCCACACCGCTTTTGGGGTCAAGTGGTTTCGGGCGGAGGGCGAGCGAGCATAATAGGAGCGCGACGCGTGGCAGAGTACGGGCGCAAAACCGCTGGCCGATCGCACATTAAACAACGACGGTTAGGGGGGTCGCCAAATGGATGCGGACCATTAGATGGCGACTGGGTTGATCGGACGGTTGATGGGTTTCTTGAATCAACCTCCGGATCAATAAGTCCTCTATATCTTGTGTTTTACAATTTCCTTGTTTATTATATCATCTGTGTTTCATAAATCTGAATGATAAAGAAAGGGTTAATTTCAGAATATGCTTGATTGCACTCTGTTTTCAGTCTTTATTGTTCTCTGTGTTTTCTTCATAATTAGAATAAGTAGTGAAATCTTAATTGCTCATGTTTCCTAATTCTTTCATGTTGATTATTTGCTAAAGAATACTTAACTGCTCTTTACCAGTAATCATCCATTTTCCCTCTTTCAAAAGGTTGAAGGATTCTTAACTGCCCTTCACCCCATTTGAGCCCATTCCATCTATTTCAAGTCTCTATTTGTTCCCTGTTTGACTACCTTGCTCTGTGAAGCCATCCTCTGTTAAGAAACCGAATCCAGAAAGCCTTTTTCTTTGACTCCATCATGCCCAATGGACTGAACTACTCTATTTTACCTCTCTATTCTATTGAATCTCACCACCCAAACTCAAACAAAACCCTTGAACTTCATAACTAGCCTAATACCTTTAAAAACAAAGCTAAATCATAAAGAGAGAGCCCTCTCTGGATACAGATTGGCTAGATTCTGTATCTAAAAGATTGGTATGTGGTTACCTCAGCATCCTTCCCTTTCTTACAACTTTTGGGAAAACCTGAGTGATAACGTCATTGGTGACTCCACAGGGGACCTAAATAATTGTTTGTTACTATTGTTTATTTCATAAGCTATAGACGAAGCCTGAAGTTAGCCAGGTAGCCTTTGAAATGCTTTTGCTTTGCAATTGGAGAAGTAAATGAATGCTACTTCAGTCTATCTCCGGTCTAGCTTATAGATTGGACAGTTGGTTTCAAATACTTGATCACTTCCTCTTGTCAAATAAGTCTTTTAGAAAGTTTAAATCTCATATCTAAAGCCTCTTAAAGAAATCATAGAAGTTGTTTTGAAAATTCATAAAAAAGTGAAACAATCATAAAACACTCAAAATTTGGTTTCCTGGAGAACTAAACCTTTTTCCTCAGAACTGTTTTACAGGTTTAGATCTAATCTGTGATGGTGGACAGGGATCTAACACACAAAGATTAAAAATCATCCACCTGGCGACTCCACATAAATTTCACAACTAAGACTCCACTGGAGAAACGAACCTGAAAGAAAAATACAAAAAGATCAGGTTTTTAACTTAGCTTGTTATCCAAGACCTTATGTTGTTTCTAAAATTGATAGAGTTTTCCAATGTATATTGTATTTTAGAAAACAATTTAGATTGATTTTTGAGTATTTTCTTTTGAAAATTGTAAATAGATACCATCCTTTTGAATCTTATGATGATCACTTTCCATGCAAGAAGCCTCAAATACTCAAGACTCCACTACTAGGAGAATCCAGAGTTGTTAAGAACCTATGGTGACCCAATTTTAGCATTAAGTGTTTTCAAGATGAATTTTACAAATCAACGCATGTATGCTCCTTTGGACAGGTCAAAGATTCCAGGTTTTCCAAACCCTTTGCCCAAATTTGATTGGTCAAGAAATCTTCCATTGTTTAAAGATGAAATAGGAGATAATGCTGCTTTACATTTATTAAAATTTCATATGCACATTCGAAAGTTTAAAGTCAAAATCCATGAAGATTGTCTTATGAAAATATTTCTGTTAACTTTAGAAGAAAAAGCTAGCTCTTGGTATGAAAATTTACCAGCCTCTAGCATATGTTCTTTAAAGCAGTTTCATGCTATATTTCATGACAAATACAAGGAAAGGTATTCATCTCTATTACTAATTCAAGACTGTTGTGACAATTTTGAAAGTTTTATTCAATATCTTGAAAATTACTATGAGGATGATGATAATCAGTTCACGGATCACGAAATATTAGAGGTCTTAGAAGAGAAGCCTTTTCAAAAAGTGGAAGCCCCACTTGAATTATCTTCCCCTCCGAAAGAAAAAGATGATGTATGTTGTTCAGAAACCCATGAAGTTCCCCCATAGGAAAAAAATCTTGCAGCACTACAAACTGATCAGAATGAAGAAGAAATGCAGTTCCTTGAAATTTCTCAAATAGAAAATAGCAATGAAAAGCAACAACAATCCAGAGATATGGAGGTAGAGGCAATAGAACTTAAAAATATTGAACCACAAGACCGTCTCCAACAAATGGTGGTTTCTTCAGAATTAAAGAACAATCAAAATTATTTGATGAAAACCGTGTCCCAAATTTTCTTCCCTTATAGGCAAATGAAATGAGACAACATACTTTGATAGATCATGATCTTTCATATAAAATTAATGAGAGTTTGAAATTCCCTTGCAAGCTTCTATATGAAAAATATAATGTTGAGGATTTTCCTGTTGTATGTGGTAAGGTTGTTATATTTGATGAAGATGAAGAGTACTTAGAGCACATGGATACAGTGGAGAATAAGGAGGAGACATGATTGACCAATCACTTAAATTAAGCAGCAGTTTGGAATGAGGTTTGTTTTCCTGATACCAATCATCCAGAAGGTCTTATATGGCAGGATTACCATTATCCTTTGGCCAATATATTGCAGCCATCAGTGCAAGAAGAGATTAAGAATCATGAACAAATTTCTGCTAATTCCAACTACCATAGATCAGAAGATAGACTTATATAGCAATATGTGGAGGAGAAAGCTTCTGATCTAATGTGTGTGTTTGATGACATTCCTTGTTTTGATGATTTGCCCAAATATGATCAATATGATGATGATTATGTTTCTCAAATCCCAATTAACCTTGTAGAGGAATCAGAAGCTAATTTGGGGAATAAGGGAGCTTAGTTTCAGCAGCTTGAAAATAGTGATCAACTTGTTCATTTCAGCTATGAGGATGAGGAGGAAAGTGCAGAAAATTTTGAAATCAATGAAGGGAATTTACCATTTTGTTTTGATTCATTTTAGTTTATCAGAGATAACTATCATGCAATTAGAAAATCAAAGTCAACAGGTCTTGGTATTAACTATCTAGGAGGCAATCAAATCTTTGTTCAAGACTACTCATATCTAGAGTTGCAGCCCCAAAATGCCATTGAATGTCAGGTTGCAGAAGAAGACTTGGAAGCAAGAACATATGATCAAATAATCCAAGTTGATTCCCTGCCTCTTTGTTTTGAATCATTTCAATTTCTAAAGGAAATATGGTGTAAAATTTTTAAAGAAAAGGAGCAACTTGTAGACATATATGAAGTTCCATTTGAACCTATATGTAATAAGTTGCAACAATCCTTCCAAGTTCTTTATGATCCAATAGCTGACAGGTTGGATGATGAAAGCAATCATAATTTTTCTCCATTAACAGACTATGAGGGTCAAAATCAAGATGATAATGGTTTTACAAGACAGACATTACAATCAGTAGAAATATCATCACAAAGAGTAGTTGAAGACATGCAGGGTGATAAAGATAAAAGGGATATTTCAGTCTCATGGTAGGTAGGCTATCCAAAACATTTGTATAGTTGTTTGGGTCATCTCAAGAATAGTGTATATATTTTACAAGATCCTTTTGTACAGTTTCTAGATTCAGCAAAGGAGATCAGGAATTTCCTTATCTTCTCAAAGTTATCAAAGCTATATTTGATTGCAAGATCTCAATTTTAAACACCAACAAGCACAAGCAACAAATGTCACTAATGTATATAATGCTTGAGTGGTTTCATTGGTTGTTTCATTTTACCTAACCAGCAGTCAGAAAGCTGATTAGAGTAGGTAGGTAGGATTTCAGTTTGATTTAATTCAGTTTTCAGTAGATTATGAAATAAATCCTTAAATATTTGAATCCAATCAAAAGGACCTAAGATCTTGATGATTTACTGATTTGATTTGAAGGTTGCAGTAGCTTTTGTTTTCAGGTCAGATCTTAAGTTGTGCAGAAGAAGGTTAAGCAGATTTGGATAAAAGGACCAAGGCTAAAAAGTTCCTACCCAAGTGACAATGATGGGGACCCAGCCCACGTGGCCCTCACTCCCGCACCTTACGTGGACTTGTGTGATTATGTTGTAATGAGATATTTGTTGATTGTGTATTTATGGATTAGGTGATATTTAATCACCTGCCTGTACCTCTCCGCCTCTCCACGCTCCACCTGTCCGTCTTGGGATTTGACAAAACCCTAATCCTCACTTGGCCTTTTCTCCGGATTGTTCGCGGTCATTCGGTCATTTTCACTGTTTGTTTGTTCTCTGTGGTTATGCTCTGGTGTTTGGCTCTGTGCATGAGTTTGATTCCTCTTTGCAATGCTCCGCCCTCTGTGGCTCTGTTCTGGTATTCGATTCTGCTTATGGATTCTGTTCAGAGGTTCGGCTCCGTCTCGGTGGGAAGCTCAAAGTTGCAGCTCCGTCTCTGGTTTCAAACCATCGTCCAACTCCGTCGATTCAGGTAAGGGTTCGTTGCATGCTATATATTCTTATCCTCAACTCGAATGTTCGCCTAACCCTTCACAGCTCCTCTGTGGTTAGGTTGTCACTGAGCATTCTGCGGTTTATGGACCTGGTTACAACTGGTAAGATCCTACACCGTCTGGTCTTTCCTTCCTCTGTTCTGTCTATTCGGCTTTCATGGATTATTTACTATTGCATGAGCTTGTTATATCCGCGACCCTAACATTGTTTGTCACGGTGATTGCAGGTAACTGGTTCCGTGGCCTTGCAGGGGATTCGACCGCCTATCTTCCGGGTAGCTCTGTTTCTATTTCACCTTTCTCTGTGGCTTTTGGTCTGCACGGTATTTGTTTGCCATGGTTGTCTGTATTTCGTTAATGAGTCAAGTATTTATGGGGGTTCGACCCACTCTGTAATCTTCAGAGGGTTTCTGTGGTATTTGTCGACGAATGTTTCGGTCCTTTGCTTTTTTGTCACTTGGTCATTCTACAGCCGTGCTTGGATAGCCTTATGAGCTCTCGCTTGCTTGGCCGTTGGCAATGTTATGTCTGGATAATAGTTTTTACACAGCAAATGTAATAATTTCTTTTTGGACTTCGGTGTGGTTGCCTACCTGTGGTTTGAGGACCGTGGCTCTTCTTGCTTGATTGCCCGACTCCTTTCGTTCTTCGCTTGACTTCGCTTCGGCTGGTTGTGAGACGCTTGTAATTGGAATTACCCTGTCACTGTTTGACCTGCAATTTATTTTTATGAACAGAACTTGATGTATGCATGCGTTTGCCTCTCGGCTTAATGGAATTTGGTTACAATACTACTTTGCAATGGATGTATGTAAACAGTAAATGGAAATAGATGAATTGTGCGTGGATGCTGTGTGAAACTCTGTCACGGTTTGCATTTAGAATAGATGCATTGATAGGAATTCCTGTATATGTAAGATATGTTTTTGAGGACATAAAATCACAATCTGTAAGTTTAGTTAGGATGCACTGAACAATAAATATGAAGGAAAAGAATGATATTCTGCTATATCTCTTATTTTCAATGTCGCACTCCAGAACCTTTTACATGTATTTTTCCTCTCTTCTTATACCATAACTCAGTGGTTAGGTAACTGTTAGTTAGTTCCAGATTACAGTTACCTGACAGTTACTCCAGTTACATGATTTGGCTATTATTAGTTTATCTGTGCTTGCTGTCTCGTAAGAGTCTGATGCTTTACCATGATTTATGGTCTTTTGTCTAATTCTCTAATAATCTTAATTCAAAACCTATAACTATAAGTCCTTAACAATTATAGTTAGGACCTGTTATTACAACTGAAACAGAAACAAGTTAACAAGTCATTTAAGCTAATAAACTAAATGCTGTAGTCCAATCCTTAAAGAACAAAAATGATAATAATAAAAAAAACTAAGACAGTCTTGCTGTCCTTCTGTAGAAATATTCACTTCTCCCAATCTTCTTCAGAAACCTGTTCTGCCTCTTCTCGGTCTGTGCCCTGTCGACCAGATGCTCCTGCATCAGGCTGCCGGGGTAAAAGAGAGTTCTCATGGCTCCGTTCCATGAGTTCTTCCACCGAGTAACCTGCCTTTCGGATCTGCATCTCGTCAAGCCAAGAACTGTCCTCCATTGGACGGTCCTTCCATTTAACGAGATAACGCAGATATTCCTTTCTGCGTGTCTTTTTGGCCACCTGCGTGCTGATGATTCCTTCTATCTCATGGGTCTTGACCGATGGTAACTGTTTCTTCCAAAGATTGTCCTCGAACTGGGTGTCCCGTTGTGGCTGTACCATTCGTCCTTCCTCTGCTTGGGCATGGTATGGAAACAGGTCTGCCACATTAAATATGGGTGATATGCCTATATCAGGTGGCAGCTGAATTTCATATGCATTTGCTGAGAATTTTCGCAGAATTTTGCATGGGCCGATTTTTTTGAACTTTAGTTTGTTATACGTGCCCTTAGGAAACCGTTCCCGGCGCAAATGTGCAAGGACCTCGTCCCCAATTTCAAAGTTTACCTCTCGCCGCCTTATGTCTGCATGTTGCTTATATTTCTGCGTACTGTCCTGTAGTCTTGTCTTGACCTTTTCATGCAGCTCACTCATTGCCTCCGCAAAATCTTCCCCGTCTGCACTCCTTCTTTCTAGCTGTCCCAAATCTCGTAATTCATGTACTCCTCGCGGATGCATACCATACAAGATTTGAAATGGGCTAAGACCGGTACTCCTATTTGGCGAATCGTTATAAGCGAATTCTGCCTGGGCAAGAGCTCGGTCCCACAATCGTGAGTTCTCTCCCGTCAAGCTGCGTAATAAGTTGCCCAAACTCCTGTTTACCACCTCTGTCTGTCCATCAGTCTGCGGGTGATACGCAGAGCTGAAGTTTAGTTGTGTGCCCAGCTTTTTCCACAGGGTGCGCCAAAAATGTCCTGTAAATTTCACATCCCTGTCTGAAACAATAGTTTTTGGTAAGCCATGTAGTCGAACTACTTCTGTAAAAAAAAGATGTGCCACGTTCGTGGCGTCGCTTGTCTTCCGGCAAGGAATGAAATGAGCCATCTTTGAAAACCTGTCCACCACCACCATCACCGAATCATACCCCCTCTGTGTTCTAGGCAATCCTAGGACAAAATCAATGCTGACTGAATCCCACGGTCTGCTTGGAACAGGTAGGGGTGTATACAGCCCCGTGTTCTGGCTGTGTCCCTTTGCTAGTTGGCAGATTTTACACCTGGTTATATATCGCTGCACGTCTCGATTCATCCTTGGCCAGTAATAAAAATGCGCGAGCTGCTCCACTGTCTTATTGACGCCAAAATGTCCCGCTAGTCCGCCACTGTGTTTCTCTCTCACCAGATTTTCCCTCATCGAACAATCTGGAACACACAGCTGTCCCCCTCGAAACAACAATCCTTCCTGTAGATTGTAATCTAGCCATGGGCTTGTATTCCTCAATACGGGATTCTGACATGCTTCAAAAGCTTCCTTGAAATCCGCGTCCATCTGGTATAAATCTTTCAAGTATTCAAATCCCATCACCTGTATGCCACTTTCCTGTAAGAGCAGGGCTCTTCTACTCAAAGCGTCCGCCACTTTGTTGGCTTGCCCACTTATGTGTTTCAACACAAAGGTGAAACTCTGTAGGTACTCCACCCACTTGGCATGTTTATGGTTCAGTTTGTGCTGCTGAGTTATATACTGCAAAGCAGAATTATCAGAGAACAAAACGAACTCATTTCCCAGTAAGTAGTGCCTCCAATGTTTCAAGGCTTGAACCACTGCATAAAATTCCTTATCATATGACGAATAGTTCTGCCGACTCTCATTCAGCTTCTCACTAAAGAATGCCACTGGTCTGTCCTCTTGACTGAGTACAGCGCCAATAGCTGTCCCGCTGGCGTCACACCAAACCTGAAAAGGTTTGCTGAAATCGGGCAGTCTCAAGATTGGCCTTTCTGTTATCTTACGCTTCAGGAGTTGGAAACTGTTTTCTGCCGCCTTAGTCCAGCGAAAAGGTTGGCTGGCCTTCTTGATGGTCTCCAACATGGGTGCGCAGATTTCACTAAAATTCCTGATAAACTTCCGGTAAAAACTTGCTAAACCGTGAAAACTACGTACCTCGAATAAACTCTTGGGTGACGGCCAACTCATGATCGCTTCAATCTTTTCTGGGTCCATCTTCAACTCATTCTCTGCTACCACGAATCCCAGATAAATCAACTCCTTCTGCAAGAAAGTGCATTTCTTTAAGTTTACCAGCAGTTTGTTCTGCTGCAGCTTTTCGAACACCCTTCGGATATGCTGTAGGTGGTCTCTTTTCGTCCTGCTGAAAATCAAAATATCATCCAGATAGACTATTACAAATTTTCCTATAAACTCTTTTAACATCTCGTTCATCAATCTCATAAAAGTGCTTGGAGCATTACTCAATCCAAATGGCATGACCAGCCATTCGTACAGTCCTTCGTTGGTCTTGAAGGCTGTCTTCCACTCATCTCCCTCTCTTATCCTGATCTGATGGTACCCACTTTTCAGATCGATCTTAGTAAAATACGCTGCCCCACTAAGACAGTCCATCATATCATCCATTCTAGGCAAGGGAAACCTGTATCGAATGGTGATCTTGTTTATGGCCCGCGAATCTGTGCACATTCGCCATTCTCCCCCCTTCTTGGGTGCAAGGACTGTAGGTACTGCACAGGGGCTTAAACTCTCTCTGATCAGTCCCTTGTCTAACAATTCCTGCACTTGTTTGCGTACCTCCTCGTTGTCCTTGGGGCTCATTCTGTACGCTGCCTTGTTCGGTAAACTTGATCCGGGTATAAAGTCAATATGGTGGCTGATGCTCCTCTTGGGAGGTAACTTATCAGGTAACTCCTCAGCCGCAATATCATTGAATTCTTCTAACAGTTCCTGGATCTCCTTAGGAAATTCTGACCTTTCCACGCTCAGTAATACTGGCTTCATTCTCCTTACCACTGCAAAATTAATCTCATTTTCTTCAATCTGTTTTATATACTGCTTTCCTCCAAGTAATAATGCTTTTGTCCCACTGGATTCAGCTGTATCTTCCTCCTTGATGGGTACAAGAGTATGTTTGACCCCATCCTTCGTAAATTTATAACAATTTGTTTTGCCATCGTGTGTCACCTTCCTGTCATACTGCCATGGCCTTCCGAGCAGTATGTGACACACGTCCATTGGCATGACATCACAGACCACTGTATCGTGATACTTGCCAATGCGGAACTCCACTTCACATTGTTCATCGACCAACAACTGGTGTCCTTTCTGCAGCCACGACACCTTATAAGGTGTGGGGTGCTTAAGCCGCTTCAACCCCAACTTTTCCACCATTTCCGTGGCTACCAAGTTGTCAGTGCTCCCGCTGTCTATAATTACCTTACAGCACTTTCCATGCGACTTACAAACTGTCCGGAATAGTGCTTTCCTCTGGGTTGTTTCAGCCACTTCCTTGGTTGGCTTTATCAACACTTTATTCAAAATTAAAGCCTCCCCCGTTTCTGCCATGTCTTCCACTTCCCGGGGTTGTGCTTCAGCTTCTTCAGGCTGTGCCATCAGCGTTCCCCTTTGACCAGCTTGTTCAGCTTCTGGACACTCAAAGGCTCTGTGCCCCCATTTGTGGCACCTGTAGCACTGGACATTCGCCCCTCTTCCGCGGCCATTCCCTCGTCCTCTCTGGTATGACCGACCTCCTCTGGTGCTATCTCCTTTTTCGGCTGTCCCTGAAGCTTTTGAACTGCTGCTTTCTTCGCTGTTTGCAGCACTCTTACCTCTTCCGTAGGACTGTCCTCGTCCTCTGCTACTTCCTCTCCCTCTTCTGCTGTTCTGTTTTCGGTTAATCTTTTCCTCCGCCTTAACAGCGCTCTGAAAGGCTTCTTCAATATTCCGGGGGGAAAGAATACTAATTTCATCTAGTATCTCCATCCTTAATCCATTTACGTACCTTGCTGTCTTTTCTGGGTTATCATCAGTGTAACCAGCACGTAAATTTACCCTGTAAAATTCTTCGGTATACTCTCTAACTGTCATCCCTTTTTGTCTTAGACTCTGCACTCGCCGATATAATTCCACCTGGTAATCCTTCGGCAGAAATCTGCCCTTCAACTTCGCTATCATCCTGGACCATACTCGTATCGGCGTCTTGTTCATCTTCTTTCTGTCTGCTTGGACACTGTCCCACCATAATAGTGCGTGTCCCTTCAACTTAGTGGCAGCGAACTTAACCCTCTTATCCTCACTGACTTCTTCATTTTCAAAATATTTATCCAGTTCGCTTATCCAGTCTAACAGGACTTCTGCAGACAGACTACCATCATAATTTGAGATTTCTGTTTTTGGTTTGCTGCTGGCCATCAAAACCTGTCGCAGCAACCTCAATTCTGGAGCTTCCTCATCAGACCCTTCTGCAGCTGTCATCACCTCCTCTTCACTGGTGTCTCCCAGTTCTGGGTCTCTTCGTCTACCCGCTTCTACTGCTTCCAAGCGAGCTGTAAGAACTCTAATTTGCTCTCGCAATCCTTCATCTGCTCCTCTACGTGCACCTCTTCCACGTCCTCGTCTTGGCACTTGTCCTTCTGCCATCTTCTCTTAACTAAAGAAAACTGCTCTGATACCAATTGATGGGGACCCAGCCCACGTGGCCCTCACTCCCGCACCTTACGTGGACTTGTGTGATTATGTTGTAATGAGATATTTGTTGATTGTGTATTTATGGATTAGGTGATATTTAATCACCTGCCTGTACCTCTCCGCCTCTCCACGCTCCACCTGTCCGTCTTGGGATTTGACAAAACCCTAATCCTCACTTGGCCTTTTCTCCGGATTGTTCGCGGTCATTCGGTCATTTTCACTGTTTGTTTGTTCTCTGTGGTTATGCTCTGGTGTTTGGCTCTGTGCATGAGTTTGATTCCTCTTTGCAATGCTCCGCCCTCTGTGGCTCTGTTCTGGTATTCGATTCTGCTTATGGGTTCTGTTCAGAGGTTCGGCTCCGTCTCGGTGGGAAGCTCAAAGTTGCAGCTCCGTCTCTGGTTTCAAACCATCGTCCAACTCCGTCGATTCAGGTAAGGGTTCGTTGCATGCTATATATTCTTATCCTCAACTCGAATGTTCGCCTAACCCTTCACAACTCCTCTGTGGTTAGGTTGTCACTGAGCATTCTGCGGTTTATGGACCTGGTTACAACTGGTAAGATCCTACACCGTCTGGTCTTTCCTTCCTCTGTTCTGTCTATTCGACTTTCATGGATTATTTACTATTGCATGAGCTTGTTATATCCGCGACCCTAACATTGTTTGTCACGGTGATTGCAGGTAACTGGTTCCGTGGCCTTGCAGGGGATTCGACCGCCTATCTTCTGGGTAGCTCTGTTTCTATTTCACCTTTCTCTGTGGCTTTTGGTCTGCACGGTATTTGTTTGCCATGGTTGTCTGTATTTCGTTAATGAGTCAAGTATTTATGGGGGTTCGACCCACTCTGTAATCTTCAGAGGGTTTCTGTGGTATTTGTCGACGAATGTTTCGGTCCTTTGCTTTTTTGTCACTTGGTCATTCTACAGCCGTGCTTGGATAGCCTTATGAGCTCTCGCTTGCTTGGCCGTTGGCAATGTTATGTCTGGATAATAGTTTTTACACAGCAAATGTAATAATTTCTTTTTGGACTTCGGTGTGGTTGCCTACCTGTGGTTTGAGGACCGTGGCTCTTCTTGCTTGATTGCCCGACTCCTTTCGTTCTTCGCTTGACTTCGCTTCGGCTGGTTGTGAGACGCTTGTAATTGGAATTACCCTGTCACTGTTTGACCTGCAATTTATTTTTATGAACAGAACTTGATGTATGCATGCGTTTGCCTCTCGGCTTAATGGAATTTGGTTACAATACTACTTTGCAATGGATGTATGTAAACAGTAAATGGAAATAGATGAATTGTGCGTGGATGCTGTGTGAAACTCTGTCACGGTTCGCATTTAGAATAGATGCATTGATAGGAATTCCTGTATATGTAAGATATGTTTTTGAGGACATAAAATCACAATCTGTAAGTTTAGTTAGGATGCACTGAACAATAAATATGAAGGAAAAGAATGATATTCTGCTATATCTCTTATTTTCAATGTCGCACTCCAGAACCTTTTACATGTATTTTTCCTCTCTTCTTATACCATAACTCAGTGGTTAGGTAACTGTTAGTTAGTTCCAGATTACAGTTACCTGACAGTTACTCCAGTTACATGATTTGGCTATTATTAGTTTATCTGTGCTTGCTGTCTCGTAAGAGTCTGATGCTTTACCATGATTTATGGTCTTTTGTCTAATTCTCTAATAATCTTAATTCAAAACCTATAACTATAAGTCCTTAACAATTATAGTTAGGACCTGTTATTACAACTGAAACAGAAACAAGTTAACAAGTCATTTAAGCTAATAAACTAAATGTTGTAGTCCAATCCTTAAAGAACAAAAATGATAATAATAAAAAAAACTAAGACAGTCTTGCTGTTCTTCTGTAGAAATATTCACTTCTCCCAATCTTCTTCAGAAACCTGTTCTGCCTCTTCTCGGTCTGTGCCCTGTCGACCAGATGCTCCTGCATCAGACAAGGTGCTCAAGTAGGATTCAAGGAGGAAGAATAAATGTTTAAGTGTTGATTGGATAGTAACTTGCTGTAGTTGAAGCCTGAAGAGAAGGCCCTAAGCTTCACAAGTGTGCTATCATATATACAATAAAGCAACCAACAAAGGGAGATTTCAGAGCATAGTCTAAGTTATTCAGAAGGCCATCTGACCTGTTGTTCATGACTTTCCACCAGGGAAAGCCATCCCCAAGTGGAGCCATTGTTATACTCCTATACCAATAGGTGTCATATTTCATGATTGAACTGATGAGCTCTGTAATATGTTCATTCATTTCCTTGTTGCAAAGGTTTTCCATATTATCAAAAAATGTAAAAAATGTAAAGAGTGTATGCCCTAAAAGAAAAATCAAAGGGTAAAAAGAATAAAATGGTCAAAAAAGTGAAAGAAATGAACCCCAAATAAAGAAAGAATAGGAAAGTGTGCAAGTCCAAAATGCCACTACTTTTTCATTTTCTGCAAATAAGCATTGTGTGTAGCTTGTTAAATCTATGCCACAATTGATGAATGGCCAAACAGCTTAATCTTGGCTAGTTCATGTTTGAATTTCCTGTTTTAGAGATAGAGAATAAAATCTGACCAAACTGTTTAATCTTGGCAGATAAGTAGATAGGTAGAGTAAATAAAAAGGAGCTCAACTGTTTAATCTGAGCCCTTGGATGTAATAAGTGTAGACTTAGGTAGGCTTACTATGCAAAGAAAAGAAGATTGAAAAGGGTTTTCTAGTCTAAGTGAACCCAAAGAAAGAAGGAAAAAATGCTAGGCAAAGTAGACAGGGTAAGTAGAATGGTGTTGCAGAATGATACTTGTGATGGATTATGTTTCTAAAAAAGTGTTAACTTTCACTTCTATCACAAGTGCAATGGCAGACATATACTTGAAGCAGCTCAAGCGAGGCAAGGTTTCACAACTAAACTCCCGTTCATAGTTTTCCCTAATCATTTACTAATTTCCCCCTAAAATATTAAGAAACTATTCTTAATATCGCTAAAGAACCATTCATTTCATTTCATAAACTCATTTCCTTAAGTAAACCCCTACTTTACTTGGGAAAATATATAAGGTCACCTCAAAAACCTTTTTTCATCCTAAGCCTAAGTTTATAACTTAGCGCTTTCATTTACATTTTTTCATATTAACTATTAACTTTTATTATATAAATCCTAATAAAAGTCATTTCCCTTCCCGTATTATGTAAATATTAAAAAACACCCGCATCACTACATATCCCTCCCCCGGTCAAATACGACCATAGTCACTATACAAACATGGATTAATAAGTTTATTTGAAACTTATTAAGAACCATAACCTCTCCCCCGCCACGACAAAGGGTTAATTAACCACCTAGGTTAATTAATAACTAGTCCCGCGAACCAATGAAAACCACCCCGACACATTTAAAACATGGTTTAATACATCGGCCCCGCTGCTTAACTCTCCACCATGTTCCAAACCCATCAGCCGTCCAATCAACCCAATCGCCATCTAATGGTCTGCATCCATTTCACGACCCCCCTAACTGCCGCTGTTTAATGCGCGATCAGCCGACGGTTTTGCGCTCGTACTCTGCCACATGTCGCGCTCCCAGTATGCTTGCTCGCCCTATGCTCGAAACCACTTGACCCCAAAAGTGGTGTGGGGCAAAACCGTTTACCACCCCCCCGCTGACGTCATCTACTGACATCCTTCATCCTGTGCTGATGTCACCCGCCACATCATCTGCCCCCGTACTCTCGCTGACATCATCCATACTGCTCACGTCATCCGCCCAATCAACTCAAAAAAAATTCCCACCAAAACTTCATTTTGTCAAATAAAAAGGATAAAATATCATTTTTGCTATATTCCGCTGCAAACTGGGCTCTGAGCATAACAACGACTGAGGTAGAATTTTTAGTTTTCCGACCAGAAAGGCTACATTGATGAGCTCGCAGACTCAATTGACCTGCCATTTCACAGTCTCCTCCTCTTTTTTACACAGGTACCTTTAAAAAAATTTCTCAATAAATGGTTGTCAGTGCATCAATTGCCAAGGCTTCTCAGCAATCTCCACAGGAAGTTAGCATACCAGCCACAGAAAGGTCTAAAGAAAAGGAATTGGAAGGTGCATAACAACCTCCAGTGTCCCAAAAATAGGTGTTTATCCATAGCTGCGCTGTCACCCTTGGAAAAAGGGAAATTTTTGGCTAAATATCAGACAGAGATGAGTAGGGATCAAGTTCAGCATTAAAGTGTATCAAGTTCAGCATTAAAGTGTATCAGATCAGAATTAAAGAGTGTCAGAGCAGAATTAAATGAAGCAGATCAGTATTAAAGAGTATCAATTAAGACAGGCAGCTAGCGCAGAGTACTAAAGAAGACCAGCTGTTTCTATTTTCTTGTAAATTGTTATTAGTTAATCCTAGATATTATCTCACAGCTGTTATGAGATATTTTGTTTTGTAATTTGTTGCATAAATAGCCCCTCCACGGGAGTATCGGGGTGGTGTGTGGATTCTTAGACTCTGTTGTAATACTGAATTTTTGGAATAAAGAGCTGTTGGACACATCTGTTGTCTGGCCTACTGGATGAAGAATTGAAGCAGAGGACTTGTCATAGATTTCTTGAATCAACCTCTGGATCAATAAGTCCTCTATATCTTGTGTTTTACAATTTCCTTATTTATTATATCATCTGTGTTTCATAAATCTGAATGATAAAGAAAAGGTTAATTTCAGAATATGCTTGATTGCACTCTGTTTTCAGTCTTTATTGTTCTCTGTGTTTTCTTCAGAATTAGAATAAGCAGTGAAATCTTAATTTCTCATGTTTCCTAATTATTTCATGTTGATTATTTGCTAAAGAATACTTAACTGCTCTTTACCAGTAATCATCCATTTTCCCTCTTTCAAAAGGTTGAAGGATTCTTAACTGCCCTTCACCCTATTTGAGCCCATTCCATCTGTTTCAAGTCTCTATTTGTCCCCTGTTTGACTACCTTGCTCTGTGAAGCCATCCTCTGTTAAGAAACCAAATCCAGAAATCCTTTTTCTTTGACTCCATCATGCCCAATGGACTGAACTATTCTGTCTTACCTCTCTGTTCTATTGAATCTCACCACCCAAATTCAAACAAAACCCTTCAACTTCGTAACTAGGCTAATACCTTTAAAAAACAAAGCTAAATCATAAAGAGAGAGCCCTATCTGGATGCAAATTGGCTAGATTCTGTATCTAAAAGATTGGTCTGTGGTTACCTCAGCATCCTTCCCTTTCTTACAACTTTTGGGAAAACCTGAGTGATAACACAGTTTACTCAAGTAGGGTACCAGTCTTTGATGGGGCCAACTATTCTTTTTTGAAAGTAAGAATGGAGGTATATCTTATGTCACTGGGGGCAGATGTTTGGACCTCAGTACTAGTGAACTATAATGTCACTGTTATTCCCCCCACTAATGCAGATGGAAAGAAATTGTATCTGAGAAATGGTAAAGGCAAGCATGCCATTCTTGTTGGTCTTAGTCAATTAGAATTTGTGAAAGTTATGCATTGTAAGTTTGCTTATGAAATGTGGGAAAATCTTAACCAGTGTCAAGAAGGATATGACAAAGTCAAGCAACCGAAACTTCAAACTTTTAGAATGAGCTTTGAAAGCTTGAAGATGAATGAGAACGAAAACATAGCAGAATACTTCCTTAGAGTTGATGAAGTGGTTAATATAATTAGAGGACTTGGTGAAGAAGTCAAGGAAGAGATGATCGTGCAAAAAGTATTGAGATCTCTACCCATGAGATTTAATGCCAAAATATCAGCTATTGAGGAAATGGCTAACTTAAAGGATCTCACGATGGATCAATTACATGGTACTCTCATAGCCTATGAGATTAGAGAAGGAATGGAGAAATTTGAACCGAAGGAAGCGACATTCAGAGTATCCAGTAAGGGAAAGGAGCACAAAGTTCATCAAGACTGCTCCAACAATGAATCTAATCAGGAGCTGGCTCAACTAGCTAGAAAATTGAAGTGTGGCTCAGGAAAATATAAAGGAAGTTTCCCTTTAAGTGTTTTGACCGTGGAAGAGTTGGACATTTCTCTTCCAAATTCCCTTACAAAGAAAAGCCTGAAAGGGAAGAAGATCTTAAATTTAGAAATAAGTCTCAGACATATTAGAAGAAAAAACCCTACAAGTACAAGGGGTTCTATTCCAAAGAGGATAGCTCAACAACAAAATCAAACTGTGAAGACTCATCAGAAAATGAGTAAAATAAGTATCTTCTTATGGCCCTCAAAACAGACTCCAAGAAACAGGGTATTATGGACTTTGAAGAAGAAGAATAAGAAGGAGTATTAGACCTTGAAGGGGAACTCATCAGTGCCCTTGATGAGTTGAAGACAACAATGAAGAAAAATAAGAAGGTGAAGGAACATGTTCAATGTATAGAAGAAGGAATGTATAACTCTGATGATGAGGAGTTTGCATATCAGAAAGAAAATCTTGAAGAAACTATCAAGAGAAAGGATAGTCTAGCCCTTTTGCTGAAAGGAAAACAAGGAAACCATGAGAGACTGGAAGAGGAGAACAAGAAACTGAAATAGGAGCCACTCAAGTTAAAAAGGGAAACAACCTCAAAAATATGAAAAGATGGTTTTATGTCTTTGAAAGTTGAGTTGAAGGAGGAAAAATGAAAGGAAGAGGTGCTTCAAGTTATGATTCAAGAATGTGAATAAAATTGTCAGTGTCTTGAAGTAGAGGTTGTCTCTCTAAGAATTTATCTTGAGAAAGCAAAGACCGAGAAGGGTCTAAATGAGAAATTTGTTAAAGGGACAAGAAAGCTAAATCATATCCTCAATTGTCAAAGGCCCTTGGAATCAGAACTGGTCTGGGGTACTCTAAGACATAAGAATCTTCTATTGCAAAGAAGAAGACAAACTTCAGGTCTGCAATAGTTGAAGAAACATAGAGTCATAGGAAGAAGCATCATGAATGAGTTCATAAAGACAAAACAATAGTCGAAAAAAGAGGAGATCGTCAATGGAGGATAAACCAATCAGTCATTCAACCAAGGTATTTTCCTGCTCAGTCTTATAATTATTTTAACAATAGGTGTGCCTATTTGTTTTAAGGTCATTGATATAAGTGTCATATCTTTAGACACAAAGCCATTGATTGTAGAAGGGTCAAAGTTGATAGAGATCAAAATCTTAGATATAAGACATACCTGACTACTAAATCTCAAGATTCCTCTCTTAGGAATCAGAATGTCTTATCTCCCCTACAAATTGAAGTCAAATTCTTTAAATGTAATAATTTTGGGCACAAGGCCAGTGAGTGTAGAAGTAGGTTTGAATACATGTCTAAGTCTCAAAATGACAGATAGACACATATCCAAAAGGATAAAGGAAGTTGGAAACTAAACACCAAAAAGAGCATGCCATGTGGACTCCCCTTATTAGCTCATAATAAAGAAAACACAGGGTATGTGGATAGTTGTTGGTCCAAATATATGACTGGGGAAAAAAAATAATCTGTCAATGAGAGAAAAATACAGAGGAAGCAATGTCACTTTTGGAAAAAACGCTCCAGTGAGAATCAAGGGAAAAGGAGTGGTCAATCTTGATCAAAAGAGAGAAGCACAAAATGTGTTGTATGTGGAAGGTCTCAAGCACAATCTGCTCAGTGTTAGCTAGATGTGTGACAATAGCTAGGATGTAACCTTTCGATCTAAATTAGACTATGAGATTCTCAATATAAAGGATGGAAAACTAGTGGGAAAAGAAATCAGGACCCACAATAACATATATGTGTTTGACGACTCAAGGGCCAGTTGTTATTTGAGAAAAAAAAGTGAAGCACGACTGTAGCATAAGAGGCTCAGGCACATGAATTTTGATAGATTGATAAAGATAAGCAAGATAGGCACAGTGAAAGGATTACCTATATTGTCAATTCTTGATAACACCATCTGCAAGTCATGTCAGTTTGTCAAGAAAACTAGGACTCATTTCAAATCAAAATAGTTCTCCTCATTCAGACCTCTGGAGGTTATTCACACAGATATCTATGGCCCAACTAGAGAAAAAACCTCAAAAGGAGACAGGTATTTCCTATTGTTCACTGATGATTTCACAAGGGCTACTTGGATTCTGCTCTTAAAAGAAAGTCAGAAGCATTTGAGAACTTCAAGAAGTTTAAGGATCAGGTAGAAAATGAGAAATATTTGAAGATAAAATTCTTAAGATCAGACAGAGGGGGAGAGTTCACCTCAATAGAGTTTGAGGAATTTTGTGAAGATCACGACATTAGGAGGCAATACTCAGTGGACAAAACTCATCAACAAAATGGAGTAGTGGAGAGGAAGAATAGAACAATCTAGGAAATGGCCAGAGTGATGTTAGATGAAGCAGGAGTGTCTCACAACTTCTGGGGAGAAGCAGCTCAGGAAAAAGTATATTTGTCAAACATAACTCAACTCAGGCCTGATAGTGACAAAACTCCCTATCATTTATGGAAGGGAAGACCTGCATCAGTTAAACACTTCAAGGTGTTTGGGAGCAAGTGCTTCATTAAAATAAATGAAAAGAACCTTGGAAAGTTTGACTCACACGCTAACGAAGGAATATTGCTTGGATATTATATTCAAAGCAAAGGTACAAATGTTACAGCAAGCGGACAAGGAAGATAGAGGATTTCATTGACATAGTAGTTGATGAAGTAGGCTCACAACCTGAACCCTTTGAAAGTAATTTGAACTCAGATGAAGAAGAATGTTCGGATTTGAGGGCCGCTAATCTGAATGAGACAAATTCAGACAATGAAGGTGAGGAATCAGGCATGTCTTCAAGGCCTAAAACACCCTCTAGGTATGTACATAAGGAACATCCTGAGATTCAGATTGTTGGAGATCAAAGATAGGGTGTCTAGACCAGAAGGAAACTTGTGGGAAGTACAAGTCATGCAAATTTGGCTCTATTGTCACTGATAAAACCCAAGAACCTCTGTCAAGCAGGTGAAGATAAGTTTTGGGTGAAAGCCATGAATGAAGAACTAGAACAGATTGAAAATAATGATACATGGGAGCTTGTTCCAAGGACAAGAGAGAAAAATGTTATTGGAAGCAAGTGGGTTTTCAAGAACAAACTGAATGAAAAGGGTCAAGTAATCAGGAACAAAGCTCGGTTGGTCTGCAAAGGATATGCCCAAATAGAAGGGGTATATTTCAAGGAAACCTTTGCACCAATAGCCCGACTGGAGGCTATAAGAATCTTGGTTTCTCTTTCCACCCACAAGAATATCAAAGTATATCAAATGGATGTGAAGTCTACCTTTCTAAATGGAGATTTAGAAGAGGAGGTTTACATTGAGCAACCAAAAGGATTTTTGCTCTCCTTCGATGAAGGGCTCATATGCAAACTGAAGAAGGCCCTGTATGGTTTGAAATAGGACCCTAGAGCTTGGTATGAAAGGTTGGATAAGTATCTCCAACAAAAAGGGTTTAAGAAAGGCTCAATTGACAACAATATTTATGTAAAATCTGAAGATGATTATCTACTGATAGTGGTTGTGTATGTGGATGGCATAATATTTGGCAATGATGTGGAGCAATTGGGGCATCAGTTTGCAAATTATATGCAAAAAAACTTTGAAATGTCCATGATTGGTGAACTATCCTTCTTCTTGGGTCTGAAAATTACTCAGTCTCCATGAGGAGTTTTTATATCCCAATCCAAATATCTCAAGGAAACTCTGAAGAAATTTGGAATGGAAGATTGCAAACCTATCAGCACACCCATGACTACAAGCTGTAATTTGTGCAAATAATATGCAACGATGTAGGTAAATTAGACTAAATACAAATCGATGATAGGAAGCTTACTATATCTGATTGCTTCAAGGCCAAATATCATGAAAGCAGTGGGAATTATGGCAAGATTTTAGGCTTTTCCACGAGAAATTCATGTGGTTTTTATTAAGAGGATCTTCAAATATCTTCAAGGTACAACATAGTATAGATTATGGTATGCTAAGAGTGAAGACTTCAATTTGAAGGCCTACACAGATGCAAATTGGGTTGGAAGTCTTGATGATAAGAAGAGTACTTGTGGTGCAACCTTCTTTCTAGGTGAATGCTTGGTGTCGTGGGTCAATAAGAAACATGACTCTATCTTTCTATCAACTGTTGAAGCATAATATATTGCTACTACTACCTGATGTATGTAGATTCTATGGATTAAGAAAACCTTGAAGGACATATAGGTAGAGTTGTCTAATCCCATTCCAATAATGTGTGACACCACAAGTGCAATCAACATCCCAAAAAAGCCAGTCATGCATTAAAAAACAAAGCATATATCTATCAGGTATCATTTCTTTTTGGAAACAGTTGCAGTCAACATTTTAAAATTTGTAAATGTACCCACTAAAGAGAAACTGACAGATATCTTTACCAAGCCACTGACAAGGGATCCATTTATGTATCTCAAGCAACAGATAGGAGTTGTTACTCCTCCCTCCAAATGACTTCATTTTGGTAGGCGGTGGTAGCTACTCAACAGGTGGAATTCATGGGAGAGTAGACTACATTGGTTTAGGGGGAGTTCCTGTGAAGTATTATTTGCCACTGATGTCAAAGGGAGAGAAGATTTGCATCAGAGCAGACCATGCCAAGCCCGAGGGGAAGTTTATGGTGTTTCCATCAATGCCAAAGGGGGGGATTGTTGGACATTTTATGGTATGTAGGTGGTTGGATGTGTAAGTGTTGGCATTGATGTCAAACAAGGCTCAACATAATGATTGGGTGTCCAGAAGGAAGTTCATGGTAGTTGGAGGCTTCATGCCTTGGTGGTTGTGATTCTAGTTGTGCAGAGACTTTGGATCCCTCTCTGATGTAGCAAATGGGATTAAAGACTAATAAGACCCCCTCCATTGGATAGTTCTCAGAATAATATTTCCAGCGGTATGTGAAGTCCCAAAATGGACTTCTGGATCAACAATTAGAGCCAATTTAAGTTTTGCCTCTCCAAACCAAAAAACAAAGCAAAAACTTGTAAAATTCTATGTTTGAGTTGGTTTCCTTTTGACACGTGTCCAATCAGCAATCAGAGGTCCTAAAATATCGCATATCAACGATCAGAGGTTCCAAGGTGCAGCGCAACAGTGAAATAATTTCGCCAATTAGAGATTAGTGATCCTTCATATTGGAAGTCCCGACACGTCGACAATCACAATATCAGAGGTCTTGTGTGATATCGGCAATTGCATATCAGAGGATCAACAACATGGAATATCAGTGATCCCACATATAGGAGGTCTTGCAATATCAGAGGTCCAACCATATTGGCGATCAACGATCGATGTTTTCAAAAGAGTCAACCTTAACGAACTCCCAATCAGCAAACGTCGATAGTGTAAACTGCCGGGGGAATGCCTTGAAACATTTTACAAAGGAAATCGCAAGTTGACAATAAGGGGTTGGAGAAGTCGGCACTTCTTAACAATTGACAATTGAAAAACTCCGATTGCGATGGAACTTCGAGGATAGCCACATGGTTATAGGCTAATTGATGATCAAATATCAGAACTTCCTAAGTGGTGACCCTTTATACAGTTGTGATACGATAAAACACCGATTGTATTAAAAACCGTCAGGGAGGCCAAAAAGGAATTTACAAAGGAATTCATTAAAAAACCAGGGTAGGCGAGACCTCTTTCTCTCTCCTCCAAGCAGGACACGTGGAGGCATTTGATTGGGTCTAATAAGGACATAGGATAGTCTCAAATGAGCTCTGGTGTGGACACATGGCATGATCTGATTGGTTCTGATAAGGATAAGTGGCTGCTGATGTCAGCATGACATGGCGGTATGAAAGGACACATGGTAGGTGTTTTAGAGCATTTTGGATGGCCTAATGGGCCATATCCAGGTGACATGTGTCACCAATCAAAGAGTTCCATATGGCAGGTGATGACATCACATCGGTGATCGACGATCAGAGGTTTGTGATGGTTGGCACATTGACCGCATTTGGAAATCACCGATTAGAGGGATCTGATATGAGGGCTAGAACGAGGTCGCGAACTGTTAAGGAACCAAGGGCTAGGGCTAAATAAGGGGGCCTATTAGCAATCAACAATCAACGGTTTCTGGTTGTTGGTGTTATCTCAAAATCAGATCCTGATAGGCTGCTGGTCAGGTTGACTCTAAGTAACTATTTCAACCTACTTTAGGCTGAGGCTTAGCCTCCTCAACCTAAGAGGGCTCTCTCTTGATGGATTAATGATTTTGATTAAAGATAAGATGGCTAACTCTTATAGAACAACTGTGAAAAATATGAATGGTGGAAACACATTAAACAAAACTATCCATTGGGCTTATGGAGTCAACAACACCTCAATATAACAATGAACTCAACCCTACATGGAAGTCAGGGCATTGAACATTTAAACATTCAGAACATAAACTCATATGGGACCACACAGTTTATAAATGTATACAGGAAGTCAGAGCACATTCAGTGAATTCTGAGTGATTATACATCCATACCACTGTAAGAATTAAGGAAAGGACAACATCACATATTCTGTACATAAAAAATCCTTCATGAATCCTGAGAAGTAAAGTCAAGCATGTATTACTAAAAATGAGTCTTACATAGGCCAAATACAAGCTTTTCCATAAAATTTTCCAACACCTAATACATTATTTCTTCTCCCATATATAGAGTTCATGTAGATTCCTTCCTCTAGCATGAGGGGAATTCGAATTCCTCCTAATTTGACACCTATTGACACTTAAAACTAACTATTTAATACAAAGGACAGCTAACTAGGAGTCCTAGAGACCTAATACAACTAGGAGTGTAACTCCTTATTATGATTACAACAACCTTATCTAAACATTTAAAACATTATTTGACACCTAAAATTCCATGAATTCGAATTTTATGGTGCTCATAACCTTCCAGCTAGCCCTTGATGACTCATCCTTTTGCTGTTCCTAGAAACTAGGAGACTGTCCCTTGCTCTGTTCTGGCTGAAAAATAGGTCTTGGGACAGAGCTCATAACTTCTCATAAAAAATGTATTTCGAAAAACTGAAGGAGGCTTTTTTGAACCAATCCATGCTGAACAAAAACGTCTCTTGGTTTTTTGAAACATATTTCCTACTGCCCAGAATGAGTCTTTGAAAAACAGGTGTAAAAATATGCTTGTGAAAAACTGCACCTACAGCAGTTTCGTAGCGCAAGTTTGATCATCCATTTCTCTCAAATAATAATGGATTTGAAGAAAGTGGAAGAGGTTTTTGTACTTCAGAATCTTAGGAATGAAAACCTCTTTCACTTTTCAGAGATGAGTTTTTAACTGCTTGTTAATCCCCTTGGAAGTCGACTACTCTTTTATTAACATAAAACTTTGGAGTTCATAAAAGTCTTTCCTTTCCTTGTTTTGCCTTTGCTAGACACTTATACTTCGTGAATGCTCCCTTTCAGACTCTCCTCTTCAAATAATATTTCCCTTTTTCTTACAAAAATGGTCCATCAAATCACAATATGTAGCTACAGCAGTTTCGTAGCGCACTACGAAACTGTTGTGCATTAGGCATCACTTACAGCAGTTTCGTAGCGTGCTACGAAACTGTTGTGTAATTCAAAAACACAGCTTACATGCCAAATTTGACTGTCTTGAGCTTCTTTATCTTGAAATGTCCTTCTCATCTCCCTTGAAACTTGCTTGCCTTGCTTGAGCCTTCAAAGAACTTTTATGTATGCTGACCCTGAGTTTGCCAAGTGCTTCTTATGCATGAAAGGAGCATGACAATAACCAAGACCAAATCTTTCTTACCTTACCCTTTTCCTTTGAAATTTGTTTAGTGATAACAGTGGCTCCACTTGGGATAGTGTGCTCCTGTAGTACACTAAGAACTCACAGGTCCAGTGCTTTATCCTTTTATGACAAACTAAAATTTGCTTGAAAAGTGTTCCCTTTAAGCTTCTTGAGCCTTCACCTCGGGCTTAAGCTTGATGACCACTGTAGGAGAAAGAAATCTATATTTAGTGAAAAAAAATGCTCAGTCAACTTTGAGCTTATTTGCATTTTCCTACCTACCTACTAGCTGCAATTTCCAGTTTAGGTCAAGCAACATGATATTTCCAGTAAAGCCAATCAATTTTCCTTTCTGATATTGGAGGCTCTTGATTGCATTCAACCTCAAAATAACCATGATAGTGAGATGACCAAATCAACTTATAATGTATATGATCTTCATAATGCAAATGAAAATGAAATACTGATGTGCAAAACTTTGCCATGTATTCATTTATAGGGTCAAAGAAAACATGATTATTTTGATAATCATCATAACATTCTATCTCTTCAGACAACTGATCCTCAGCCACACAAAATTCCTTTGATGTGCTATCCAACTACCTTTCTGCATGATTCTCATAGACAATGTAATTTTCCTCACTATTGTGATCATTCTTTGAAGTAAGTTGCTGCAAGGAATTACAAAATTGAACAACCTTTTCCTCTGCCCGAGGGCTATAAAAGCTATTTTCCAGTACTTCTTCTTGCTGTTTGCAATCAATTTCATACTCATAATGATCTGAAGCCTGACAAATCTGCTGCATCTCTACATCAATCTCAGAGGATGTAATATGATTTTCATAAGTAAACCCCTACTGATCTTCATGCTGCATTTCATGAGATGTTATACTTTCTTCTTGGTGTTGAAATGCATTGTTATGAAGAGCCTCTAAAATTTCTTCATCCATAAATTCATCATCATCATAACAATCCTCCAAGTACTGAATAAGACTTAAAGAATGTCTACAACAATCTTTGAGCAACAATAAGGAAGGATGACATTCTTTATACATCTCATAGAATTCATCATGAAAATTAGCAAGCGAATATATTGAACCATTTTCCAAACCTTTATACCAAGACCATGCCTTTCCTTCTAAAGTGGTCATAAACATCTTCATGAGACAATCTTCAGGGAAATGAACCTTAAGACTGCGTACATGCATATGGAACCTAACCAAATGAAGAGCAGCATTGTCCTTCTTTTCATCTTTGAATATTGGAAGATCATCTAACCAATCAACCTTTGGCATAGGATTTGGAAAGCCAGGGATATGAGACCGATTCATAGGAGCATACCTGGCATTCATTCTTGCAGTGGAACTCATCTTGAAACTTCATCAAGCTACTGATCTTCTAGCAGTGGAGTCACCTTCCAATTTCTTATTCGATGTGTGGAGTCGCCAAGGTAGTTTTGCAGCCTCAAAAAGATGTTTGAGCTCCTGCTACCTTCAGAAGTTCAGTCTCTTAATTTCGGGAATGAATAGACTTCAGGCTCCCGGCAGACGCACCAAAATGTTATCTCAAAATCAGATCCTGATAGGCTGCTGGTCAGGTTGACTCTAAGTAACTATTTCAACCTACTTTAGGCTGAGGCTTAGCCTCCTCAACCTGAGAGGGCTCTCTCTTGATGGATTAATGATTTTGATTAAAGATAAGATGGCTAACTCATATAGAACAACTGTGAAAAATATGAATGGTGGAAACACATTAAAAAAAACTATCCATTGGGCTTATGGAGTCAACAACACCTCAATATAACAATGAACTCAACCCTACATGGAAGTCAGGGCATTCAACATTTAAACATTCAGAACATAAACTCATATGGGACCACACAGTTTATAAATGTATACAGGAAGTCAGAGCACATTCAGTGAATTATGAGTGATTATACATCCATACCACTGTAAGAATTAAGGAAAGGACAAAATCACATATTCTGAACATAAAAAATCCTTCATGAATCCTGAGAAGTAAAGTCAAGCATGTATTACTAAAAATGAGTCTTACATAGGCCAAATACAAGCTTTTCCATAAAATTTTCCAACACCTAATACATTATTTCTTCTCCCATATATAGAGTTCATGTAGATTCCTTCCTCCAGCATGAGGGGAATTCGAATTCCTCCTAATTTGACACCTATTGACACTTAAAACTAACTATTTAATACAAAGGACAGCTAACTAGGAGTCCTAGAGACCTAATACAACTAGGAGTGTAACTCCTTATTATGATTACAACAACCTTATCTAAACATTTAAAACATTATTTGACACCTAAAACTCCATGAATTCGAATTTTATGGTGCTCATAACCTTCCAGCTGGCCCTTGATGGCTCATCCTTTTGTTGTTCCTAGAAACTAGGAGACTGTCCCTTGCTCTGTTCTCGCTGAAAAATAGGTCTTGGGACAGAGCTCATAACTTCTCATAAAAATGTATTTCGAAAAAATGAAGGAGGCTTTTTTGAACCAATCCATTCTGAACAAAAACCTCTCTTGGTTTTTTGAAACATCTTTCCTACCGCCCAGAATGAGTCTTTGAAAAACAGGTGTAAAAATATGCTTGTGAAAAACTGCACCTACAACAGTTTCGTAGCGCAAGTTTGATCATTCATTTATCTCAAATAATAATGGATTTGAAGAAAGTGGAAGAGGTTTTTGTACTTCAGAACCTTAGGATTGAAAACCTCTTTCACTTTTCAGAGATGAGTTTTTAACTGCTTGTTAATCCCCTTGGAAGTCGACTGCTCTTTTCATAACATAAAACTTTGGAGTTCATAAAAGTCTTTCCTTTCCTTGTTTTGCCTTTGCTAGACACTTATACTTCGTGAATGCTCCCTTTCAGACCCTCCTCTTCAAATAATATTTCCCTTTTTCTTACAAAAATGGTCCATCAAATCACAATATGTAGCTACAGCAGTTTCGTAGCGCACTACGAAACTGTTGTGCATTAGGCATCACTTACAGCAGTTTCGTAGCGTGCTACGAAACTGCTGTGTAATTTCAAAAACACAGCTTACATGCCAAATTTGACTGTCTTGAGCTTCTTTATCTTGAAATGTCCTTCTCATCTGCCTTGAAACTTTCTTGCCTTGCTTGAGCCTTCAAAGAACTTTTATGTATGCTGACCCTAAGTTTGCCAAGTGCTTCTTATGCATGAAAGGAGCATGACAATAACCAAGACCAAATCTTTCTTACCTTACCCATTTCCTTTGAAATTTGTTTAGTGATAACAGTTGGCATATGGACAACATGTGAAAAATGCCAATAAGGGTGCTCTAATTGTGTTACCGCTTGTTTGTGGAACAAACAAGAAACCAAGGGTGCAGAAGCTTTAACAAAGGAGAAAGGCTCCCGGAACGTGTCTGAAAGTATAAGCACATTAAGGCTAAGCCCTTAGTCACTGCCCTCGGTCCAATGATGGAATTCTAGTGGGGAGCTAATACAAAAGGGTCTAGACATAATTAGAGATCGACAATCGATGGTTTCTCTGTGTTACACCACTGCGCAGCACTGCGATAGAAAATCTTTGATATAATGGTACAAGAAGACATTAAAGGCGTATGAGTCGGAAATTGTGGTTTTGAATGCATAGCATTAAGGTTGGTGATCGAAGACCTCGTGTTCATGCTTTGTAGGTGTAAATAAAGAATAGAGACGCCATGCAGATGTACAACTAAATCTCTATGAGGCATAAATAAGCATGGGGAGTCTCTGTGAAATGTGTAAGAGGACTAAAATTAAATACACAACATGGAGAATTATGCAGTAAGACGGAGAAGTGATCAACGTCCATTCTTATGATTTAATGTAACGACGGAACTGGAGAAAGTGTGAAACAAAAAAAGAATGGAATGGAATGCTTGGGCAGTGTTGATGGTGAGAGTGGATACATCAAGCCAAGTGCAACAATGGAATAAAAATCAAAACCTCCTTTGAGTTGAGTGGGATGTGTGAGCATATGTGTGAGAGAGAAAAGTTGTAAGAGAGTGCATCTAAGAAGTGTGTTTCAAGGGTAGTACTGAGGAGAAGTCAATGGAGAGCCCTTGATAGTGAAGGCAGAGCACAAAGGGAGTGTTGCTGTGAGTAGAAAGAGGAGGTCTCCTACAAGTGAGCACAAACAACAGAGTACAAAAGTTGAATCTGCAGACAACCATTTGTTGGTATTTTACTTGTAAAATTGCATTCCTTTGTTTTGAGTTTGAAAATTGTATGAAATAGTAGAACAGTGCCAGTGGCAGATTGGTGCTTGCATACTTAAGAGGTTGGTGCCTCTTGGCAAGTGGGTGCTTGCTAAACAAAGGGGGTCAGTGCCTCCACCGAGCGGGTGCTCACAAACAAACAAATGTAATTAAGTAGGTGCTTAATTTACATCATAAAACAAACAACAAATTGGTGGTTTTTTCCCGATGGGTTTCCATGTGAAAACATTGTGTCAAATGCGTGCTACTCATGAGATTGTTATTTGAGTATGTGTGTCTGAAGGTTTATTGACTCATTTTTTCATGAATGAATGCTCTCACATGTGAAAAGAAATAATAAGGGACTATAAGAATAGTAAGAAAAGAAAATTAACGGTTTCTTAAATTATTGATTCACCCCCCTCCCTCTCAACATTCCTTATTCCAAAAGATTTGCATATTCCATTAATTTAGGGTGCAAATAATGATGCCCAATTTTTACTTGACTCATATGCTACAACTACTTATTGTATTTCATATATGACAAAGCTAGATTAAACAACAACATCAATGATTAAACTTATACAAAGTGAATGTCAAAAACCCGATGGCAATATCATAAAAACAATTGCAATACTTGGAAAATATTTGTTGAACTTACAACAAATGTCTACACAACAAGTTGTATATATAGTGTTTTCATTGCCACCGAATACTAGTTCAAGAAAATGTATATTTATTAATACTTTAGCAATAGATGATCGAACCTTTTTACTAAAAAAACAAAAAGAGTTGGAGCATGAACCTGATGATTTAGAAAACATAAATTTTTTATCAGCTATCGACCACTATGTGCAACGACCAAAAAACATTGAACATGTACGCTTAGCGGAATTTTCACTGTGTTATACTTTACAAGGCAGTAAAATAAGAGGCGTTGAGAGACCATACATTTTAAAATACATAAAGTATAATAAACATATTTATCTTGATATATTTTACAGAGAATGATTAATGTTATATGTCCCATATCTTATTGACAAGAATAGTTTTAAAGAACAATATTCGACTTGGGAAAATGTATATTTATTATTTAAAGAAATCATAAAATGAAATGAATGAAAGTTTACGAATGAAACAATGACAACATGGACTGATATTGACAACATAGCAACTGAGCTTGAAAATAGAGAAAGTGAATTGTTTGAAAGAGATATACCTACATATGAAGAAATAGATAACGAAAAATGTTATGAAGAATACGATATTGAATCAGATTTTCAATATTTGCAAAAGGATTGAAATGCAAAATCAATATTTGGGATACCTTATCAACATGTAAAACAACTACATTATACCAGAAGAAACATAATTCTATAAAACCATGAGAATGCTCAACCTAGAACAAACAAAAATAGTGACAGAGAAAAAAAAATCCATATTGGACATTGTACATACTTGTAATAGGTGGTGCAAGCGTTGAAAAAACATTTACTATTACAACATCATTCCAATCTCTAATTTTCTTGTGCAAGAACATATTGGAATATGACATGGCTTAGCTAATGTATCGTAACATATAGAGGGAAAGAAACGTTCAATGCGGGTGGTATAACATTGCATTGTACATTTAATTTACCATTTAACAAATCAAAATATCTTTTTCTTAAAGTTGAAAAATTAGACACATTGGAAAAACATTGTGAACAACTTCATGTTATGCTTATCAATGAGGCGTCTTTGATAGGTTCAACATTATTATACCAAGTTAAAAAACATTTGCGGGAAATAAAGAATACTCCGTTGGCTTATTTCGGAAATATTGATCTAATATTTTCAGGTGACTTGTTCCAAGCACATCCTATCAAAGACTCCCTAATGTTTTAACAACCAATTTTAGCAAAGGAAAAAACAACATACAATTTTTGGAAGGAAAAAGTGAAATGCTATAAATTGTTGATTTTTAAACCTGTACAAAGATTACCTACATACGAATTCTAAAACAGAAAATAAACAATTGCGAAAGCATTACACATAAAACAAATATACACAAAAATTTTCCCCTGGATCCCAAAACCGGGACTACCAGATTGATTTTTCATTATGTTCATTTCAATGTTACAATACATATATATATACATGTCGAAGCATCCATAAACCCTGGATTAGAACAAAACCGTAGTTACCTTGACTGGATCTACAAAATACCATGGACTAAAAAACCATTGTGGCCCCCCCCTGTGACCCCCTCGCTAGTCGTGGAAAGAATATAACACAACCCAACATGAATTACATACCACAATGTGTCAAAAAGACAACAAATTCATTTAAATCCTTAACAAAATGTGAGTGAATCAATAATATGATGAAGACATAAAATATATAAATGATAAGTGCTATAGACCTGCTCCACTAGAACCATTTTTTCCATATCTATTTTATAGGAACAAGGATGTACAAAAGCATAACGAAAAAATGTTAGTACATGTAAAGGAAGAACTAATAGTTCTTGATTTGATTGAAGAATATGATAGTAAGGAAATAGGCTATGTAGCATATGATAAAAAATGATAATACCATCAAGAATCCTTATCAAATTCAATTCTCTCGTTGAGCTATATATAGGAAACTATAATACAAGGATGGCCTTGTTAACGGAACAGATGGAATATGCAAAAGATATACCAAAAATAGGGAAAAATTTTGTATATTATGGATAGATTTTGTAAATCCGGAAATTGGTAAACTGCAAAGAAACAAGTACCATGAACTATATGATAAAAACATTTCATATAATTGGACTCCAATATTACGTGTTTCAAAACCATTTACATTTCATAGTAAGCACTTTAAAACTATAGTGCTGAAAAAAAATATGATACATTTAGCTTGTGCTAGAACAATTCATCGATCACATGGTTTAACGTTGAATGAACTTGCATTTGATCCAACTGGTATATTGACACATGAATTAGTTTACACATCATTGTTACATGTTAGAACCATGGAACCATTGCATCTTCTTCAAAAACTAACACAAAATAACTTTTGTGTGAATAAGAAAATATTAGAAGAAATGAAATGCTTAAGAACTTAGGCATCATGGAAATAAAAATACATAGGCAAGCCGATAGAAAATGTAAATACTTTAATGATTTCAACTTTGAATAAATGAAGTCTACATGCTCATGTGAATGACATTGTGTGTGATGAAGATCTAATCATTGTTATGATTCTAATTTGTATCTAGGAAATGCATCTAAATTTTTTGTCGTCAAATACTGAATTTTGCAAATTCGATTTCAACATATCAAATTGTCTTCATGGAGTACTTACTTGCATACAAGAAAACATAAATATCATATCAACAAAAAACATTTTCAATAACATAATCAAACTTTTTTTTTAGAAGTATACTTCCAATGTCAAATATGCATAAAAAATGTGTATGTTGCGCCACTTGTATTTATTTCGACAATCATTAAAACAATAGCAATAAAAAAGGCACAATTCATGCCTAGTGATTACCTTTTTATACTTATTGTAGATTTCAATATTAACGTCAATTCAAATAGAAAATGAAGTAAAAAAATATTAGAGTATGTGTGCTCCAAAAAAGTACAAGTAATGAGAATCTTTATTCTGAGAATAAGACAATTATTGATCACATTTTAACAAATTTCCCTATTCAACAATGTTGTGTTCATATTTAACATTCATACTGGAGTGACCATGATGCAATTCATGTTTGGCTACACTTTGTGTATATTAATCATGCACAGGCTACGCATTTTGTTTTGAAGCAGTAAAGTTTATTGGCAATTATAGATGTAATACAAGTTTTGTAAATCTTAGTAATACATTTGTTTGTTTGTTCTCATGCAAATTCCAAAATGGATAAGTAATTAATTTAACTATTACAAGGCAATAAGGACCATAGATTGCAAGAATCGTATATACTTTCGAGGTATGAGTATTCTTAAATCTTTAAGCATTTGTTTTTTCTTTTTCTTTTTTAAATGTTTGATAACTCATATTTGTTAATTGTATTATCATAACTTAAGCTAATTTTTGATTGCACAATTGCAGAAGTTGCGAGTTGAGATATCATAAAAGTCTCATTAATGATATAAGCAACCTATAAAATAAAAAATACTGATCATGGTAAACCAGGAGGTGCAAAGATTGTATTCAATTATGGCTGCACTTCTAATTACTTTGTTCTAATTTTTAGTTTGTTTACCAATTTTGTAAAGGTTCTCAAGAAATGTTTTGCTTAAGATCTTTCATAGGTATAAATTATGTGACATTGACCAAAAATATTAATTGAACACAAGTTTTCGAGAATTTTCTTTGATATTTTATTCTATATTCAATGTTCTATAATTGAATTCTCTATCATTTAAAAAAAACATTGATTGCAGACAAGTTTTAGAGCATATGCTACGTGCTTTTATATTATATATAATGTTCTATGTTGAAGTTTCTAAGTCTAATAGTTAGAAACCCTCCATTTAGTTTCTGATTTATTCCTTCCTGCTTGTTATGATTAATTAACAAGTTATTTACCATGTAAATACTAAAAATAAATACAAGTACATTCTCAACACATTACATATCATCAACTGAAGGAAAAAGAAAAAGCACACAAATGACACTGTTATTTTTGGACTAATGTCCCCAGAAAAACCTAATGCGGGAAAACCGGTGCAGCTATTTGAGGGTTTGATTTATTATGCAGTTTCAGAATACAATTTGGGTGTCAAATCCAGCTCACCCAACAGAGAAAAATCTCGGCAGTACTACCTCTCATTCAGAGACAGATGCTCCGGCTGAAACCCCAAACAAACACTTCGGTAACTCCTCAGCTCCAATCTCCCCCTTGAAAAACCCCAGCGTCAGCCTCTATGGATTGCGTCAGCTTTCCCGGTAGTTACGGCAGTTCCTGGCAGTTCCAACTATTCCCGACAGTTCTGGCTTCTGCCCTCTATGTCAGCTTTCCTGGCAGTTTCGGCTTCTTCCCTCTACGTCAACTTTCCCGGCAATTACGACAATTCCAGCTGTTCTTGGCAATTCCGACTTCTGCCCTCTTTCCTGACTATTCTAGCAGTTCCCGGCAGTTTCAACTATTCCCGGTAGTTCCGGCTTCTGCCCTCTGCGTCAGCTTTCCTGACAGTTCCCGACAGTTTCGGTTATTCCCGGTAGTTCCGGTTTTCTACCCTCTGCGTCAGCTTTCCCGACTGTTGCGTTGATCCTCTCGGCACTATCTCTGCCTATCTGCTTCTATATTCACTACCCCTCAACTGCAACTCCAGATCACTCTCTCAATTTTCTCAGCAAACCCAGCCCCAGAAAGTTGAAATCTTGTTCTCTTGGTGTGTTCTCCAAGTGACCTTCAAGCCTCCTCTTATACTTTTCTTGTTGACAAATCAATGGCCCAGAATAAGTCCCTAATCAACGGCTAAGATTAGATGATGCAGGAGCATCAAGGCCAACTTTAATTTTTTATGTATGTAATAAAAGGGGGTGTGACATTTTAATTGTTTTATTAATTAATTTTGTATTTTTAAATAAAATAGGAGATAAATTCTAAAAGTGAGGATTTTGTAAATAATTCTTAAATATGAGAGAATTTGGTCAGTTGAGGATGTAAAGGGATGAGATATTTTAATTTAGAAATTAGTTTCATTAATTTTGGGTAAGAGAGGATCCTTAGGGATTCAAAATTGATTTTAGGATTTGTTGAGATATTTGGGGATTTTGTTGAGTGATTAAAGGGATATGAACCAGAATCGGTTCAATTCAAATTGTATAAATTTATGGGCCTCAAAGGCAAATGAGGGTAGGTAGGGTAGAATAGAAAGGAGAAGTAAAGCTTGGACAACCAAGGCTTGTAAGCCTCCGGCAATTGTAAGGCCATTACTGTTGCACATCCGGCAAAGACAAAGTCTGTAAGTGCTTTCATTGTGAATGTAAAAAGTGGTTTCAGAATTGCGTAGTTTGATTTCTGGAGTGGAATATATCTTTTGTAATTGGGTTTAAATGAAGAATGCCCGTTTTATATAATTTGGTTGAGAAATCGTTGTTTATGAGTTCATTGCAAAACTATTGAAGATAGAAGACATTGAATCGAACATTAAATCTTGTGTGAATGGTTAATTTGCAATATAATAGGAAATCGATCTGAATAATCGATGTTGTAATTGGATTGTATTGTGACTCTACACCGGAATAAAGGAACTAGTATTATTAATATCAATATTGTAGTGTTGATGGAATGCGGTGACGAAATATGATTGGGTTTTATGAATCTCTGTTTTAATACAAGAATTTAAATCTATTTTTGAGAATCGATGTTATGGTTAGAAATCTGGTTGAATTCCTAATCGGATGAGGTATTCAAATTGGTAGATGACAAGTTGTGCTGATGCAGAGGTTAAAGTCCAGAACTGACATTGACATGCTTGTGGGAAACTACAATGAAGGCGTAAGTATCAATTGTTGAAAAAGGAACAAAATCGACTCATAGTTCACACTACAGATAGTGTTTCCAATCTGGGTAAATGACGAGTTAGGTTTGGGAATATAAAACAATGTTTCAAATAAATAATGAGTTCTGGGATCTACGTTATAAGTTCACAGGTATGAATTAGTCAGATCCAATTGAATCGACTACCATTCTGAATTTTATGTGTTGTGTGCTGATTAAATGGAGATTTTATGTGCTGGATCGACGCTGATTGCGTTGAATTTCAGAATGCTTAATTGCTAGGATCGTTTCACCTATTGAGTTTGTGCTATGAATCCAAATCGATGGAGATCGATTCCAGTCTTAATTACAGTAAATAAATCAAGTTAAAACGCAGACAGTGTTATGGTAAAGTTGTGGGTTGATTCCCGTGTCATTTTATAATGCAAATGCAGAGTGATTTGAGTTTTATTAGCATTGAAGAAATTGTGGGTAGTAAACTGAATTTGTAGGTTGAGTTCTGATCGAAATTGACTCTGATTAACGACTCTTTTTGTATCTAAACACACTGTCTTGGCGCTGGAAAGGCTGTATGAACAAGTTAAAGATTGAACGCTGGCATTTAAGACTGTATAGAAAATTGGCAATTGCAATATAATTACAGAGGTGCAGACACTGAGAATCATCTGATAGGAATTACAATTGCATAAGTAAAATTTAATGAAGCATTTGGGACTTAAGGGTGAAAACTTGAATTGTAAAAAGTAAAGACTTGCACTATTGGAGGTAAGTTACTGAATTTTGGTCAAATATAAAGAGCGCGGTTATCAAAACAAGAAAGTTGAGTCTTGTTTACATTGTGTGCAGTGGTATTAAACACATTGGGGCATTTGTGTTGTGAATTTTGATTGTGAACTAAAATCAGATATTAAAATCCCTATGTAATGGAAATGAGTAATGATGTTTAATGGATGAACTGAAGAACTTCCATATGTACTGTTGAAATTGCCGAGCATTGAGTTTTATTTGGATAGAGATTTGAGATGCATTTCTTATATGCATGGTAGTGTTGGAAGATTCTGGGTTGCAGGCTCTGCCTGCGTCATTTTTGGTATCAGAGCTTGGCTCTGTTGAAATTGAAGGTGTTTTTTTTTTTTTTTTTTTTTTTTTTTTTTTTTTTTTTTTTTTTTTTTCTGAATGAGGACAGAAGGTTTTGTTGAAAACTAAAGTGTGTTTCTTTGAATGTGTGATGAATGACTGAAAGGAAGATCAGATTTCTAAATCTGATATGCAAACTACACAAGTGAACAGGATTGCAGAAACAAAGGGATGGCAAGATCATGCAGGATCTTGAAAGGTGAGCTGACAGGTATTATTTATCTCTGGTTTAAAAGTTATGCTTGGATAATTTGATTTACAGGCATAGTGAAGAAATCTCAACGGGAAGAAATAGATCACAGCTAGAGTGCAGTGATGAAGAAGTCCAGCAAGTGATTCTAGGTGAATGTGGCAGAACCTAAAGATTCAACAGAGGTTGAATGAAAAGGACAAGTGTGTTCTTGGAAGTTGCAGATGAGAGAAGCTTGAAGGAGTAGTGGAGAATGCTCGAAAGGTTCCAGCAGAGGACCGGTGATTACCAAAAGACCAGATCCGGAGGGAAGGATTGGTGAGGTAAGTGGCAGCAAGAGAGTTTGTTGTTGTAGAGGCTTGATGCAACTCATGGGTGAGAAACTCATGGCAAAGGAGATGACTACTAAAAGTCATAAAGGAGAAAGCAGAGGTTCAGAAAGAGGCCACAGTAGAAAAGAGAAGAAATATGCCAAGGCGAATGGCATAAGACAGCAGTTGACTCAGGAAGAGTATGAGAAAGAGAAAGCTGAGATAGCAGTTCATCTTGAGCTATTGATGGAGTTGTTACGGGAAAATGTGGAAGACCAGAGACATGGTTTGCTGATGAGGAAGAGAGTGAAGTGGCAGAGGCTACAACAGAAAAGAGATCGACAGATAAACATGCAGTTAACAGAAGAGCTGAAGAAGCTCGAGCAGATGATGAGTATACAGTTGAGTCGTGAAGAACTCAGAGCAGCTGAGTTGAAAGTGGAGGTTTCCATTGGTGAAACAGAGGAGAAGATCATTGATGATTTCTTGAGTTACTGGGCAGATCCAGATCAGCTGGATAATGTAAAACCGTGTATTTTTGTAGTTGACAATTGTGATGTGATTACAGGTTTTACCGAGGAGGATATGCAATCTTGTGAAACTGTTACAACACAAGAGGAAGTTCTTATGGATGCAGAAGAAGTGGATCAGCATGTAGCACGGATAAGTGAAGCAACAGTTGAGACTGTTGAACTTTGTGATTTTCAAACTGAAAGTTTGTGTGTGAATGCAGGGACTATAAGTGATGATGGTATGCTTCAACAATGCCACAGAGAAATTGCATTGTTGGAATACTTGTTGGAGAATCCAGAGTATGACAGGGAGATTGCAGAAGAAAGAGTTCAGTACAGTGAACAAGAGGAGAAAGACATCATGGAAACAGATGGTATGAGAGGAAGACTGGTTGATAGTCTTGAGAGTTCTTTAGAGAATTCTTTGGGAAGAGAGAATTAGCATACTGATGTGCTGATTGAGAGGGAGAATTCAAAACAGCATACTGAGGTGCTGGCAGAGGGAAGTAAGGCACTGATGCCTTATAATTTTTGTTTTAACAAGTGTTTTGTGAATGCAGGTATTATCGCAAGTGTTGAAGGACATTTGACTCAGTTGAGCAGTCAAATGAAGGAGAAAGACGAGAATTCTGTGGAAATTTCTAATCCATGGGATGAGGACGTTATGTTGCTGGAAAGGATGCTGAATGATCGGAATTCAGTGCAGAAAGAATCTCAATTTCAGAATTGGGAGTTGCAGATGCATAGAGATGAAGATAGCAGAAAGGAGTACACAAGGTACCAGTCTAGTAAGTTGTTGATAGGAGAAGCCAAGGAAGAAGTATTCCGTTGTAGAAGACAAGAGGGCATGGATGATTGGGTGGCAGTAAGAAATGAGAAGGTAAGAATGGAAACAAGTATAGAAGTAAGAACAGGAGCAAGTATAGAAGCAAGAAGTTAGCAAGTGACGGTAAAAATTGAACGAGTAAGAACTAAGCAAGCCGTCTTAGCTCAGCAGGTAGCAAGAAATCAGCAACTTGAAGATTTATTGGACAAGGAAATTGAATTAATCAGAAGATTCATGTTGGAAGTGTCTCAAAGGAAGACATCAACAAGGAAGAGAAGTAGCAGAAGCAGCAGCAAAATAAAGACAGAGATAGATTGTGAAAGTGCAGCAAGCGAAGCAAGACAGCATAAAGTGTGGAGACCTGGAGAAGAACAACAGACAGAAGAAGCGACAAATGGAAAGTTGTAGCACAAGATATGGGATCTAGGCAAACATAGATCTGAACACATGACCAGGCGATCATGATTAATTTCAAACTTGGGAGTCTGATGCAAGAGCATCAAGGCCAACTTTCATTTTTTATGTATGTAATAAAGGGGGGTGTGACATTTTAATTGTTTTATTAATTAATTTGGTATTTTTAAATAAAATAGGAGATAAATTCTAAAAGTGAGGATTTTATAAATAATTCTCAAATATGAGAGAATTTGGTCAGTTGAGGATGTAAAGGGATGAGAGATTTTAATTTAGAAATTAGTTTCATTAATTTTGGGTGAGAGAGGATCCTTAGGGATTCAAAAGTGATTTTAGGATTTGTTGAGATATTTGGGGATTTTGTTGAGTGATTAAAGGGATATGAACCAGAATTGGTTCAATTCAAATTGTATAAATTTATGAGCCTCAAAGGAAAATTAGGGTAGGTAGGGTAGAATAGAAAGGAGAAGTAAAGCTTGGACAGCCAAGGCTTGTAAGCCTCCGACAATTGTAAGGCCATTACTGTTGCACATCCGACAAAGACAAAGTCTGTAAGTGCTTTCATTGTTAATGTAAAAAGTGGTTTCAGAATTGCGTAGTTCGATTTCTGGAGTGGAATATATCTTCTGTAATTGGGTTTAAATGAAGAATGCCCGTTTTATATAATTTGGTTGAGAAATTGTTGTTTATGAGTTCATTGCAAAACTATTGAAGACAGAAGACATTGAATCGAACATTAAATCCTGTGTGAATGGTTAATTTGCAATATAATAGGAAATCGATCTGAATAATCGATGTTGTAATTGGGTTGTATTGTGACTCTGCACCGGAATAAAGGAATTGGTATTATTAATATCAATATTGTAGTGTTGATGGAATGCGGTGATGAAAGATGATTGGGTTTTATGAATCTTTGTTTTAATACAAGAATTTAAATCTATTTCTGAGAATCGATGTTATGGTTAGAAATTTGGTTGAATTCCCAATCGGATGAGGTATTCAAATTGGCAGATGACAAGTTGTGCTGATGCAGAGGTTAAAGTCCAGAACTGACATTGACATGTTTGTGGGAAACTACAGTGAAGGCGTAAGTATCAATTGTTGAAAAAGGAACAAAATCGACTCATAGTTCACACTACAGATAGCGTTTCCAATCTGGGTAAATGACAAGTTGGGTTTGGGAATATAAAACAACGTTTCAGATAAATAATGAGTTCTGGGATCTGCGTTATAAGTTCACAGGTATGAATTAGTCAGATCCAATTGAATCGACTACCATTCTGAATTTTATGTGTTGTGCGCTGATTAAATGGAGATTTTATGTGCTGGATCGACGCTGATTGCGTTGAATTGTAGAATGCTTAATTGCTAGGATCGTTTCACCTATTGAGTTTGTGCTATGAATCCAAATCGATGGAGATCGATTCCAGTCTTAATTACAGTAAATAAATCAAGTTAAAACGCAGACAGTGTTATGGTAAAGTTGTGGGTTGATTCCCGTGTCATTTTATAATGCAAATGCAGAGTGATTTGAGTTTTATTAGCGCTGAAGAAATTGTGGGTAGTAAACTGAATTTGTAGGTTGAGTTCTGATTGAAATCGACTCTGATTAACAACTCTTTTTGTATCTAAACACATTGTCTTGGCGCTGGAAAGGCTGTATGAACAAGTTAAAGATTGAACGCTAGCATTTAAGACTGTATAGAAAAATGGCAATTGTAATATAATTACAGAGGTGCAGACACTGAGAATCATCTGATAAATTACAATTGCAGAAGTAAAATTTAATGAAGCATTTGGGACTTAAGGGTGAAAACTTGAATTGTAAAAAGTAAAGACTTGCGCTATTGGAGGTAAGTTACTGAATTCTGGTCAAATATAAAGAGCGCGGTTATCAAAACAAGCAAGTTGAGTCTTGTTTACATTGTGTGCAGTGGTATTAAACACATTGGGGCATTTGTGTTGTGAATTTTGATTGTGAACTAAAATCAGATATTAAAATCACTATGTAATGGAAATGAGTTATGATGTTTAATGGATGAACTGAAGAACTTCCATATGTACTGTTGAAATTGCCGAGTATTGAGTTTTATTTGGATAGAGATTTGAGATGCATTTCTTATATGCATGGTAGTGTTGGAAGATTCTGGGTTGCAGGCTCTACCTGCGTCATTAGATCTGGCTTGATCCATGACTTTTGGACCATTCTAACACAGTTTTATATTAATTCACATTAATTCTTTAATTTCTCTAAGTTTAGACTTAGGGACTCCATTAAAAATATTAATCGTTTTAATATCTCTCAAACTGTTTAGAATCTGCCCAAAGGTTTTCTGGGTATTGGAGATCTCATGTGCCTTAGCCTCTCCACCAAATTTCATGGCTAGATCACATCCAATGCTACCCCAAATCAACATTCTATAATTGATGACAACAAAAATGAACATTCAACAATAGTTTTAGATCTAATATATTTGTTCCATTTGTAGCATTTATTTTAATCATAGCCATGATGAATAACTATGCAGTATTATTGTTACTACAATTGATTCATTATTGTTCAAGGCTAATTTCTCTCTGCGAATTCTGAGACTACTCACCAATTTAGTGGACAATTCTGAGATGATGTTTTGCATAAATTGTCGACAATATACTTTGAGATTTTATATTGTATCTAATGTTATTTTGTTGATTGGAATGAAAATGAATATTCAATAACAATTTTGGTTGTCAGAAATATGTTACATCTTTGATGTTTATTTTAATCATAGCTATGATAATTGGCATTTGAATCTAGGTACAATTCTTGTTACTGTAACTATTTTTGTTACTATTAAATACTTTTCAAGCACAACTAATGATCACTATGTTCTAATTCTAAATTTGTTTTCCAATTTTGTGAAGTGCTCTGAAATGATGTTTTTGCAAAAATTTTGGAGGATATGTTTTGTGTTTTTTTTATTGTTAAATACTTTTCAAACAAAAACAATGGTCACTCTATTATAATTCTAAATTTGTTTACCAATTTTGTGAAGTGCTTTGAAATGATGTTTTTTCAAAAGTTTTCGAGGATGCGCTTTGTGCTTTTACGTATACATTATTTACTTACGCAAAGAATTTAACCTATGACATGAATTGCTTTGGCATAGTAATTGGTTGAGCACATTCTTACTCCTCTCAGTTATTCCCTTTCACTATACATACTTAGTTTTGCATGTTCATATACATTTCAGTCCTCATAGACTTTTTTGATACATCTATTTCCCGCAAAGCAATTGTTGTGGATACACACAATTTTTTTTTTTCCGTAGACATTATTCCCTTTGTATATTTTTTATACACATTATAATCTCGTACAACACTTTTACGCAAGTTGATAATGGTTAACCAAACTTACATTTTTTTTTTTGCAGATGTAATATGAGTAGTTGGCATATTTGCTTTAATTGTGCACATATCTTTGTTTGATAGTCTTTAGTTCATATATGCCTTGGTTTTTCACATGTGTTATTTAACATATGGATCTATTCATAAAAAACTATAATAATATTTTCATCTTGTGACTAGTAATAAACTCTAGGCAGCCGAGTCAATAATCAAAGACATTTGTGTAAAATATTTACTCAAATTACCAAAAACAAACTTCGCGTGTACGTCTTTTTGCACAGATCCCTTACTTTTACCAATGTTAGTGCTGACAAGTTTTTTTTTCCGACCATAGGAACCTTAAACATAGGTCAATAGAGATTAGCAAATGAGAAAAACTATCATTGTTCATTTTGTTTATATGTAAATGGAATTGGAAATATAAATACAATTATCCGTAGACATTTTCGATTCCATACACTTGTTGCATTGGCTTTATATGAAATCTTTCTTTTTCCATGTTTCCATATGAATAGTTAGAATATTATATAGAGAAGTTAACTTCCAATTACCTTTCACGCAGGTGGATTTCAAAATGAATATTGTTGCCATTATGATACAGGTGTTGTCCTTGATGGCAACTCACTCAGATGAAAGATCACAGTGCAGCATGTCAACAACAAAGAATTATAGATCAAACTACAAAGAATGAAGAAAGAGAGGTATACGCAGGTTCACCTTGTCCAAGCTGCGTATACACGCAGGTTTACTGAATAAAAGTAGTGTATACATACACACGCACTTTCACATAAAGAAAAGCACGTATATATTGGAAAAACAAGTTTTTGGTCCAAGGTATCTCTTGGTCCAAGGTACTGGTCCTAATCAGTTTTGGTCCATGGTATTGAGAAAGGCCTAAAACTATATAAGGAGGAGAATATCATTAGGTCTAGGAGAGCAAGTATTTTGAATATCTTATGAGGTGTTGGATCATATATGCAGGTTAATGAGCTTCTGATGGTTTGCTTGATCTGATCTAATGAGGCACCTATATGGTTGATGAAGGTTGATGAATCGGGATCATAAAGGCTTAAAAGTATTCTTATTATGTGGTTTGATCTTAAATAGTCTAGATTTGAATACTGACGCGTGTTTTATTCTGTAAATGTGATGATCTGGGTACGACTGAAGTTTGGAATAGTTGTGATGCTTTAAGTTAGCATTTAGAGATCTGTACGGAGGTTCACTTTAGTAAAATAACATATGCACGTTGGTTCAACATATCAAAGTAGCGTATACATCATAAATTGGAATTTGCAGATCTGTATGTTGGTTCCCTTCGGTAACAGTGCGTATACACGCTGGTTTGACACAGGGAAGTAGCGTATACCTTATGAAGCATGATGTTTAAAGTTTCAGTAGTCTCTGTTTGTTGTTGCAGAGTTCTGGGTTCTGTTCTGATGACTGTATTCTGGTAACAATGTTCTGAATGATCAGATTGATTGATTGTGATTTGCTTCAGTGATGATGGGTTGTCAGTGATTGATTGATTCAGTTGTGGTTGATTCAGAAAGTGATGATTGAGTTTCAGTGATTGGTTGATGCAGATGTATTTGATGTAGTTATGATTTTCTGAGTTTCAATGTTGTTGATGGGTCTAGTATGAAAATTGGATGAAACGTGGCCTTCAGATTGTGGTGTTGTGTTCCAGGAGTATCCTATCTGAAAATTCATGAAACGTGGTCCCTGGTAGAAGAGTGGAGTTTTCTGTAGGCTGGCACCTACATACTAGTAAACATATTGGCTAGTATAAGAGTTAGGGGGTTGTAGCTCCCTTCCAATAGTAGCTAGAGAATGCGAGAAGGTTGTAGCCTTCTGCAAGTGGGTGCCTGCGTACTGGTATGGTTCTGCACCAGTACAAGATTGTAAACAGGTTTTCTTATTATTAAAATAAGACAGAGACAACAGCAACAGGTGGTTTTTACCCACATTGGGTTTCCACCTTATATCTTGGTGTTCATGTGTGTTTCTTATGTGTGATGATTTATTATACTTTTACTGCACTGTCTAATAAATCTCTGATATACTGGTTAAAGCTCAATACATGATAAATTGTCTAAATCAAAAAGTTCTCTACATATACACTAGTTACTTTAAATACAGTGATGTGTACACGCTAGTTCACTTAGCTGAAGTAGCATATATAAATCTGTTTGGGAATTATTGATCTGGTAATACTGATTCACCCCCCCTCTCATTATTATTTCCAACAATTGGTATCAAAGCAGGTCCTTCAGAAGAAGCTTGATCACTTGAAGGGAGATCCATCATCATGAATAATCAAGAAAGCGTGGGATCCATCAGACCGCCAATCTTTGATGGGAGCAATTTTATTTATTGGAAAATAAGAACCACAACCTATCTACAATCACTTGGAATGGATGTCTGGGAAATTGTGGAAGGAGAATATACATTTCCAACAACAATTCCTACAGATACGACAGGTAAAAAGCAATATGAAACCAATGCCAGAGCTGTCAATACTTTATTGGGAAGTCTGTCACAATCAGAGTTTTATAAAGTCATGTAGCTCAAATTAGCCAAAGAAATATGAGACAAAATCATTCCGAGCTACGAAGGAGACTCTTAGGTAAAATGTACTAAACTTCAAACTCTCAGAATTCAGTATGAAACTCTTAAGATGCACAGTGATGAAAGTATAGCTAGTTACTTCTTACGTATAGATGAGGTTGTTAATTGTATGAAGAATCTGGGTGAAGAAATAAAGGAAGTTACCTTAGTTGAGAAAGTTTTGAGATCCTTGTTTGCTAAATTTGAATCAAAAGTGTCTACCATAGAAGAAAAATAGGATCTGCAGACTATCACTATGACACAACTTCATGGAATCTTAACTGCCTTTGAGATGAGAAAAGGAGGACCATCATATATGAGAGAAGCCGTATTTAAAGCTTTAGAAAAAGGAAAGGAAGAACACAATGAATCAGAACATATTTCAGAAGAAGAAGATGAGGTAAAAATTGTCAAGAAGCTTCAACGAGGTTCCAGAAGATTTAGAGGTAAGCTACCCTTCAAATGCTTTGCTTGTGGCAGAGTCAGTCATTATGTTTCCAAATGTCCTCATAAAGATAAATATGAAAAAGGGAAGGAATATGCAAAACAAGTTGTAAATAAAAAAAGTTACTATACTCATGAAGATAGCGATGGTTTATCAAATAGTGATGAAGATGAAAATAGTAATGACTATAGACTTCTAATGGCTTATGACGATGATAATTTTTGGGATGCTTTAGAAGAGGATGACCTTCATGAAGAAATCTCTAAACTCAAAATCTGTTTAGAAGAAAAGAATATGATTATAGATACCTTGACATACCAACTTACTGAAAATGAAAAACAAAATGAAAAAACTAGAATGTGAAATTGTGCGTCTAAGAAAGGATCTTGAGAAAACGAAATCTCTCAATCTTAGATTTGCTAAAGGATCAAAAACCTTAAATGAAATTATGAAAGTTTAGTGTTCTCCTCTGATAAAGACAGGTCTTGGATATACTGAAGAAGCATCTCAATCACAAAAGCCGTCAACCTCCACTAAAAGCTATCTTGATGCAGCAAAGACCAGTGAACAGTATGACAATCATCAGCAAAGGCATAAAGTAGATCACTGGGTAAATCAGACTCAATTTACTCCAAGGATGAATAGAAGCCACAACCAACCTCAGGTAAATCATACTCAATTTTCTCCAAAGATGAATATCAATAGAAACTACAATCACCAGGTCAATAGATTCGATAGTCGCAGGAACTTCTTTAATGGGCAATGTTTTTCATGTCATAATTTTGGACACAAAGTTGCTCAATGTGTTGCTTACAAAACCATCATGACTAGAGAAGCACGAAATCAAAGGAATGTAACAGGGGTCAAGAAAAGTTCCTATAATAATTTTTCTCTTCTTGAAAATGAAATAGAATGCTCAATCTGTAACAACTTTGGTCATGAAGAATCTGAATGCAGGAGAAAATTTCGGCAAACATCTCAAAAGGAGAAAACTCCATTAAATCCCAAGATATGGAGAAGGAAAGAATCTCAAACAGAAAGATGTGGTATAGCCTTGTATGCAGAAGGACAAGAAAATCAGTGGTACATCGACAATGGATGCTCAAAACACATGACAGGTGACAAAGAAAAACTTCACTCATATAATGCCTTAGAAAAGGAAAAGAATGTCTCATTTGGAAATGACACTCCTGCTGTCATAAAGGTAAAGGCTCTGTTTTCTTGAAAGAAAAGGTTAAATCTAGAAATGTTATGTATGTAGACGATTTAAAGCATAACCTGTTGAGTGTCAGTCAAATGTGTGATCAAGGAAATGAAGTGGTGTTTCGATCAAACGGATGTGTTGTTTGTGAGCTTGATACAGGAGAGACTGTGATCAAAGGTACAAGAACTCCAAAAAACTTATACATACTCAAGGGAGGACAACAACAGTGCTATCTAAGAAAAAATGATGAAAACTGGTTGTGGCATAGAAGATTGGGACATCTAAGTTTTTCTCAAATAAGAAAAGCATGCAGATTCAAGGTTGTTCGTGATCTTCCAGATATCAGCATCCCTGAAAATACAATATACAAACCATGTCAAATCGGTAAGCAAACCAAAGCTCACTTCATTGAAAAAGAAGGGTCAGCTAGTAAGCCTCTTGAACTTGTCCATACTGATTTATGTGGACCATCAAAGAAAAAGTCACCTCGTGGAGAAGAATACTTTACTTTGTTCATTGATGATTCTTCTAGAATGTGTTGGATAGGTCTTCTAAAGCATAAAGATGAAGCATTTGAAAAGTTCCAAGCCTTCAAACTTTGGTTGAAAATGAATCAAATCGAAAAATCAAAAACCTCAGATTTGACTGAGGAGGGGAATTTACCTCGGATGAATTCTTTGACTTTTGTGAACAACATGGAATAAAAAGGTAATTCTCCACCACAAGGATTCCTTAGCGAAATGGAGTGGTAGAAAGAATGAACAGAACTGTTCAACAAATGGCTCGAGCTATGCTAGATGAATGTAGAACTCCTGCAACCTTCTAGGGTGAAGCTGCATTCGCTACCATAACTATTCTCAACCAAGCAAATGTTCGGGTAAATAGCACTCAAACTCCACATGAAATTTGGTATGGTAAGACTCCTACTGTAAAATACTTTAAAGTTTTTGGAAGCAAATGTTATATCAAAAGGAGTGATGAAAAACTTGGTAAGTTTGAGCCCAGAGTAGATGAAGGTATTCTTCTTGGTTACTTTTCCCAAAGTAAAGGATATAAATGTTATAATAAAAGACTTGGGAAAATCGTTGAAAGTATTGATGTTGTAGTTGATGAAGCATGCAAAAATCCAAAACAGATAAAAACAGAAGATTATAACAATGAAGAAGATGGGGATTATTTTCCCACATCAAATCACAATGATATTGAAGAAGAAACCAATGAAGCACCAGAAGAAGAGATAACAGTAGAAGAAAAGACTCCATCCAGGTATGTTCAGAAAAATCATCTAGAAACTGAAATTTTAGGGGGAAAAGAGGCAGGTGTACAGACAAGAAGAACTATTACAGAAACCTCAAGCTATCTAGCATTACTATCCTCCACCGAACCTCAAAATGTAAATAGAGCATGCAAAGATGAATGTTGGGTCAAGGCCATGAATGAAGAACTTGAGCAAATTGAAAAGAATAATACTTGGGAATTAGTTCCTAGACCTCATGATAAAAATATTATAGGAACTAAATGGATATTCAAAAACACGTTGAATGAAAATGGAGAAGTCATTAGAAACAAGCCCAGACTTGTTTGTAAAGGGTATGCTCAACAAGAAGGTATAGATTTTGGAGAAACTTTTGCACCTGTTTCTAGACTTGAAGCCATAAGGATGTTTCTTGCTCTTTCTAGCTTTCAGAAATTCAAGGTATACCAAATGGATGTAGAATCTACTTTCCTTAATGGAGATTTAGAAGAAGAAGTCTGTATTGAACAAACAGAAGGATTCATTCTTGAAGATGATGCAAAACTTGTATGCAGACTCAAAAAGGCTCTCTATGGTCTGAAACAGGCTCCAAGGGCCTGGTATTACCACCTTGGAAAATATCTACACCAACAAGGTTTTACAAAAGGTTCAGCAGATAGAAATCTATATACAAATATTGACACTGATAAAATGCTAATTATTGTTGTTTATGTTGATGATATCATTTTTGGTAGCAATGAAGAATCTATGAGTTAGAATTTTTTTTTCAGTAATGCAGCAAGAATTTGAAATGTCCTTGCTTGGTGAACTTACCTATTTTCTTAGTCTACAAGTTCAACAAAATAAAGATGGTATTTTTCTTTCACAAACCAAATATCTCAAACAGATCTTGAAAAGGTATGACATGGAAGATTCTAAACCTGTATGTACCCCAATGGTAACAGGATGTAGTCTCAGCTCAAATGATGAATCAGCAGTAGTACATCAACCAACTTACAAATCCATGATTGGCAGTTTACTTTATCTAACAGGTACCCAACCTGACATCATGCATGCAATAGGAATAGTTGGAAGATTCCAAGCAAATCCAAAGGAATCACACCTTCAGGCAGTCAAAAGAATTTTCAAATATCTTCAAGGAACTCAGAACTTTGGTTTATGGTATCCTAGAGCTACATATCTTACTCTTCATGCATATACAGATGTAGATTGGGCAGGAAGTGTTGATGACAGAAAAAGCACTAGTGGTGGTGCATTTTATATGGGTTCCAGGTTAGTGTCTTGGTTCAGCAAGAAACAAAGTTTAAATGCTTTATCTACAGTTGAAGCAAAATATGTAGCTACTGCATCTTGCTGCACACAACTACTTTGGATGATGCAATCCTTGCAAGACATTCAGATCACATGTACTCCACCCATCTCCATTCTATGTGATAATACAAGTGCCATCAGTATTTCAAAGAATCCATTCATGCACTCCAAGACCAAGCACATACCCATTAAAAACCATTTTCTACATGAATAAGTGCTTGAACAAAAGGTCAAATTGGAGTATGTTCCCTCCAAAGAACAGGTTGTTGATATATTCACTAAACCACTGCCCAGAGAGACATTTGAATATCTCAGACAACAGCTTAGAGTAGTTGATGCATCATCTTGCTGTTAAATCCAATTTTTCAGAGAAAGGTTATTATACGCGTGTTTCATGGAGAATAGTCACGTACACATGCGGGTTTCTATGGGTCAAGGAGCGTATATGTTTTTCAACTAAGAAAAATAGTGGGGCAGGCTCTGATATGGGTGCTCTGACTGATATTGATGACTAATGCCTATCGATATGCTTTGTTCATTAATTTTTATCTGACTGACAAAGATGCCTTGATCATTGACATGTTAACAATGCATAGGTAGCACAGGTTCAGGGGGAGCATTAGCCTTCACATACATTTAGCATTGTTAGTATTATGGTTGCTGAGTCCATCTATGGCTTCATATATTTATACCATTTGTTGCTTAAGTCTTGTAAAAGTCTACGGTGTACATTTGAATGAGTCCTCTTAGACAAATGATGTAATTTGTATCCCCACTTTACATGGGATGGATGATGTAATATTTATTGTTTCTATCATGTATAAACAATTGGTATATCCCCACTTGGTTGGGTGAATGAGTCAAATTTGGTATATCCCCACTTGGTTGGGAGAGGGATGTATGTATGAGTCATTAGTGATAGGAAGGTCATCCTCACATAGTTGAGTTATAGAGTCATGTTATTCTTTTAGAAAATATTTTTTTGCAGACTCTGCTTGTGCTCAGGGGGAGCATGGACGGTTTCAGTGCATCTCAGCATGTACAAAAGGGGAGCTCAATCAGAGAATTCAACATGTACACAAGGGGAGAATGAACAATGATGAGCCCCAAAAATGTACAATTATTTGGGCTCATTCAACCTCCTAATTTGACTTAATCCACCATTCTCATTAGTTTATTGCATGTTTTTTATTATATTTATGTTAATAGAGTGAATTTGGTTAGTCATTATGCCAACAAGTCTAATGGGTGCTTTGTGTAGCCTTTTTGGTCAATTTGGAGACAAAATTGAAGGTCTTAATGAGCACTTGGCAGCCAAATTCGTGGGAAGACAAGGGAGAGGATTTGTAGGAAGGTGTCCCCTTCATTTATGGGCCCTTACCTCGAATTCTCCACCATCAGCTCGGAGTTCAAAGGCCACCAAATCAATCAACACAAGGGCAGCCAAGCAAGTCAAGTAGGACTGTTGTTAACTACAAGTCTTGGGCAGCCGAGTCCCTAAAGTTTAGGAGGACTGTTGGGTCTTCAAATTGTATAAATAAGAAGGCTTAGGGCCTCATTTTGGTTAGCCAGTGTAGCCAGTGGATGTTAGCTAGTTAGCCAGTAGATAGTAGCTAGTGGTTAGTCATTTTGTAGCCATTAGTTAGCTAGTTTGTAGTTCGATTTTTATGCAATAGATTAGCTTTGCTTTCAGCTCATGTTCAAGTTCTTCTTGTGGACAGTTTGATGTAACTCTTCATTTCTTGATCAATAAAGATGAATCCAGCTTTGCACCAGCTCTAAATCTCTCTTAGGAGGCTGTAGCTCTTGGGGTTGGGCCCATCTCAAGCACCCAGTACCTCCTTCGTTTATCTTTATGTGTTTGTTGCGTTCTTAAAATAAAATCTGCTATTTAGATTTAGATCTTGCTTCGTTATTTAGATTTCTTTTGATGGTTAAAGTAGTTGTTTATGTTTAGAATATATTGGTAGGATAATAACAGGAAAAAGCTCCAAAAAAGGGGTCAGCAAACGCTTTTGGTTTCACCTCTTCCTTATTGGATCAGGGGCTGGAGTTGAAGTAACCATGCTGTCCCAAACAAAAACACTTTCTTTGCTTCACCATGCAATCATTAGTGTTTGAATCTCGTTCGTAGAACTTGATATCAGTTTGGATGCATGCTTAGGTTTATGATCACTTAGTTTCATAGTTGTTTCACATGGTTTCACTGCAAATAAACTTCGGTTCATTTCCTTTTGCTGTTAGGTCAGATTAGAGTGAAGTAACTAGGTCATAGGTTTTATAACTAGATCTTTGTTTTCTTGCATGTCTTTGTTTGTTCAGTTTGAAAAACCACTTGCAGAGTACCTGTTATCCTTCCTTATCTGCCCATACTCCATCCAACCTACCTGCTTCATCCTTCACTTATAAACCTTACCTTACATTTGCCTCATCCGCTTACTTTGACATGATTCTCATCTTCTTGTGCAACATCGCTTCATCCATCCTTGAGCAAATCCAATCGCTCCTTAGCCTCATCCACCAAGTCCTAGACCTCTTCACACCCCTATTTCACCTCCATACTCATTCCTCCATCTTTTTCCCTCCATCCATGCTCCAAAATCCCATTTCGAAACATCCTGTAGAAGAATTACAGAACATCCTGTAGAAACCCCTGCAGACTTCCTGTAGAAGTTCATAAACACAGTTGCATGGCATCCAGACTTTGTGAAACTCTCGGAAAGAATGTTAGGGATCCCTTAGACCCTCTCTGTACCTTCCTGACCTCTTCCATGCATTTCTCCTCCTTGATCCACCTCTGCACAATGAAAAGCCAGTTAAAAGCACATGCATGATAATTCTAATAACTTAATCAAAAATACAAAAATATGTTTTCTTCAGATAGTGATAACTTAGACACATGCATTTTACCTTCCTAGAAGTAATGGCATCTCTTTTCGTAGTTTGCATTCTCTCCTTTGCATCAGTAGGACTAGCTGGTAGAATTAGGGTTTGCTAGGGTTTGCGTTTCTTTTTGGCTTTCAGTTTCTTTTCGCAATTAGATTAGCTTCTTTCGAGTTAGCTTTCATCCATCAATTAAAAAGCTTCTTCTAAGAGCTCATAGAAGTTGGCTTAAGCTCCTAGCGGACTTGTGCCAGCTGACCAAGTGACAGCTGCGGCAAGAGCTAGTACTTGTGCATACAGCACCGTCGCTTCCAAGTTTGTTACGAACTACCGGGTTGATAAAATTAAAGAAGGGAGTTCCAGGAGTTGTAGCATTATTGCTACAATACTGGAGCCCACCATCTTTTTGGCGTCGTTGCCGGGGAAGCGTCAGAGTATTAGTGATTGTTGCTTTTCTTCTATTTTCCACTCCAATCTTCTGCTAAGTAGTTTATTTCATTTCCATTATGCAATTTCATTTATGCAAAAGTAGATTAGCATTTCCTGCTTTCATAGATTAGCATTTCAATTCCGCAATTTCATTTCTGCAAGCGTAGGGTAGCATTTCAATTCCGCAAGCGTAGCCTAGCATTTCATTCCTGCAATTTCATTTGAGCAAAATAGATTAGTCCTTTCCTGCTTTCATTTCAATTCCGCATTTTAATTTTAGCAAGATAGTTAGTTGCAGTTCAATCTATTTCAGTTTTGCAAGTAGAAGTAGAAAAAAGAAAAAAAGCAATCAAAAAGTCTTTTCATTTCATGCCTTGTAGGAGTAGAGATAAGTTAGAAAAATGATTGCACAACACCCCCACTGCTTCACACAGCCAACATTCTCTCTTCTTCGATGGCTGTGATTAAAGAACCCCTGGGTGGAAATCAAGGCATATTTAAAGAACCTCTAGGGGAGAAGAAGAAGAAACCATTCCTCTGGAGCAAATGGCTACAAGCAGAAATGTTGGGAGCAACATCTTGTCCAAAGATGAATTTGAAAATCAGATCAAAGATTTCAAGAGTGATATGAGGCAGTTTCTTGCCATGCAACTGGATACCTTGCAGATCCAACAGAAGCAAGAGGAAGCCAAGAGGGCTTTGGTCATTTTTTGTCCTAGGTGCACTAGAAAGCATCCTAGGAACGAATGTCCATTGTACTCCATAGAAGTGTGTTTTGTCTGTGAAGAATACCATCCTACAGATCAGTGCCCTTCCTTACCCAGATTCAAAGCTGCATATCAGAGAGCCAAAGGAGCCACTGAATCACTCTATTACATGAACCAAAGTTGGCCGCATGGACCTAGATCTTACCAGCAGGAACTGCAAGGGACACCCGAGACCTATTATGACCCCTACCAAGCCACTTTCATGCCTTCTTGGGGTCCCCCTGCTCATCCTTCCTGGTTCACACCTCCTCCTTGGTCATATTCTCCTTGTTCCTTCACAGATCCATATTATGCCCTACCAGTTGCTCATTCATTTCACTCTTATGCTCAGCCACAGCCTCAATGGAATGCACCTTATCAGGAGTGGAGGCCCCAATACAACTCTCATCCCGCTCATTTTCCTCCACCACCTGCTCATCCACAACCATCGCCTCCTCCTCCACCAAGGCAACCCCAAATGCCTACCCAACCACAATGCCATCCATCTCCATCTCAATTTCACACCTCCACTCAACTACCCGTACCATTTCCAAAGCCATACAATGGAGTAGCTCAACCCAATTGCAAAGCTGAGGCACAACATGTGCAAATGACTCCTTTTGAGCTCAATGATGTTCACCAAAGCTCAGGAAGAGTGTTGCAAAAGAGAGAATCTATTGACAACATTGAAGGACCAAAGGAAAAAGAAGGTTCCAAAGAGGAGATCAAAGAACCATGGGCTGCACTTGATGAAGAGAAGAGATCTAAATCAGAGATCGAGAGAGTTCCCTCATGGTTATCATCAAATCCTCCATGTACTCAAGAGAAAGATCAACAAAAAGAGGAAGATCAGAAGGTCATGGTAGAAGGTGACATGAAGAATGATCCAGATCAACAAAAGGACCAAGGATATCAAAGCTATATTGAGACATGGTTCCAGATAGTCACTAAGTTGCAGCAGTACTCTCTTCCTCAGCTGTGTTTAATCCCTTCAAGGTCAGATCATTTGGTCTCTGAGATCTGGATACCTATCAAAGCATGCATTTTGAGCCTTCACATCATTTTTTCTCTAATCTCGATGTGCACATGGCTCCATTGGAAGTATTCTTATACTTGAGAACGATTTTGTTTTTCAAGTAGGGTAGGGTAGAAAAAAAAAAAAAAAAAATGAAAAAAGAGGAAAATAGAAATCTAAGGTGAAAACCTCCTCGGAGGCGCCTTAGATTGGCTCATTGATTGAAAACCTCCCTGAGGTGGTCAATGGGTTGAAAAAAAAAGAGAAAAGAGAATAAGATCTCCGGGTGAAAACCTCCCTTGGAGGCGCCCAGGGCAGGCAATTAGGGTGAAAACCTCCATGAGGTGCCCTAGTTGTTTTTCAAAAAAACAAAAGAGAAAAAGAAAAAGAAAAATAAAACTAATTCCATTGGCTAATTGCAGGTTGCAAGAAGGACGTTTCATGACACGAGGAGCACTCAAATCAAGATCAAAGGAATTTTTTCTTGTGCCTTCTACAGGAAGCTCTGTATTTCTACAGGAAACATCCTGTAGAACCTTTGGACGAGCCAAATCCAATTTCAAAAGTGAATCTAATGGTGGGAATCTGTTGATTAGGCCTACAAGCACTCGTGTGTCCATCCCTTGCCTTTCTCCATCATTTTTTCCACCTCATTGTGCTTCTCATTGTGCTTCTACAGGAACTTCCTGTAGAAATTGTGGGAAACTAGACATGGATTTCAAAAAGTGGTTTGGCGAACATGGTAGCTTCCTCAAGGGTTCAGAAGCCCTCATGCAATCTTCCAACTCCTCCTCCATCATCTCCATACCTGCATCACAGCCCAAGCTCAGTTTTCCCTTCCATGCAAACACTTGCAAAATGCCTTGAAGAAAAAAAGACATAGAACAAAATTTGTTTTTGCCATAACTTGAGAACCATGCATCCATTTGACAAACTGTTTTATGGGGAATTGTACAAGGTTGATGGCAACATGCCTGAGCAGTTCCATGCAATTCCGGTGCACGGTTTCCAAGAAATCAGCCTCCATCACCATCAGCCATTTTTGCATTTTCTCCATATCCGTGCATCCGTTTGAAAACCTGTTTCATGGGGATATGCATGTGAGTGATGGTAACCTACCCAAGCAGTTTCAGCCGATTTCGATGCACGGTTTCCGAGAAATCGAGCTCTGAAATCTTCAGCCATTTTCCATTTTTCTCGAAATCCGTGCATCCATTGATCACGATTTTGCTATGGGAGATGCATAATGATGATAGGAACATGATCACTGAGTTTCAGATCAATCCGGTTTACCGTTTGAGAGCAATGGCGAAAACAAGTTCTGGTTTTGTGACCATGCAGCAGCAGCAGCTTGAAGGTGCAGATCTGAACGTGGAAACAATTGCATGCAGCTCAGATCCGGCCAGAGGACACCTGCACAAGGAAAAGCAATCAAAAATCATCAGCCAAGCCCTCATGCAATCAAAGAATCCAAGCATGCAGCAGCAGAATCAGAGCATGCAGCAGCAAAAAGCTCACGGCAGCCATTCAACTTCAAGGTATGTGACTGAAACTCATTCTTCTATTACATAAATTTAATTTAAAAACTGCACGAATTAATGGAATGGTGGGATTAAGCCACGAATTATCAAGGTTAAGCTGATTGTCTTCTCTTGAACTCATCCGGCAGTCACGCAGTACATGTGGACAGGTGACTCACGTGAAAATTAAAAAAAAAACAGTTAGTGTCAGCTGCTTGAACTCCAGTGCAGCGGATCAAGAAGAAAGCATACAGTTAATAAGTAGAACATGCAGTTCATGATACCACTGCAGTTCATGGGCCAACACCCGTCTTTGCCGCCTCACTCCACCAAAAATCACACAGAAATTAATGAGTGCTCAGCTGAAATTCATGGACTGTTATTCAACTTGCACTTGCAACCTGTTCAACTGAAGATGCATCCTCTTCTCCCACAATCAGTTAACCTATCATCCTTCGCTGATTTTTTGGCCTGTTCAAAATTCTCCCGCTCATCCAGTTTGAAGCTTGAAGAAAGCCTATTTTTTAGTTGAAGTCAAGGTTGTTGCTACAGCCCAGGAACAAATGGATTGCTTCTCCGCGACAGAGTTTGGACAGACTAAACAGGAATAGAGCGCGAAGTCTTGAGCATAAGAAGCACTTGAATGAAAGCAAGGAAAAGAGCTCAAGATTACGAAGTTTTTCCAGATAGAACATTATTTTCTGACTTGAAATGTTCTGCTTCTCCATTGGCGAGTCTTCACCAGGGAATTGATTATGGGACAGAGCTGTATATTTTGAAGTGATTCAGTTGATACATACCATTCAAAGTTATCCAAAACAGTAGAGGGAAAAATTACCAGTGAAGTTCTTAGTTATAGATAAGCTTGCATTGAAGAATATTGATGAAAGTTTATCCTTCTTGGAGAAAGCCCCCTGCTTCATTGAACGATATGGAAATCAAAGAATAAGAATACCTTTGGTAGGTTCTTTCATCTCTTAGGATTTGTATGAGATTTTCTTCAAAATAATTTGAATTTATCCTAGACCAATATGGAACATGGGGAGAATTAATTGTTGAGGAAAGATGCCATCTCTGCAATATGATCATGAATTCAAAACAGAGCAGTAGAATGTTGATAACAGAAATGAATTCAGCAGTGTCTATAACTAAAAATTGTTGGCATAAAAGTTCTTATTTTCCTTGAAACACATGCAGAGCCATAAATGAAACAATTGACTGCCAATTTTGTATATGAGCCTGTAAGATCTTTTCTCAGTTGAAAATGATTGCAAGGTCCTGTGCGCTGCAGTGAAAAATGAACAGATGGACTCAAACAAGGTGTAGTTGTCAGTCGAAAAGTTATGAAGATTAGTACCTGTCTTTGGTGGCAGATGGCTTGGTCTATCATATTCTAAGGGGACATTATCAGAGAGCTGCCTTACTGATTGAGAGTTAATACGGTTGTCTGTGGTCATGCTATTCAGCCCAAGCATCAAGTTTTGGTGCCAGGGTAAAGGAAAATAGGAGCTACAATGAGAATGCTTATAAGGGTTGGCTCGAAAATTGGTGGAGAGTCATTTCTGAGGTGGAAGCAACAATAGGGACTGTTGCCATTGCTCAAGTTTTAAGCAAGGATTTGAACTTTGTTCATCATCTAATTGACACGAATAACTGGAAAGAGGTTAGGGCCGTCTTTGTTCTTTTGGCAGTCGCAAAGGAGAGGCAGGTGGACGATATGCGATTCTTTGAGGACTCAAAACCGTTGATGGAATGGATGAGGGGAGGATATACAATAACCAGAACCTACTGCTTCCAGATGCAATAAGGATGGCTAATGACAGCAGCTCCTCACATATCTACAGAGAGGAAAACACTGAAGCTAACAAGTCTTGCAAATAGGGCCAAGGAATTACAGTATGGTCTGATTGCAGCAAGATGAGGTTTTATCGTTCCCCACTTAACAGATTCTTGAGTAGTTTTGATTGTGGCTATGTGCTCTATCCCGAAATGGTTTGTGCTTTACCCTGGGATGGGATATTACAGGCTTGAGTCTAGGATAGCCACAGCCAAGCTGAAAGGAAAATCACCCACAGTCGAGCAGGATATAATGGTGCTGTCTGTTTCTACAGGAAGCCAGAACTCAGCTACAGGACTGTTTCTACAGGAAGTTTGGAGAAAGGGCAGCAGAAGGAGAAATTGGCCGAGATTGTAGCTAAGGAGGCCACCAGGGCCATCAAAGATGAGGAGAGAGATTGGTTGCTCAGAGGATGAGAAACACTTTCAGTAGGGGGGTGATGATGAGCCCCAAAAATGTACAATTATTTGGGCTCATTCAACCTCCTAATTTGACTTAATCCACCATTCTCATTAGTTTATTGCATGTTTTTTATTATATTTATGTTAATAGAGTGAATTTGGTTAGTCATTATGCCAACAAGTCTAATGGGTGCTTTGTGTAGCCTTTTTGGTCAATTTGGAGACAAAATTGAAGGTCTTAATGAGCACTTGGCAGCCAAATTCGTGGGAAGACAAGGGAGAGGATTTGTAGGAAGGTGTCCCCTTCATTTATGGGCCCTTACCTCGAATTCTCCACCATCGGCTCGGAGTTCAAAGGCCACCAAATCACTCAACACAAGGGCAGCCAAGCAAGTCAAGTAGGACTGTTGTTAACTACAAGTCTTGGGCAGCCGAGTCCCTAAAGTTTAGGAGGACTGTTGGGTCCTCAAATTGTATAAATAAGAAGGCTTAGGGCCTCATTTTGGTTAGCCAGTGTAGCCAGTGGATGTTAGCTAGTTAGCCAGTAGATAGTAGCTAGTGGTTAGTCATTTTGTAGCCATTAGTTAGCTAGTTTGTAGTTCGATTTTTATGCAATAGATTAGCTTTGCTTTCAGCTCATGTTCAAGTTCTTCTTGTGGACAGTTTGATGTAACTCTTCATTTCTTGATCAATAAAGATGAATCCAGCTTTGCACCAGCTCTAAATCTCTCTTAGGAGGCTGTAGCTCTTGGGGTTGGGCCCATCTCAAGCGCCCAGTACCTCCTTCGTTTATCTTTATGTGTTTGCTGCGTTCTTAAAATAAAATCTGCTATTTAGATTTAGATCTTGCTTCGTTATTTAGATTTCTTTTGATGGTTAAAGTAGTTGTTTATGTTTAGAATATATTGGTAGGATAATAACAGGAAAAAGCTCCAAAAAAGGGGTCAGCAAACGCTTTTGGTTTCACCTCTTCCTTATTGGATCAGGGGCTGGAGTTGAAGTAACCATGCTGTCCCAAACAAAAACACTTTCTTTGCTTCACCATGCAATCATTAGTGTTTGAATCTTGTTCGTAGAACTTGATATCAGTTTGGATGCATGCTTAGGTTTATGATCACTTAGTTTCATAGTTGTTTCACATGGTTTCACTGCAAATAAACTTCTATTCATTTCCTTTTGCTGTTAGGTCAGATTAGAGTGAAGTAACTAGGTCATAGGTTTTATAACTAGATCTTTGTTTTCTTGCATGTCTTTGTTTGTTCAGTTTGAAAAACCACTTGTAGAGTACCTATTATCCTTCCTTACCTGCCCATACTCCATCCAACCTACCTGCTTCATCCTTCACTTATAAACCTTACCTTACATTTGCCTCATCCGCTTACTTTGACATGATTCTCATCTTCTTGTGCAACATCGCTTCATCCATCCTTGAACAAATCCAATCGCTCCTTAGCCTCATCCACCAAGTCCTAGACCTCTTCACACCCCTATTTCACCTCCATACTCATTCCTCCATCTTTTTCCCTCCATCCATGCTCCAAAATCCCATTTCAAAACATCCTGTAGAAGAATTACAGAACATCCTGTAGAAACCCCTGCAGACTTCCTGTAGAAGTTCATAAACACGGTTGCATGGCATCCAGACTTTGTGAAACTCTCAGAAAGAATGTTAGGGATCCCTTAGACCCTCTCTGTACCTTCCTAACCTCTTCCATGCATTTCTCCTCCTTGATCCACCTCTACACAGTGAAAAGCCAGTTAAAAGCACATGCATGATAATTCTAATAACTTAATCAAAAATACAAAAAGATGTTTTCTTCAGATAGTGATAACTTAGACACATGCATTTTACCTTCCTAGAAGTAATGGCATCTCTTTTCGTAGTTTGCATTCTCTCCTTTGCATCAATAGGACTAGCTGGTAGAATTAGGGTTTGCGTTTCTTTTTGGCTTTCAGTTTCTTTTCGCAATTAGATTAGCTTCTTTCGAGTTAGCTTTCATCCATCAATTAAAAAGCTTCTTCTAAGAGCTCATAGAAGTTGGTTTAAGCTCCTAGCGGACTTATGCCAGCTGACCAAGTGACAGCTGCGACAAGAGCTAGTACTTGTGCATACAGCACCGTCGCTTCCAAGTTTGTTACGAACTACCGGGTTGATAAAATTAAAGAAGGGAGTTCCAGGAGTTGTAGCATTATTGCTACAATACTGGAGCCCACCAAACAACATAATGTATGTCGAAGGGAGAAAATATCTTAGTCCACCCTTTGCCCTTGATGTCAAAGGGGGAGAGTGACTTGGTGTTGTTGTTGCCATCAAGTCCAAAGGGGTAGATTGTTGGCATTATGATACAGGTGTTGTCCTTGATGGCAACTCACTTAAATGAAAGATCACAGTGCAACATGTCAAAATCAAAGAATTACAAATCAAACTACAAATAATGAAGAAAAATAGGTATACGCAGGTTCACCTTGTCCAAGCTGCGTATACACACAGGTTTACTGAACAAAAGTAGTGTATACATACACACGCACTTTCACACAAAGAAAAGCATGTATATCTTGGAAAAACAAGTTTTTGGTCCAAGGTATCTCTTGGTCCAAGGTATTTGACCCAAGGCATTTGGTCCAAGGTATTGGTTCTAAGTAGTTTTGGTCCATGGTATTGAGAAAGGCCTAAAACTATATAAGGAGGAGAAGATCATTAGGCCCAGGAGAGCAAGTATTTTGAATATCTTATGAGGTGTTGGATCATATATGCAGGTTAATGAGCTTCTGATGGTTTGCTTGATCTGATCTAAGGAGGCACCTATATGGCTAATGAAGGTTGATGAATCGGGATCATAAAAGCTTAAAAGTATTCTCATTATGTGGTTTGATCTTAAACAATCTAGATCTAAATACTGACGCGTGTTTTATTCTGTAAATGTGATGATCTCGGTATGACTAAAGTGTAGAATAGTTGTGATGTTTTAAGTTAGCATTTACAGATCCATACGCAGGGTCGCTTTAGTAAAATAGCGTATGCACGTTGGTTCAGCATATCAAAGTAGCGTATACATCATAAATTGGAATTTGCAGATCTGTACGCTGGTTCCCTTCAGTAACAGTGCATATACACGCTGGTTCGACACAAGGAAGTAGCGTATACCTTATGAAGCATGATGTTTAAAGATTCAGTAGTCTCTGTTTGATGTTGCAGAGTTCTAGGTTCTGCTCTGATGACTGTATTCTGGTAACAGTGTTCTGAATGATCAGATTGATTGATTGTGATTTTCTTCAGTCATGGGTTGTCAGTGATTGATTGATTCAGTTGTGGTTGATTCAGAAAGTGATGATTGAGTTTCAGTGATTTGTTGATGCAGATGTATTTGATGCAGTTATGATTTTCTGAGTTTCAATGTTATTGATGGGTCCAGTATGAAAATTGGATGAAACGTGGCCTTGAGATTGTGGTGTTGTGTTCCAAGAGTATCCAGTCTAAAAATTCATGAAACGTGGTCCCTGGTAGAAGAGTGGAGTTTTCTGTAGGCTGGCCCCTACGTACTAGTAAACATATTGGCTAGTACAAGAGCTAGGGGGTTGTAGCTCCCTTCCAGTAGTAGCTGAAGAACGAGAGAAGGTTGTAGCCTTCTGCAAGTGGGTGCCTGCATACTGGTATGAGTCTTCACCAGTACAAGATTGTAAACATATTTTCTTATTATTAAAAGAAGACAGAGATGACATCAACAGGTGGTTTTTAGCCACATTGGGTTTCCACCTTATATCTTGGTGTTCATGTGTGTTTCTTATGTGTGATGATTTATTCTGCTTTTACTATATTGTCTAATAAATCTCTGATATACTAGTTAAAGATCAATACATGATAAATTGTCTAAATCAAAAATTTCTTTGCATATACACTGGTTGCTTTAAATACAGTCGCGTGTACATGCTAGTTCACTTAGCTGAGGTAGCGTATATAAATCTGTTTGGGAAATAAAATTATTGATCTCATAATACTGATTCATCCCCCCTCTCAGTATTATTTCCAACAATATAATCTGTGCGACTATGCAGGGCAAGCCATAATTATTTTTTTAATACTCGATGATGAACCATTTGCAATGCACTCGGTATCTTTCACTGTAGGTTCTCGTATTAGTCAATAAAAAATCCAATGAAAACATATAATGTAGCGCAATTTTAATTATTGAAATCTCTTAGTTATATGTTTTAATCCTTTAAAATTTGGGAAACGTTATATATTTAAATCCTTTCTTTTCGATTGAGTTAATTTTTTTGTATGGAGTGAAGAAATGTAGAGGAAGTGTTCATCGTGCTTCTTCTGTACTCTGCACAATGAAAGCTCTTTCCTCACCTCTGCATTTCGCACAATGAAAATGTAACACTAATACATCGAACTGCAATGTAATAAAAACTATTGTGTTATACAGTAACACTGCAAAATAATGATTGAATGGACATTTGTTCACATTAAATGACATATTGTTTTAATGTGAAAGGTCAAGTGATTTTAGTGTTGCAAATAATATAGTCCATGCCCGGTACTTCCCGCACACCCTTTCTCTGTGAAAAACAATTGTTGGAAATAGTGAGAGGGGGGTGAAACAATATTTCTTAGAAATTATCACTTTATTAATCCTTTTAGAGCATTCGTCATTCTTCAGTTATTAATATTAATGTCCAATAAATGTAGTAAACAAAAAAACACAATAGAGACAGTAGGAACAAATTTTTTAGGTGGAAAACCCTCTCTGGGTCAAAAACCACCAAACTCTTTTCTAATAGATTCTTTAATCTTCAACCCCAACTGAAATGAAGATACAACTTCTTGGAATTCTAGAAAAACATTCTTCTCCATCTCCCACTGAAAGGATGCCCCAACACCCTAGTTTTATTAGCCGCCAGTTGAATGGATTCCCCAACACTCAAGTGAGACACAACTCACATTAGCACCACCCTACCACCGTGAAGTGTTTAAAGACCCCAACCTGTAGGTGACTTCATTCACCCGCCTAGCACCACCCTCCCACCCTATAAAGACAAAAATAGATGAAAGATGTGACTCCCATACCATGGACAATGATCCATGTTACAATTATTTTCAATAGATGATACACAACACTAGGACCATACCCTTATGTTGATAGAATTTTAAAATAAAAATTGATTCTCCCCAACAATGCCTTTTACAACTCTTAGGAAATTTGAATCTTTTAGAAATTATGGGCTCACGTATCAAAGATAATGGCCCAGTTACAATGATTAGACTCTTGACATTGACAATGCTTCTCAATACATGGATAGTTGTTGATGATATGTTAAGATGGCTGCTCTATTTTCAAGAATGTCCTTGTTGCAAGGTTACCTTCAAGTGATGATGATTGTCACTTTAGCTTCCTATATGTCCTTGAGTCTTCTTCTACCTACATAAAAAATTTCCCAAATGAGACCCAATCCCAAAATAAAACAAGATACCCTTCAACTTACCTTTTCCTGCAATACACATGTAAGTACATAATAGTGAAAGTAAAAAATTAAATGACTACCACATGTACTTGATTTCCTACAAAAACTTACAATAAGCTGAAACTGAAGAAGATAGGGCCATGTCAAATCAAAAGGAAATTATCAGCCAATGCATAAGAGATTGAGTTGCCGGAAGGGATCGAAATATCTCCCATTTTTAATATTGCAGACTTGTATCCATTCAGAGAGGCAGAAGCAGAATTGCAGACTGAAGCTACAGGTGATGAAGTTCAAACTGTGGATTGGAAAGAACAGGGACCAAAAACATTCAGGAAAGAAGTTGAAGCTATTTTAGATAAGAGGATATCCAAGAAAACTCGAGGGCAGACATATTTTCAGTATCTTGTCAAGTGGAAAGAGCAGCCAATGGAAGATTCCAGTTGGTTGACAGCAATTGAATTGCAGAAATATGGCATAAATCTTGAAAGTTTAAAGAACCAATCTTTTCTTCTCCGGGAGTCTGATGCAGGAGCATCGGAACGGGAAAGCAATGTGGGAAATTGCCCACATGTTGTGGCCTGACAAAGTGGAATTCATTTCTGTTCAGTTTGTTAAAGAAGGCGATTTTACAAATAATTAGCTATTACTGTAATAGGCGTGTCTATCTTATTGTTAAGATTGTTATAACAGGTGTATGCGAGCCCAAAAAGGTAGGAGATTATTGTTAGAATTCTTATAATTAGGAGAGTATGTATCGAGTAGCTAGGGGGAGAGTGTGACAGTGTGTATTAGAGTGAGAATGTGACAGCGTGTATATGGTTTTTTTAGTTCTGGAATAATAAAAGAAAAAAACCAATCCAAAGCTCTGTTTTTATTTGTTTTGCGTGATTATATTCCAAAATCGAATGACAAACACTGGAGGTTGCGCACTGATGTCTGCGTAATGAATTTAAGTAAATTCAATCTGTGTTGTATTAAAAATCGCATAAAATCTGTGGTTCTTTTGGAAAACAGAGCGTTGTCGCCCTTTGTGAGTTGGGAAGTCCTTAACATAGAGAACGTGGAGTAAATTCCTATCGAATTACAGATGTGGAACTGAAAAAACACCGTTTGAACTGAGTTGGATCAGAGAAATCCGCATTGGCGTTATGAAATCAGCAATAAATAATTGACAATCAGTCCTGGTGATCCACCGCATCGGAGCGGATTTGTGATCTACTAATGCGGCAATCAATTGTTGGGACAAACGGTGACTACCGATCCATCACATCGGAGTGGATCTGGATCCGGTATTGCGGCATTCAATTGCGAGATTAATGGGGGTGACTGTCGATCACGGTAAGTGTAGTTGTGTTGTATCGGAACACCTGTCAATCGACATACGCATGTGTTAATTGACCGATTTCTATGGGATCACATTAATTTTAAACTAGACTGCAATGGTTGGTATCGTTTTGGGTTTTAATCGCGGCCAAATGCAACATAGGTATGCCTGCAAAGGTTTGTAACGAGCGCTTTAACACGGTTATATGATTGTTAAAGTATTGTCTTGGCTGCGCTATCTTTGGAAGAGGCTAGGAATTCGGTTCCAGTGTTTAAATAAAAAAATGTTCCTATTTGTATTGTGAATTGGTAATTGTTGTTCACCTGTTATTGGATTGCGCTCAGCAATAGTTGGAAGTGCGCCCAGCGCTTTCAAAGATAATCATCATTTTTTTGTTTCAGCAACAGAGGAGAAGTGCACCCAGAGTTTCAGGTTCTTCATCATTTTTTTGGTATCAGAGCCAAAAAGATACAGGTGGTTGCAACTAAGATGCCGCCAAGGCGAGGAATTGGTCGAGGAAGACTAGAACCAAATGCAGTCCTGATAGAAGAAGTGCGAAGACTGCGTGAACGAATGGAGACAATGGAAACAGCTCAGAGAAGAGCACCTGATGAGAGAACTGAGAGTTCTTCAGAAGAATCTGATGAAGAGGTGGAGGCAGGAGAAGAAAATGAAACTGCCAAAGTCATCAAGATGCTGGCAAAAGTTGGCAGCAAACCCAAGATAGAAATTCCTATGTATGAAGGGAGTTTAAATGCCGAGGAGCTCATGGATTGGATCAGATCCATAGATCAGTATTTCGATTATGAAGAGGTTGAGGAGAATAAGAGGGTGAAGTTTGCAGTCACCAGACTGAAGGGCCATGCAGCCATCTGGTGGGACGAGTTACAGACATCAAGAACGAGAAAGGGGAAATCTAAGATCAAGCAATGGGATAAGATGGTAGGCAAACTGAAAGCTAAGTTTTTTCCTAAAGACTATCATTTAAATCTTTTTAAGCAGATGCAAAATTTGAAGCAGAAAGGAATGTTTGTTAAAGAATATACTGAAGAATTTTACAGGTTAAGCATCAGAACAGGGCATGTAGAAGATGATCTGGAGAAAGTAGCCAGATATGTTAATGGGCTAAGGTATGAGATCCAAGACGAGATTAGCCTGTTAAGTTTGAAAACTGTTGAAGATGCCTATCAAGCAAGCTTGAAAGCAGAGGAGAAAATATTGCGGAAACAGAGTCAAAGAAATAGAGGAAAGAGCTCAACAAGAGGTAGAGGATCAGCCAGATCCAGAGGAACACAACATCCGTTTGAAGCAGGAAGTTCAAGTAGCAGATCACCACAGATGGGTGAATCTAGTAGAGGGAGATTCACGCCCAGAGGAAGAGGGCGAGGAAGAGATGTTAGGTGTTATACCTGTGGAGAATGGGGACATATGTCGCGGGACTGTCCTCATAACAAATCAGCAAGCTAGAGGGGTGCAAATGTGGCTGAGGCAAAGCCGGAACCACCTCGACTTGTAGAGAAGGAAGAACCACCGGAGGAAGGTGAATCATTGCTGCTCAGAAGAACTTTGTTGAGATCAGAAAAAGAGACTAGAGAACCTGCGCAAAGGAAGAGCTTGTTCAGGACTACATGCAAATCAAAGGGTAAGTGCTATAAGATTATAATTGATAGCGGGAGTACTGACAATCTTGTGTCTACAGAGATGGTGGAAAAGCTTGGGTTAATAAAGAAAGCGCATCCTGCACCTTACAAAGTATCTTGGCTTCAGAAGGGTCATCAAGTCACCGTGACAGAGCAATGTAGTGTGGAAATGCAGATTGGCACATACAGAGATGTGATTTTATGTGACATAATGCCCATGGACGTATGTCACCTGTTATTGGGGAGACCATGGCAATTTGATCGGAAGGCGATTCATGATGGAAGAAGAAATACATACACCATAGAAAAGGATGGAGTTAAGCATACGTTGCTGCCAGTGAAGAATGATGCTGATAAAGAGCTGCCAGAAAATAATATTATGCTGATCAGTGGCAAAGAATTTCTATAAGAGGTGGATAAAAGTGAAGAGATGCATTTCGCTATCGTGGGAAGGCCAAAGGTAATTTTAACCTCCACAAATTTAAATGATTTTCCTGAAGAAATTCAATCTGTGTTAAATAGTTACATGGATATCATTGTGGATGAATTGCCAAATGAATTACCACCGGTTAGAAGTATAAGTCACCATATCGACTTAATACCAGGAGCAAGTCTACCTAACAAAGCTGCATATAGATTAACTCCTCAGGAAAATGCAGAAGTTGCAAGACAGGTTCAAGAGCTGATGGACAAGGGGTTGATTCGAGAAAGTCTGAGTCCGTGTGTTGTACCAACGGTGCTTAGTCCGAAAAAGGGAGGAGAATGGCGCATGTGCACCGATTCCAGAGCTATCAACAAGATAACAGTCAGGTATAGATTTCCTTTGCCCAGGATGGATGATTTAATGGATTGTTTAAGTGGATCCAGGTACTTTACTAAGATAGATCTGAAAAGTGGGTATCATCAGATCAGAATCCGGGAAGGCGATGAGTGGAAAACAGCTTTTAAAACCAACAGTGGATTGTATGAGTGGTTAGTGATGCCTTTTGGGCTCACTAATGCGCCCAGCACATTCATGAGACTAATGAATGAGGTTCTGAAAGAATATACAGGTAAATTTGTTGTTGTTTACCTTGATGATATTCTAGTTTTCAACAAAAGTAAAGAGGAACATTTGGAACACTTGAAGTTAGTTTTGAAAACTCTGCAGAAAGAGAAACTACTAATCAATCTGAAGAAATGTAGTTTCATGAAAGAGGAGCTGGTATATTTGGGATTTGTGATTTCCAGAGATGGTTTGAAAATGGATCCGGAAAAGGTACAAGCAATCAAAAACTGGCCTACTCCCAGGAGTGTCTTTGAGGTAAGAAGTTTCCATGGACTTGCTAGTTTCTACCGAAAATTTATAAAGGGATTTAGTCAAGTTTGTGCACCAATCCTTGAGACAATCAAGGAGGTCAATCAGCCATTTCGATGGACAGAAGCAGCTGATAGGAATTTTAATTTGTTGAAAAGTAAGATAACAGAAAAGCCTATTCTAGCCTTACCAAATTTCGAGAAAGTCTTTCAAGTGGAAACCGATGCAAGTGGAGAAGCAGTTGGTGCGGTGCTAAGCCAAGAGCAAAGGCCGATAGCATATTTCAGTGAGAAGTTAAATGATGCAAAGAAAAAATATTCTTCTTATGATAAAGAATTTTACGCTATTGTGCATGCATTAAAAAAGTGGAGGCATTACTTGCTACCGAAGGAGTTCATCTTATATTCAAACAACCATGCTTTGCAGTTTATTAATAATCAGCCAAAGCTAAATCAGAAGCACGTCAAGTGGGTGGAATTCCTGCAAAGTTTCACTTTTGTAATAAAGCATAAAAGTGGTAAGTCTAACAAAGTGGCGGATGCATTGAGCAGATTAAGTTTTATTTTGCAAGAATTTAAAGTGGGTGTTGTAGGTTTTGATGAAATGATAGAAATGTACAAGGATGATGAGGATTTTAAAGACATCTACACAACAGTGCAGAATCCGGTGAGCAATAACAGAAGTCAATGGATGGATTACCTCGTTCAATGAGGCCTGTTATTTAAAAGCAACAAATTATGCATTCCTAAATGTTCCATGAGAGAGAACATCATTAAAGAGAAGCACAGTGGAGGATTGTCTGGTCATTTTGGATAAGACAAAACTTTCGCTCAGGTGAATGCTTTTTATTATTGGCCTAAAATGCAAACTGATGTTAAAAAGTTTGTTGAGAAATGCAGGGTATGTCAGTATGCCAAAGGAAGGAGTCAAAATACCGGACTATATCAGCCATTGCCCATACCAGATCGACCATGGGATGCAGTGAGTATGGACTTTGTTTTGGGTTTGCCAAAAACTCAGAGAGGAAACAATTCTATTTATGTTGTTGTAGGCAAATTTTCTAAAATGGCTCATTTTATTGCTTGTAAGAAGACTAATGATGCCACACACATAGCAAATTTGTTCTTTTCAGAGATTGTAAGATTGCATGGTTTTCCTGTAAGTATTGTATCAGATCGAGACACTAAATTTGTAGGGCATTTCTGGAGGACACTTTGGAAGAAACTGGGAACTAAACTCAGTTTTAGTTCAGCTTACCATCCTCAAACGGATGGTCAAACTGAAGTTGTAAACAGAAGTTTGGGGAATATATTAAGAAGTTTAGTACATCAGAATCCCAAACAGTGGGATTTGGCATTAGCTCAAGCTGAATTTGCATACAATGACAAACCAAACCGAAGCACTGGAATGAGTCCATTTCAGATTGTCTTTGGAATGCATCCGAGAGGAGTATATGAGCTAAGAGACTTGGGGAAACAGGAAGCCAGAAGTGCAAGTGCTGAAGATTTTGCTGAACAAATGCAGAAGCTACAGGAAGAGGTTAAAGGTAAACTACAGGAAAGCAGCCAGAGATACAAGCAGAGAGCAGATTTGAGAAGGAGAGAAAAAGAGTTTCAGGTAGGAGATTTGGTCATGGCATATTTGAGAAAAGAGAGATTTCCTACAAAAACTTACAATAAGCTGAAACTGAAGAAGATAGGGCCATGTAAAATCAAAAGGAAATTTTCAGCCAATGCATATGAGATTGAGTTGCCGGAAGGGATCGGAATATCTCCCATTTTTAATATTGCAGACTTGTATCCATTCAGAGAGGCAGAAACAGAATTGCAGACTGAAGCTATAGGTGATGAAGTTCAAACTGTGGATTGGAAAGAACAGGTACCAAAAACATTCAAGAAAGAAGTTGAAGCTATTTTAGATCAGAGGATATCCAAGAAAACTCGAGGGCAGACATATTTTCAGTATCTTGTCAAGTGGAAAGAGCAGCCAATGGAAGATTCCAGTTGGTTGACAGCAACTGAATTGCAGAAATATGGCATAAATCTTGAAAGTTTAAAGAACCAATCTTTTCTTCTCCGGGAGTCTGATGCAGGAGCATCGGAACGGGCCAGCAATGTGGGAAATTGCCCACATGTTGTGGCCTGACAAAGTGGAATTCATTTCTGTTCAGTTTGTTAAAGAAGGCGATTTTACAAATAATTAGCTATTACTGTAATAGGCGTGTCTATCTTATTGTTAAGATTGTTATAACAGGTGTATGCGAGCCCAAATAGGTAGGAGATTATTGTTAGAATTCTTATAATTAGAAGAGTATGTATCGAGTAGCTAGGGGGAGAGTGTGACAGTGTGTATTAGAGTGAGAATGTGACAGCGTGTATATGGTTTTTTTAGTTCTGGAATAATAAAAGAAAAAAACCAATCCAAAGCTCTGTTTTTATCTGTTTTGCGTGATTATATTCCAAAATCGAATGACAAACACTGGAGGTTGCGCACTGATGTCTGCGTAATGAATTTAAGTAAATTCAATCTGTGTTGTATTAAAAATCGCATAAAATCTGTGGTTCTTTTGGCAAATAGAGCGCTGTCGCCCTTTGTGAGTTGGGAAGTCCTTAACATAGAGAACGTGGAGTAAATTCCTATCGAATTACAGATGTGGAACTGAAAAAACACCGTTTGAACTGAGTTGGATCAGAGAAATCCGCATTGGCGTTATGAAATCAGCAATAAATAATTGACAATCAGTCCTGGTGATCCACCGCATCGGAGCAGATTTGTGATCTACTAATGCGGCAATCAATTGTTGGGACAAACGGTGACTACCGATCCATCACATCGGAGCGGATCTGGATCCGGTATTGCGGCATTCAATTGCGAGATTAATGGGGGTGACTGTCGATCACGGTAAGTGTAGTTGTGTTGTATCGGAACACCTATCAATCGACATATGCATGTGTTAATTGACCGATTTCTATGGGATCACATTAATTTTAAACCAGACTGCAATGGTTGGTATCGTTTTGGGTTTTAATCGCGGCCAAATGCAACATAGGTATGCCTGCAAAGGTTTGTAACGAGCGCTTTAACACGGTTATATGATTGTTAAAGTATTGTCTTGGCTGCGCTGTCTTTGGAAGAGGCTAGGAATTCGGTTCCAGTGTTTAAATAAAACAATGTTCCTATTTGTATTGTGAATTGGTAATTGTTGTTCACCTGTTATTGGATTGCGCTCAGCAATAGTTGGAAGTGCGCCCAGTGCTTTCAAAGATAATCATCATTTTTTTGTTTCAGCAGCAGAGGAGAAGTGCGCCAAGAGTTTCAGGTTCTTCATCACTATCATGGAAATGGAAAGGTTAGGCAATTCCACTGTCAATCCAGGCAATCCTCCATTCCAGTGAAAGATCATGACCAATAAACCACATGCATATGCCATGCATGCCAAAACTAGTGAGGAAAAAATACATGCAACTCGGTACCTGCAAGCAAAACTCGTTGTAACTACTGATCCCGATATGCTCTTGCACTTTCATGCTTTTACTTTGCATTATTTCTCCAAAACTCCAAGTATGCAACACCCTCCAAGAGTACTCCAAGAAAACTATAAGTGTCCAAGAATGAGAGAGAGAGAGAGAATAGAAGAGAGCTCCACCAAAACTAAACTAACCAAGCTTCCCACTTATCCTCAGAAGCCTTTTTATGAATGAGGCATCTTTTTCTTCATTTTCCATTATTTTCCTTCATTTTCCTCCTCAAATGTAGCCTGTGACCTTTCACCTCCCTTTTCTCCTAATTTCTTTTATTTCATAAATAAAATGTCAATAAATGCCTCATGTCTTTCTAAAGCCTTAGCCATTGCCTTTGCCAATTTCCTTAACCATAATAAATTGAATGAACACCCACTAAGATGCTTTTCCCACCATTAAGCTTGGAATACATCTCCCATGACCATGGTATTATATATTTTTACATGGATTTTTAACCAGGGTTCTTACAAGTCTTGTCCGAGAATTTTCTTACAGTCTTATTATAATGTTATGGACAAAATTCTCAATGCTAGTCCTTAAAAGGTAGAACCAGACTTTTATTTTCAAATCGTGGCCCTTCATGAGGATGAAAACCTTAAATTGTATACCTAGACTCTTAGTTGTAAACCGAGACCTTGTGACATACTTTGGAGACCCTCGCTATCCTGAAACAATGCAGTTTTCAATGTGCCTAGAATTTTAGGTGAGATGTTCCTTGTGGTCCTGTAATTTAAGCTTTAGACTGAGACCTTATAACAAGGGAAACACTTTGCTAACCCTTATATATTTTAATACTTCTTGGTATTTAGCCCTACAACTAATCCAAACCCTAACCAAAAGGATCTGCGTTGATATGTTTGTAGGGTCGTCTGGAAATTTCAGATATATTCGTTAAGTTCCTCATGCATTCCATCTACCTCAAATGTCTCTTAATATATAATATAAGATTCTCAATTGAACGTTATAAGAGGGGCTTCATAAACATTGGAGGAATTAATAACCTTATGATTGAAGAAAGATCCACGTCCCTTGAATTATATTGATGTTCATATATTTTTGACTATATATTGACCATTCGATCATAAGAATTTTTGGATTAATTAATGGAGGGAATGTGATTTAGTTGATGGCTTTGCAACCTAAGAATTATATCTTATGATGTGAAAAATTTCTAATTGACCCTTAATTTACTTAATTACTAATCCTTGATATTTGTCTAGATTTTTTTTTTTAATTCCACTAAAATTTTGACATCAATGATTGGCTTAGTGCATATGGTCCTACCTGGTTGTGAAGTCAATGATTAGTTTATTGTATTTGGTTCTTTGAGTTATGTAACTTAGACGTGGTGATATTATTGATGATAAACAATGTCATATATTGACAACCGTAGGAGGAGGTGTCATGTCACTACCCCCTGGGGTTTTAGCCTACAAAACTAGGTCTTCAATTTCAAACTCAATTTTCCCTAAAACCAAAAGGAATCACGGGTCACACCACATATCAATAGAAACATCTCATTGAGGAGAATATATCTAGAAGGATACTGACATGAGATTCCATGAATTTCCATGTCAAATTTTCCATCAAATATTTGGGTAGCTCCTAGTGCTACTTGGGTTGACATCAATGAAAACCACATATCAACAATCTCCCCCTTTGGAATTGATGGCAACAAAAGTACTCCTCCTGTGATCATAAATCCCCCTGACACCATGCTTATAACCTTCCTAATGCTTTCTCTCCCCCTTTGAAATCAATATCAAAGGGTAGCTCCCCTAAAAAACCTGCCTCTCTTAGGAATGTGTGACCTACCTTTACTCCCCCTTTCTACTTGACTAGATAATGGAGTGGTCTAATGAGGACTTGGGAGAATCCCAAGTTTTTGGTGAAGATTCTCAAATGCCTCATGCGACAATGGTTTGGTAAAGATATCAACGATTTGTTCTTTTGTCCCAATGTATTCAACTTTGATGTTCTTTCAACAACCTGTTCTCTAACAAAGTGTTACTTGATAAGAATGTGTTTTGTTTTTGAATGCATTGTAGGATTATTGGAGATACTTATGGCGTTGTTGTTATCGCAGAAGATTGGAATGGGCTCATCACACTCAACTTGAAGATCTTGCAAGGTTTGTTTCATCCAGAGGACTTGCATACAACAAGAAGATGATGTTATGTATTATGCTTCTATTGTGGATAAGGAGATTGAAGATTATTTATTGATCAACCATGAAACAAGAAAACCACCTAGATAGAAGTCCGCTCCATTGGTTCTCTTACGATCATCAACATTTCTTGCCCAATCTACATTTGTATAAGCTGCAATAGTTAACTCGTTTCCTTTGGGATACCATAGTCCATATCCTGATGTTCCCTTGAGATATCAAAAATATTATTTTCACAACAATGACATGAGATTATTTTGGTGCTGCTTGGAATCGTGCTACTTGTCTGACTGCTTGCATTACATCTAGCTTGAAATTTGTTACATACAAAAGACTACCAATCATAGATATATACATCCTTTGATCTGCATCTTTGGATGAGTCATCAATGCTCAACTTGCAACCTGTCACCATTGGGATGGGAGATGGCTTGCAATATTCCATCTGAAATCTCTTCAACATTTCAAACTTAATATATTTGGTTTGACAAATAAATATTCCTTGTCTTGCTGAGATATCTGAAGTCCTAAAAGGTATATCAACTCGCCAAGTAGTGACATCTCGAACTCACTCTGCATATTTGCAGCAAGTTTTTTACTTAACCCATCATCATCGCTCCCAAATATTATACCATCCACATACACTTCAATAATCTTCAGACTATCATGTTCAATCCTAACATAAAGGTTACTATATGCACTTCTCTTCTTGAATCCTTATTGTTGCAAATAATTGTTAAGACGAGCATACCACGCCCTAGAATATTGTTTGAGACCATACAACACCTTCTTTAATATGAAAACATAATATTTCTTTTCAGTGAGGACAAATCCTTTAGGTTTATCTATATATACTTCTTCTTCTAATTCTCCATTTAGAAAAGTTGATTTTACAACCATTTGATAAAATTCGATTTTTCTTGAACATGCAAAAGCCAAGAACATCCCGATAGCTTCCATTACAGCAATGGGGGAAAATATCTCTTCGAAATCGATTCCTTCAACCTGTGCATATCATTTACAAACCAAACTTGCCTTGTTCCTCGTAACCTATCCATCTCATTTAGTTTGTTCCTGAAAACCCATTTTGTTCCAATAACATTTTTATCTTTTTGTCATGGGACCAATTCCCAAGTGTCATTTTTCTCAATTTTGTCCAATTCTTCATTCATCACAGCTACCCAATGTTCATCTTGATTGGCTTCTTCAAAATTGTTTGGCTCAAATGTAGCTAAAAGAGCAAGATGAACTTCGTGTGGTACGCGAAGCTGGTGGTTTCTTCTAATTCATATACCTTCATTAAGATCCCCAATGATCTCATTAGAAGGATGATTATTTTGATACCATTATTTAGGGGTCTTCAAGGGCTCTTTTTTTTCAACATGTTATTCAGATCTTATCTCTTCCTAGTTGGAATTTGTTTCCTTATTCAATCTTGCTTGCTTCGAGACTTCTTCTTTGACCCCTTTTGGTTCTGACTCGTGTATATCTAATTTTCTTGAATATGAGGTTTCATCACTAACCTTTGAGCCATAGTCTTCATTAAATCTTACATTGATGCTTTAAACTATTCATTTAAGTCTTTGATTGTTACATTTATAAGATTTTATTTTGTGTGAATAACCAACAAAGATAACTTTGTCCACTCAAGAATCATTTTTTCATGTTTTTTTTATCTTCTCTTTTAATGTAACATTTGGTTCCAAATACCCTAAAATATTTGACATTTGTTGGTCTTCCTTTCCAAAGTTTATATGGATTCATATCATAATTGTTTGTAAGAAAATTTATGTTCAAAATAAATACATTTGTATCAACTTCTTGAACCTGAAATTTGTCATCTAATTTTGAATCATTTAACATTATTTTGGCCATTTCTTGTATAGTTCTATTCTTCCTTTCAACAACTCCATTCTTTTGCGGAGTTTTGGTTGTTAAGAACTACCTATTCATTCCATTTTATTCACAAAAATATTGAAAATATTTGGAGGTAAATTAGTTTCCTCATCAGATCTCAAACATTTAATATTTAAATCATTTTCATTTTCAACCATTTCCTTGTAGACCTTGAAACATTTGAATGCCTCAGACTTTTTCTTTAAGAAACTAACAACCGTCATCCTGGTATAATCATCTATCATTAGCATAAAATATAATTCACCATTCAATCCTTTAGTCCTCAATGGTCCACATAGATTTGTATGTATTAATTCCAAAAATGAGATATGAAGTGTTCTTGTGTCTTGAATTTGACTTTTGTCTGCTTGCCATGCCGACAATGTTCACATACAACATTGGTTGGTTTTGAAATTAATGGCATCTCTCTCACAACTTCCTTTTTGCTAATTCTTACAAGGTTGTCAAAGTTTATATGCCCCATTCGTCTATGCCATATCCAACTATCATCTTATTTCAACAAGAAACATCCTTTAACGACCTCATCCAAGATGTATATGTCATTTGGAGCTCTACTTGCAGTAGCCATCAGTTGACCAGATTTTGTTTTCTTATTTCACAATTATTTGAGTCAAATAACATTATGACCTTTATCACACATTTGACCTACGCTTAGAAAATTGTGATTCATATTTTTAACAAGAAGCACATATTTTGCTATAGCATCCTTGCTTCTAAGTTTGACAGTACCTATTCCTAAAACATTTGAAGATTCATCATTTCCAAAAGATATTGTTCTATCTTTTCCTTCTTTCAAAGATATAGATTTATTCCTGTCTTCAGTCATATGTGTTGAAAAACCGCTATCAACGTACCAAACATTTCTTTTACTTTGATCTTTTAGGGCAAGAGTGCACCTTTCATCTTTCTTCTTCCAAACTTGTTCATTTTGATTTTTTTGTGATTCCTTTGGGGGAGCCACAAATATGCAATATTTAGCCAAATGTCTACAATTGTTGCATTTATGGAATTCTACTTCATTTCTTAGGTAGTCAAATTTGTTGTAACTTTGCCTAAGGTTTGCTTGCAAATTTATGGAATAACCATTCTTAAAGGGTCTTCCAAAGTTCTTATTGTTCCAACCATAAGTAAAAAATTCTATAGCTATATGTCCAAACTTTTTACATGAATAACAAAAGCCATGAAAGACAGATTGATACCTAGGTGAAAACCTTCTTCATGGAATTGTTTTCCAAGAGCCTTCTTGCATATCTTGACCTTTTAGTTCGGTTAGGAAATTTCCTCGCTTGATAGATCCTTTAACAATTTATGTATAGGTTTTCTATCCATTTGCCTTTTCTGTCTTAGAGGAGCTTGAAAATTTTCAAATGTTTCTTTGTAACATAGACCAGTGTTATCACTTTATGACCTTTTGTTGCTAATGAGTTCATCCAAGGTCTTAGAGCTATTTGCAAAGTTTTCCAGAACATTTCTCCTTTTTGCTTCCTTTCGTAGAGAGACTATTTGAGCTTTTAGTTCTTCCCTTGCCTCGTTTCTTTCTTTTAACTCATTCTTGAGTGAATCTTCAATTCTTTTGGCTTATTCTAACTTTTGTTGGTATTATTGGCATGTTCTTTACCTCCTTCAATTCGGCTTCCAGAGAATTAATATTTTTTCTTACTTTGAGTTCTTTTATAACTCTAAAAACATTGTGTTGAAATTTTATTTCAGTCATTTATTCTTCTTCGTTAGGTGCTTCCATTTTATTATGCTTAGCCATAAATAATACTCTTTTCTTGTTTTCTTCATCATTTTCACCTTCGTCTTCATATGAGCAACTATCTTCCTTGGAGAGGAAGTTTTTCTTAAACCCTTTCTTCTCACCTTGCTTGTTGAAATTTATTTGACCCTTATTTCCTTTTGTAAATGCTTCATTCTTATGAGGGCACCTAGCAAAAAAACGGCCAATCTCACCACAGTCAAAACATAGCACTGGAATTTTTCCTTTGTACTTACCTGTTCCTCTTTTCATCTTCTTTGTAATGTACACAAATTCTTCATCTGAAAGTTCTTCTTCTTCTTCTTCCTCTTTACAACAATTAGATCTAGGTTTGAATACATGTTTTCCATTCTTGATCTTCTTGGAGGTCATAAATTTTATTTCTATATTAAATGAACCATTTTCCTCTTCAATCCTCATTTCATATGTTGTAAGTATCCCATGTAGTTCATCCATACTCAAGTTGCTTAGATCTGATCTATCTTCTAAGATAGAAACCATAGGATTAAATCGTGTTGGAAGAGTTCTAAGGACTTTTTGTTTGTCAATTGGTTCTCCTAATCCTTCTAATTCATTTTTTATTTCATCTACACATTGAAAGTAAGCTTCAATGTTCTCATCTTCTTTCATCCTTAGTTGTTCAAATTGAGCTCTATAAATTTGAATTTTGCTTCCTTGACCTTCGAGTCTCCTGCATATATATTTTGAAGCTTTTCCCATAGTTCCTTAGTTATTTTACAACCCAATTAACATAGATAGTTTTAGTAATCCCACTTATTATAAGATCCTTTGATTTGGCATTATTTTCGATAATTTTCTTACCTTTTTCATTTGTTGTTGTTTTGTAGCCGTGCTCAGAAATTTCCAAAACTTTGTATACTTGCTCAAGTAAATGAACCTGAATCCTTTCGCTTAAAAGTGCATAGTTATCTCCATTAAATAGAGGAACTCTATTATTGGTGTAATCCATTATCTTCTTCCAGTTTTTAAAATTCTACAGAAGGAACCAAGTTCTGATTCCAATTGTTGGAAATACTAGGGGGGTGAATAAGTATTTCTTAGGAATTAGCACTTTATTAATATTTTTCATAGTATAAGTATTTTAAGTTATTAATATTAATGTTCAATAAATGAATTTAAACAAGAAAACACAATAGAGACAGTAGGCACAATATTTTTAGGTGGAAACCCTCCCAGGTCAAAAACCATAGAATGCTTTTGTAATAAATTCTTTTATCTTCAACCCCAACTGAAATGAAGTTACAACTTCCTGGAATTCAAGAAAATCCTTCTTCTCCAACTCCCACTAGAAGGATGCCCCAACGCCCTAGTTTTATCAACAATCAGCTGAATGGATGCCCCAACTCTCAAGTGAGCCACAACTCACCCTAGCACCACCCTTCCACCCTAAAGTGTTTACAGGCCCCAACTTGTAGGTGACTTCGTTCACCTGCCTAGCACCACCTTGCCACCCTATAAATAAAAAAATAGATGAAAGATGTCAACTCTTGTACCAGGGAGAATGATCCACGATACAATGATTTTCAATAAATGATAGACAACACTAGGACCATACCCTTATCTCGATATAATTTGACAATAAAAATTGATTTTCCCCAATAATTTCTTTTACAACTCTTAGGAAATTTGACTCTTTTAGCAATTATGGGCTCTCGTAACAGAGAAAATGGCCTAGTTACAATGATTAGACTCTTTACCTTGAAGATGCTTCTCAATACATGGATAGTTGTTGATGATATGAGAAGATGGCTTCTCTGTTTTCAGGAATTGTCCTTGTTGCAAGGATTCCTTCAAGTGATGATGATTGTCACGTTAGCTTTGTATATGTCCTTGAGTCTTCTTCTACCTACATACAAAATTTCCCAAATGAGAACCAATCCCAAAAAAAACAAGATACCCGTCAAGTTACCTTTTCCTGCAATACACATGTAGGTACATAATAGTGAAAGTAAAAAATTAAATGACTACCATATGTACCTGAATTGAGCTTGTGACTTTCTTATTGTCATTTTGTTCTTGGATTTTTCAATTACTATCAACAATCTAATATTGGACAAACTATTGACTAGGACAAACCTAATGAATGCTTTCAATTCTACCTAGATCTTACGACAAACTGTGAAAACTATACAAGAGTTCTAATAACCTTTAATTACAAATTTTATGCAAACCCTAATCAAGCTTAGTACATAACCCTTCAATACTTAAAAAAAGAACTTAACATATTTAGATACAAACCTAACCATGTAATGAAAACCTTATCAAAGAAGATACTTACAGTTCTGGAGAAATTTACATCAACAGGTCCTTCAAAACATAGTTAATGGCTTGAAACACTTTAATAGTCTAGTAGTCTTGTCGATGACTTTGCTTACAGTCTTGTTACAATGTTCTGGACAAACTTCTCAATGCTAGTCCTTAAATGGTAGACCAATAATTTTATTTGCAAATTGTGGCCCTTGATGAGGATGAAAACCTTAAATTGCAGACCTAGACTCTTAGTTCCAAACTGAGGACTTGTGACAGACTTTGGAGACCTTTGTTATTCTAAAATAATGCAATTTTCAATGTGACGAGGCCTTTAGGTGAGTTGTTCCTTGTGGTCCTGTAATTTAAGCTTCAAACTGAGACCTTCTAACAAGGGAAGCACTTCGATAACCCTTATAGATTGTAATAATTCTTGGTTTTTAGCCCTGCAACTAATCTAAACCCTAACCAAAAGAAACTTTGTTGATATGCTTGTAGGGTAGTCCCAAAATTTCAAATATATCTGTTAAGTTTCTCATGCATTCCATCTACGTCAAATGTCTCTTAATATATAGTATAACGTTCTCAATTGAACGCTGTAAGACGAGCTTCATAAACGTTGGAGGAATTAATTACCTTATGATTTAAGAAAGATCCACATCCCTTGAATTATATTGATGTTCATATATTTTTTACTATATTTTGATCGTACAAGAATTTTTAGATTAATTAATGGAGGGAATGCGATTTAATTGTTGGCTTTGAAACCTAAGAATTATATCTTATGATGTGAAAAAATGATAAGTGACCCTTAATTTAAATAATTATTAACCCTTAATATTTGTATAGAATTTTTTTTTTTAATTCCACTAAAATTTTGAAATCAATGAATGGCTTAGTGTAAACGGTCCTACTTGGCTATGAAGTTAGTGATTGGTTTATTGTCTTTGGTTCTTTGAGTTATGTAACTTATACGTGGTGAGATTATGGTAATAAACAATGTCATATATTGATATTAGTAGCAGGAGGTGTCATGTCACTACCCCTTGGGGTTTTAACCCACAAAACTGGGTCTTCAATTTCAAACTAAATTTTCTCTCAAACCACTCTAGAAGGAACTGTTAGCCTCCTGTTGCAACAGGTGTTCATCTTTCATGATTGACAATTTTACATGCCAAATATGTCATCTTTCATGCTGCAAGGTTCCATATTTCCAAAAAAAGGCCAAAGAAGAGGCCATGAAAGTGTGCCAGTCCAAATGCCACTGTTGTATTCCAATTTTGATGACTTAACCATTTTTGAAGAATGTTCTGTTAAGGGAAGTCCAAACAACTTAATCTTGGCTTCCCTAGGTTTCAATTTCTTGTTTTAGAATATAGAGAATTGATATCTATCCAAACAACTTAATCTTGGCAGATTTGTAGATAGGTAGAGAAACAAAGGAGTCCAACTGCTTAATCTGGGCCCTTGGAAGAAATAAGGATAAAATTAGATAAGAGGGCAGCCAAAAGAAAAATTGTAAAGTAGAGTCTGCAAGTCTAAATGCACCCAAACCAAAAAGAAGAAAAAATGCTAGGTAAGTAGGCTAGGTAGGTAGTTTTTGAGGTTGCAGAATGTTGATATATGATCAGTTTTGTGTTTCAAAGTGTTATATCTTTTCATATCACAGTTATGATGCAGTTTTTTTTCATATGGAGGAGCTCAAGCTGGAAATGATTAACTCCCCCTTCTTCTTATTCCCTAAATCACTTACTAACTTCCCCAAAGAGGTCAAGATCTGCTTGAGTCTCTTAGTTTCATCATTTCCACATCATTTGCCTTGGTGAAGATCTGCTTTACTCAAAGCATGTTCATACTTCCTCTATGAATCATTTTCCCCCTAACAGCCTAAGTTTCACATACTTAGCGCTTTCTGATCACTTGTCATATTAACTACTAATTTTACTATATAGCTTCCTATCTGTTTCCCCTCCCCCTATTAAAACTAAGTATAAAATTCCCCTAGGTACATATCCCTATCCCTTGGCACTATAGCCATATAATATCAAGTTTGGGGAATGCTGAGTTCACCAGGAGCTTGACATTAGCCTTCCACGTTCAAACCGTGGGATTAACTTGACATCTGGTTAAGTTAATAACCTTTACCCATCCCTTCACCCTTAAAAACCGCACATTGTCTACCCCTCCGTAGTCATTTTCCCAAAGTTGATGTTTAAAAGTTTTAATAAACATTAAGTTATTTTCCCCCCTGCTTAAAATTAACCCCATAAAACCCACTTTCCGCCCTTATCCTAAGGTCTTGCCCACGAAATATTTGCCTCGCTCATTTTATAACGCCATGACCCATTTTCCTAATGTTTAAACCCCCCCCCCCCCCCCCGCCACATAATAAACCAATTTAATGCGACGCGGGCCCCGTCCCTTATCCCTCCACCGCCTCATCCATTCCGCCGATCGTCCGATCACCAGCACCCAAGATCAACAGCGGGCAGGCTTTTTCATCTCCGAAGCCGCCGATGTTTAGCGTCAGGGAGATGGGCGGTTTTCCCGCCGTACTCCCGCCACGCGTCGCCCTCCAAGGTGTGGCGGAGCCCCCTCCTCCCAAACCACTCCAGTGCAAAGGCAGTGTGCCCGAAACCGCCAAACCGCCCTCCCCTGGGTGACATCGCCACCACGTCACCTCCTCGCCTCCACCCAGTGACATCATCCTACAGCGTCATCTGCCTGCGTCGGCCTCCTGCCACCATACCGCCAACTCACCATTGCCACGTCACTGCCACCGTGTATTGCCACATCACCCGCCGTACTGCTGACGTCATCCCGCCACATCACCCGTCGTACTGGGTCCCACCCACTGACATCATCACTCAAAAAGGCGCGAAAGGCAAAAGTCGTGCTTAGGAAGCCCGGATTCAAAATCTGAGGCAATTTTCATGCGCGATTAGTGCCTAGCGCTAATCGCGCATGGCTACGGGAAATGGGCCAAAGTGGAAAGCCCCTCATCGCGCGACCCCCAGCAAGCTTGAAAGGCGCAGAATGACCCGATTTTCTTCGCGAAGCATTCAGAAAGGGGGAAACATAGTTTTTAAGGCAACAGAGAGCCGAGCAGCTGCCACGAAGGATCGATGCGACAGTCTAAACCATTCAGAAGATATTAAAGACTCCAGGATCAGAGACAAAGAGTATCAGGAAGCGGCAAAGAGTATCAGTTCAGCAACATCAAATCAGGTGAAAATTAAAAACCTTCATCAAAGTCAGCAAAGCAATTAAGGCCATTTAAAAGCCTATCTGGTCGGGATTAGTGCACATTAATGCCAGCAAAACAGCAGCAAAACCAAGTTAGAGGTGGAGATAAAGGACAAATCACAATTATTACAGGAGGACTGCACCGAGCCACCCAGGACAAATATCAACTCAGTTTTGATACAGCTGCCCTCAGCGCAGCTCAAAGATATTTTCATGCATTTATTTCTGGATAAGATTAGGTTAAAGTAATCATTTTCTTTTAGACCTGTTTAGGTCGGCTGTAATAGATTAGTTTTTGGACAATTTTCCCTATATATACCGACCCTATGTATTGTTTAAAGGGTTGGTTGGTTGATAATCTTCATTAGAGACTCGCACTGGATATATGAGATGTTTTACTTAATCAAAGATTGCTGAAAAGCTTTGGGGAAATGACTGTCTGCTCTGTGTCTAATGGTTTGAAGAATTGAATGTGGAATTTTTGTGCTGCAATATGAATCAATAAGTGTTTCTTCACCTCTGTTATTTCAATTTCATTTATGCTCAAGTTGCAGAACGAAGGATTGGTTTAGAATTTGCTTAGATGCACTCTATGCTCAGTTTTTGTGGTTTCTTAATGTTTTCCTCTTGAATTAGGCATAAATATGAATTCTGTTATGGCTCATGTTTGACCTATTTTCATATATGAATGACTGTTATCTAGGAATTCTTAACTGCTCCTAGATAGGGCTCATTTGTCTTCTTTCTGCTAATCTGAATGAGAGATTCTTAATTGCCCCTCATTCCTTAGCCTTTAATCCATCTCTTTTACCTTGAATGATTGTTTCATACGCAGCTAGCTTGCTCCATATTCCTTCTTGTGACCAAGAAAACGCACCAGCAGTCCTACTCCTTGACTCCACGCCCAATGGTTCTAAAACTTTCATGCTGTCCCTGCCTCTTTACTTGAAAGCATCATCCTTCCCACCAAAAAACAAAACAAAACCCCTTGAACTCAATAACTAGCCTAAAAACATTATCAACAAAGCTAAATCCGAAAGAGAGAGCCCTCTCTGATTGCAGGTGGGCTAGAACCTGCAGTCCAAAGATTGGTCTGTGGTTACCTCGGCCGTATCCTTTTGATGCCGACCAGAAGGACAACCTGAGTGATAACATAATGGCGACTCCACTGGGGAAATCCTCAGTTATTTTCACAAATCAAGTCGGAAAACTCTGGAGGAACAAAAATTAGTGTTGTCTGTTCATTAAAACTATAGATGAAGTCTAAATGTTGGCCAGGAAGCCTTTGAAACTATTCTTGCTTTGCAGTTACAGGAGTAAATAAATGCTGCTTTAGTCAATCTTTATGTTAGTTTTAAATTACAGATAGTTGTCCCTGAATTTTAATCAGTTCCTTGCCAATTCTAAAAACATTCGCACAAAATACCAAAACAAATTCAGAATCTGGCTCCCAAAAAGAATTCTCATTATACTAGGTCAAATCCAGACCCAAATCCACCAGCTGCTTTTGAAAATCCGAACTTAATCCTAAAAAATCCTTAGGAAGCAAGAACAAAGAGAAGATTTTGCTAATAATAGTCCTCAAGTAGTTCGCCCAAGCAGTGTTCCAACCCCTGTCAAAGTCTTATTTCGTTCAACCCCTACTTCCCCTTGTTCATCATCTAATTCCCAAAGCACTCCTTCCACACCTCCATTCACTGCACATACTACCATTACCACTATTGTTGTTCCAATTGTCCCAGTTGTTCCACTCATCCATGTTGTTCCGGTCGTCCTTGTAAACATGGCCAATAGATATGCACCCCTGCAATTACCTACAAACCATGGGGCTATGCCTCAGGATTATCAAACTAAAATCACATATTTTGATGGAACTAGCACTTGCACAGCCCTTCAGCATACAAAGAAGATGCAAGACTACTTTGAGAACTACGAAATAGATGATGATAGTGTGAGAATGAAAATTTTTGTTCAAAGTTTAACAGGTGATGTAAGAACTTGGTTCAGATCACTTGCTGCAAATTCCATAACTACTCTGGATGAGCTTTACCAATCCTTTACCAACAGATGGGAGAAAACGAAAGACCCCTTGCACATACTTGCTGAGCACGACACAATAAAAAGAGGCCCTCAAGAGTCTGTCCTAGATTACTGTGCTAGATTCAATAATGTCTATAATGCAATACCACAGAACCTGAGACCTCCACCTAACCTTGCCTTGTATAAGTTCCCTGATGGATTCGACCCAGATATGGCCTACCAGTTAAAATAAAGAGCCCCTCAAACCCTTGCAGACATGCAAAATGTTGTTGTTAGCGTAGAGGCCAACCTGATTGCCAAAAGAAATAGAGCTAGAATGGAGAGAAGAACCAATTTCAAAGAAGAACCCACAGCCTTAGATCAGAAACTTGATGCTATTATCAATGGCATGCAAAGGCTGGGAGACAGAGTAGAAAGTGTTGAGAGGAAATCATCATGGGAAGGACAACAGTCCAGTACAGTAAGGAACCCAAATTTCAGGAAAACACAGAACACAAATGCTGGTAGGTCTAGTCCGGACCATGATATAAGACCACCTTTTCATGAAAATTATGCAGAAGCATCTACATCTAGTGAACCCCCAGAGGACACTCACATGAACCTGGTGGATTCGAGGGCTGAGCAACAAATTTTCCTAACTCAACAAGACCAAGATGAGCATGACTTCAATCAATTTCAGACTAATTCTGGTGAGTCTTTTGATTTTAAACAAGGCTATGATACTGCTGTGTATGAGGTCCACAAACAATATAAGCTGAGAACTAGGACCATTGACATTCCCAAACCTAACAAACCAAAGGATGGCAAACAACCCAACAAGACTAAAGGCAAGGCTGTCATAACAGAACTAGCTGATATACATGTCCCAAACCCGCATCAAGTGACTGTAGAGGACATAACACAAATGCAGCCTTCTATTGACCAGCCTCAGCCACCTTCTTCCTCGAAAGAGAATTTGAACAGCATTCTGAAAAGCCCTCCTAAAACAGAAAAACCGCAATCAAACACTTCACATAACACTGATAAACAAGACCAAGTTGGTGATACTCCAATGGAAAAAGGGAAACCTGCTTCTCACATTACTAAAACCCAATCTGAAAAATCATTTGACTTAGAGGCAGAAATAGGTAAATTGAAGATATCCATCCCCTTATCCGAACTGGCCAAACATGATGTGTATAGGCAACAAATTCAAAGGTCACTTCAAATGCCGGAGGTAAAGGATGATGTGAATGTTCTTGATGATCAACCTGAGCTGCTGTTTGGTCTAGAAGTTAATGGAAAATCAACATATGGATCTATCTTACCCTTTTATGTCAGTTTACATATACATGACAAAGTCCTGCACAATGCCATGTTTGACTCAGGTGCCTCCCACAACCTTATGCCCAAAGCTGTAATAGAAAAGTTGAACCTTGATGTTACAAGACCCTACAAGGATCTATTCTCCTTTGACTCAAGTCAAGTCAAGTGTTTAGGCCTCATCAAAGACCTATGTGTCTCCTTAGTCCAATTTCCTAACAAGACAATCCTCATGGATGTGGTGGTTGTTGACATTCCACCAAAGTATGGCATGTTATTCTCAAGGTCTTGGGGAGAAAAACTCCAAGGATCCCTCCAATTAGACCTCTCCTATGCCACTATATCTGTCTTTGGGCAACCAAAGAGACTGTATAGAGAAACACTGATGAAATATGTAGTAAGTAGTGAGAGCAAGCCTGAAAATTTTCCCATTTACTCAATCCATTCTGATATGGATTCTTTTATTTTATTTAATGATGAAATAAGTCCTCCAATTGATGACAAGCCGTTGGCTTTAGAAATGAACACACAAATCAATGAAGAATCGGTTGCCCATATTGATAAAACTATCAAAACAATCAAGGCAACTAGCTTACAAGAAGAACCTCCCCAAACAGAAAATTCAAATCTGTCCGCTGCAAGAATGACTGAAACTCTTGACACTAACCACAAGCAAGAAATGATATGGTATTTAGAGTTTGATGGCTCTGTCAACAAGTTAGGAGCAGGGGCAGGTGTCTGGATTCACAATACATATAACAATCATGCAGAAGGCCATGCCTACAGACTAAATTTCAAATGCACTAATAACATGGTAGAGTATGAGGCTCTCCTCTTAGGCCTTAAAATGCTCAAAGCTCTAGGAGCTGCAAAAGTATCCATTTTAGGTGACTCTGATTTAATCATACAACAGATGAAAGGTAATTTTGTTACCAATGACAACAGAATGAGGGCCTATAGGACTGCTGCCACTACTATACTCAATACATTTACTGAATCCAAGCTTGCCAAAATTTCAAGAGAGCATAACATTCATGCACACAGCCTAGCCACTTTTGCTAGTACATGCAAGCTTCCCTTTGAGCCAAATCATCATGTTACTGCTGAAATAAAACACAAGCCCGCTGTCCCAAATAATGTTAAAGATTGGCAAGTGTTCGAGAATGATGCCCAGATTAACAATTTCCTCACCCTTGAGCATGAGTTTTCAAATATTAACATTGAAATGGATGCTATGACGGAAGAACAAAAGCAAACGAATGAAAATCAGCAGGCTGTAACGCCTATAACGGCCAAACGAATGCTGAACCCAACTGTTTTTGAGAATACAAATATAGAAGAACTGAAACTGATGCATTTGGAGGAAATAGCCGAAACAGAGGCCGAGATCGTTGATCTGAAAGATAACTTACTCCCTGCTAGTATCACTCCATTGGAAGACATGTTTGATGCTAATGATGTTCCCAAGAAACCAAAAATGCAACCCCTAAACGCTGCTATAGAAGAACATAACATCAGGACAGCAGAGAAGCCCAAAATGATCAAATTATCTAAAAATTTGCCACCTGATCAGAAGCCCAAATATGTTGGTTTGTTCAAAGAATTCCAAGATGTATTTGCTTGGAGTTATGAGGATTTGAAATCCTATGACACCTCAGTAATCCAACACACCATTCCCTTAAAACCAAACCAAAAGCCCTTCAAACAGAAACTGAGGAGAATCAATCCCATGCTTCTCCCTTTGATTGAAAAGGAAGTGAGAAGAATGTTTGAAGCAGGTATCATAGCACCCATCAGATTTTCTGAATGGGTATCCAATCTTGTTCCTACAAGAAAAAAGACAGGAGAGATTAAGCTATGCGTAGACCTAAGAAATTTAAACCAAGTCTCCCTAAAAGACCACTACCCATTGCCCAAAATGGATCATATTCTGTAGAGAGTAGTGGGATCATCTAGAATTTCTTTGCTAGATGGCTTTTCAGGTTTCAATCAAATACTGGTTCACCCGGATGACCAAGACAAGACAGCTTTTACCACATCGTGGGGAACATTTAAGTATGTGAAGATGCCATTTGGACTTAAAAACGTCGGTGCCACATTTCAGAGGGCAATGGATATTGCATTTTCCAAAGAAATACATGATTTTCTAGTTGTATATCTTGATGATCTAACCCCTTTCTCTAAATCTGATCAAGAGCACCTGAAACATTTGAGGCAAATATTCATGACATGCAGGAAATATGGCATTTCGTTGAACCCCAAAAAATCCCTCTTTGGCCTTGAAGAAGGCAAACTCCTTGGCCATATCATATCAAAGGACGGGATTATAATTGATCTTGAAAGAATCCAAGCCATCCTCCAAATCCCATATCCAAGAAACATAAAAGAGCTGCAAGCATTCCTTGGAAAGATCAACTTCCTAAGGAGATTTATTCCAAATCTAGCTGAGCTGATAAGACTGTTAAGCAACATGTTAAAAAAGGATGCCAAAGTAAGATGGTCTCTTGAAACCAAACAAGCCTTTGAGGGCATAAAATCTGCCTTAACCCAAGCCCCTGTCCTTACAAGTCCACAATTTGATAGGGACTTTATCATATTTTCTTTTGCATCTGATCACACCATAGCTGTTTTTCTTCTGCAAAAGGATGATCAGGGAGCTGAAAAGCCAATCGTATTTTTCATCCGAGCCTTAAGAGATGCCCCTTTGAAGTACCCAATCATGGAAAAGCAGGCCTATGCCCTTGTTAAGGCCATTAAAGATTTCAGAGTGTACATTTTATATTCACATGTGATTACCTATGTCCCAAATGCTGTTGTAAAAGACATATTGACCCAAGAGGGATTAGAAGGCAAAAGAGGCAAGTGGATTGCAAACATCCTCGAGTATGACATAGAAATAAAACCAACCAAGCTCATAAAGGGACAAGGTTTAGCCAAACTGATGTCCGAAACAAACTTTCAAGCCTTAGACATTAACCAATTGGAAAATGAATAGGAGTTGGCGACTCCACAGATCAGTGAAACCTTTTTGCAATCCCCATGGTACGCTGATATATGCTTTGTTTTGTTAAACCTGTTTGCTCCCCCAGGATTGTCTAGAACCAAGAAAAGATTTTTGAAAATGAAGGCTTCAAAGTTTTGTGTCATAGATGGTGCATTATTTTGGAAAAATCATGAAGGTGTATTGCTTAATTGTTTAATCATGAATGAAACTAACAATGTCATGAAAGAATTCCATGCAGGTGACTGTGGAGGACATCTATATTGGAAATCCACTGCTGATAAAATTTTAAGGGTTGGTTTCTATTGGCCCTCTCTTTTTGCAGATGTAAAGAAGTTTGCCATGTCATGTCACCAATGCCAAATCTTTGAGGGCAAAAGAAAGCCGTTGCCCCTGCCCCTTAAACCCATCTCAACTGAAAAGCCTTTTCAACAATGGGGTCTTGACTTCATTGGAGAAATCCATCCCTCTTCCTCAGGCCAGCACAAATGGATTTTAACAGCCACCGACTATATCACCAAGTGGGTTGAGGCCGTCCCATGCAGACAAGCCAATGACACCATCATTATCCAATTCCTTGAGTGCAACATCCTTTCTAGATTTGGTTGCCCTGAGAAGATCATTACTGATAACGCCGCTGCTTTTAAATCCAAAAAAATGATCAATTTTTGCCACAAATTTCACATCACCTTGGGGCATTCCACAGCCTATTACCCCCAAGGTAATGGCTTGGCTGAGTCATCTAATAAGAGCCTGATTAATATCATAAAGAAAGTGCTAGAAGAAAACAAGAAGAACTGGCATAGAAAGCTCACAAATGCCCTATGGGCAGACAGACTTTCAACAAAGAAATCCATTGGGATGAGCCCTTATGAGCTAGTATATGGCATGGAAGCCAGGTTTCCTTCATCTTTGGGCATCCCTACTATCAGACTGTTACAAGAGATTCAGGCTGAACCAAACGACATTCAACGAAGAATCAACCAAACCATTCATCTTTAGCAAACCAGAGAGCAAGTTTATGACAGAGCTCAGATTTTGCAAGAAAAGCTCAAAAGGATGTTTGATAAGAGAGCTAAGGCTGAGGATTTCTATATTGGTGACAAGGTTCTAAGGTGGGATTCACGGAGAGAAGACAAGGGAAAACATGAAAATTTTGATTTTTTATGGAAAGGGCCGTTCGTTATTTCTGCTGTTCAGGGGAATAACACATATTTTCTCAAATCTGTAGAGGGCAGCACGGCTGAAGAAGGCCCTATGAATGGCCGAATACTGAAACATTACCATGATCCCTTTTAAAGGGATACAATCCAGCTCTGTACATATCTCTTTGTACATTAATATTTGTATATATCAGCGCTTTGTTTTTAGTTTTTGTGTAAGCAATCTGAGTGTTAGAGGAGTAGCAGCAATGTTTGTGAAGCCACAGCCAATTACCAGTATTCCATTCTTTAAAGCTCTGTCTCTACATTAATCTCGGCAAAAAAGCAATAGTAGCATTGGCATATCACAGAAATTCATGGTAAAATCAAACAGTGGGCAGCTTGCAGTCTTCAGTCAAACAGTATCAATAAGAGAGGAGCATTTTTTAATTTCACATCAGCAACTGTTTCTAGACCGGAGCTAAAGGAAACACATCAGTTTTGATCTCTATTTTTCAAAGGCACAATGCTCAAACAACATTGTACATAAATATCAAGCACGTAGAAGAAAGCAGGCAGTGCTTCATAGTTCACAGCAATTTAGTTCAGTTGAGGGAAAGTGCCATTCTTATTCCAAAGTTTCAATTATCTAACAGTCAACACAAAGAAGTGTTTCTAGTCTACAGCAACAATGGAAGATCAAGGTAGTCTGACCTGCTGTTCTTGGCTTTTCACAAGGAAAAGCCATCCCCAAGTGGAGCCATTGTTAGCCTCTTGTTGCAACAGGTGTTCATCTTTCATGATTGATAGTTTTACATGCCAAATATGTCATCTTTCATGCTGCAAGGTTCCATATTTCCAGAAAAAGGCCAAAGAAGAGGCCATGAAAGTGTGCCAGTCCAAATGCCACTGTTGTATTCCAATTTTGATGACTTAACCATTTTTGAAGAATGTTCTGTTAAGGGAATTCCAAACAGCTTAATCTTGGCTTCCCTAGGTTTCAATTTCTTGTTTTAGAATATAGAGAATTGATATCTGTCCAAACAGCTTAATCTTGGCAGATTTGTAGATAGGTAGAGAAACAAAGGAGTCCAACTTCTTAATCTGGGCCCTTGGAAGAAATAAGGATAAAATTAGATAAGAGGGCAGCCAAAAGAAAAATTGTAAAGTAGGGTCTGCAAGTCTAAATGCACCCAAACCAAAAAGAAGAAAAAATGCTAGGTAAGTAGGTTGGGTAGGTAGTTTTTGAGGTTGCAGAATGTTGATATATGATCAGTTTTGTGTTTCAAAGTGTTATATCTTTTCAGATCACAGTTATGATGCAGTTTTTTCATATGGAGAAGCTCAAGCTGGACATGATTAACTCCCCCTTCTTCTTATTCCCTAAATCACTTACTAACTTCCCCAAAGAGGTCAAGATCTGCTTGAGTCTCTTAGTTTCATCATTTCCACATCATTTGCCTTGGTGAAGATCTGCTTTACTCAAAGCATGTTCATACTTCCTCTATGAATCATTTCCCCCTAACAGCCTAAGTTTCACATACTTAGCGCTTTCTGATCACTTTTCATATTAACTACTAATTTTACTATATAGCTTCCTATCTGTTTCCCCTCCCCCTACTAAAACTAAGTATAAAATTCCCCTAGGTACATATCCCTATCCCTTGGCACTATAGCCATATAATATCAAGTTTGGGGAATGTTGAGTTCACCAGGAGCTTGACATTAGCCTTCCATGTTCAAACCCTAGGATTAACTTGACATCTGGTTAAGTTAATAACCTTTACCCATCCCTTCACCCTTAAAAACCGCACATTGTCTACCCCTCCGTAGTCATTTTCCCAAAGTTGATGTTTAAAAGTTTTATTAAACATTAAGTTATTTTTCCCCCCACTTAAAATTAGCCCCATAAAACCCACTTTCCGCCCTTATCCTAAGGTCTTGCCCACGAAATATTTGCCCCGCTCATTTTATAACCCCATGACCCATTTTCCTAATGTTTAAACCACCCCCACCACATAATAAACCAATTTAATGCGCCGCGGGCCCCGTCCCTTATCCCTCCGCCGCCTCATCCATTCCACCGATCGTCCGATCACCAGCACTCAAGATCAACGGCGGGCGGGCTTTTTCATCTCCGAAGCCGCCGATGTTTAGCGTCTGGGAGATGGGCGGTTTTCCCGTCATACTCTTGCCACGCGTCGCCCTCCTGGGTGTGGTGGAGCCCCCTCCTCCCAAACCACTCCAGTGCAAAGGCGGTGCGCCCGAAACCGCCAAACCGCCCTCCCCTGGGTGACATCGCCGCCACGTCTCCTCCCCGCCTCCGCCCAGTAACGTCATCCTACTGCGTCATCTGCTTGCGTCGACCTCCTGCCACCATACCGCCAACTCACCATTGCCACGTCACTGCCACCGTGTATTGCCACGTCACCTGCCGTACTGCTGACGTCATCCTGCCACGTCACCTTCCGTACTGGGTCCCACCTGCTGACGTCATCACTCAAAAAGGTGCGAAAGGCGAAAATCATGCTTAGGAAGCCCGGATTCAAAATCTGAGGCAGTTTTTCATGCGTGATTAGCGCCTAGCACTAATCGCGCATGGCTACGGGAAATGGGCCAAAGTGGAAAACCCCTCATCGCACGGCCCCCAGCAAGCCCGAAAGGCGCAGAATGACCCGATTTTCTTCGCAAAGCATTCAGAAAGGGGGAAACACAGTTTTTAAGGCAACAGAGAGCGGAGCAGCTACCATGAAGGATCGATGGGACAGTCTAAACCATTTAGAAGATATTAAAGACTCCAGGATCAGCGACAAAGAGTATCAGGAAGCCGCAAAGAGTATCAGTTCAGCAACATCAAATCATGTGAAAATTAAAAACCTTCATCAAAGTCAGCAAAGCAATTAAGGCCATTTAAAAGCCTATCTAGTCGGGATTAGTGCACATTAATGCCAGCAAAACAGCAGCAAAACCAAGTTAGAGGTGGAGATAAAGGACAAATCACAGTTATTACAGGAGGACTGCACCGAGCCACCCAGGACAAATATCAACTCAGTTTTGATACAGCTGCCCTCAGCGCAGCTCAAAAATATTTTCATGCATTTATTTCTGGATAAGATTAGGTTAAAGTAATCATTTTCTTTCAGACCTGTTTAGGTCGGCTGTAATAGATTAGTTTTTGGACAATTTTCCCTATATATACCGACCCTCTGTATTGTTTAAAGGGTTGGTTGGTTGATAATCTTCGTTAGAGACTCGCACTAGATATCTGAGATGTTTTACTTAATCAAAGATTGTTGAAAAGATTTGGGGAAACGACTGTCTGCTCTGTGTCTAATGGTTTGAAGAATTGAATGTGGAATTCTTGTGCTGCAATATGAATCAATAAGTGTTTCTTCACCTCTGTTATTTCAATTTCATTTATGCTCAAGTTGCAGAACGAAGGATTGGTTTAGAATTTGCTTAGATGCACTTTATGCTCAGTTTCTGTGGTTTCTTAATGTTTCCCTCTTGAATTAGGCATAAATATGAATTCTGTTATGGCTCATGTTTGACCTATTTTCATATATGAATGACTGTTATCTAGGAATTGTTAACTGCTCCTAGATAGGTCTCATTTGTCTTCTTTCTGCTAATCTGAATGAGAGATTCTTAATTTCCCCTCATTCCTTAGCCTTTAATCCATCTCTTTTACCTTGAATGATTGTTTCATACGCAGCTAGCTTGCTCCATATTCCTTCTTGTGACCAAGAAAATGCACCAGCAGTCCTACTCCTTGACTCCACGCCCAATGGTTCTAAAACTTTCATGTTGTCCCTGCCTCTTTACTTGAAAGCATCATCCTTCCCACCAAAAAACAAAACAAAACCCCTTGAACTCAATAACTAGCCTAAAAACATTATCAACAAAGCTAAATCTGAAAGAGAGAGCCCTCTCTGATTGCAGGTGGGCTAGAACCTGCTGTCCAAAGATTGGTCTGTGGTTACCTCGGCCGTATCCTTTTGATGCCGACCAGAAGGACAACCTGAGTGATAACAGGAACCACGAGGTGTACCACATATCAACAAAAACATCTCATCGAGGAGAACCTATCTAGAAGGATCCTGACATGAGATTCCATGAATTTCCATCTCAAATATACCATTGAAGGTCGGGGTAGATCCTGGTGTGTCTTGGGTTGACATCAATGACAACCACCTATCAATAAAAATAATACAAGTTACTGTTGCCCCCTCGCTTACATAAAGGACTTTCAATCCTATTAGTTATGATTTCTCATTTTTTTTTTATATGTGAATGGAATTGGAAATCTAAATATAGTTATCAATAGACATTTTCGATTCCATACACTTGTTGCAATGTTCTATATGTTATATTTATTTTTCCATATTTTTATATGAGTAGTTAGAATAGTATATAGATAATTTAACCTCCAATTACATTTCACAAAGTGGATTTGAAAACTATTCTAATATATGCAGCTATGTGGTGCAAGCTATAATAAGTTTTTAATATCAGTTGTTGAACTGTTTGCAACGTACTTAGTATCCGTCAGTGCAGGTTGTCTCATTAGTTAATAAACTGTGCAATGAAAACATATAATGTAGGGCAAGTTTTATTATTTTTATTATTGAAATCTTTTAGTTATATGTTTTAATCTTTTAAAATTCGGGTAATGTTGAATATTTAAATACTTTATTTTTTAATTAAGTTAATTTCATTGTACAAAGTGCGGAAAGTGGAGGAAGCGTTCATTGCTCTTGTTCTATACTCCACACAACAAAAATTTCTTCCTTACCTATGCATTTTGCACAATGAAAACATAAAATTAATTATTGTTATATACATCAAACTCCAATATAGGCTAAAGTACTATGTTATATAGTAACAATACAAAATAATGTTTCAATGGAAATTCATTCACACCAAACGGTTACCATTTTAATGTGAAAGGTAAAGTGTCTTTAGTGTGCAGGGAGGATTATGTGTGGAAGAACCTTTACATCGTGATTTTCGCATCTCCACACACATTTCCCGACTGCATAAACTGATGCCATAGTGATTTGTTTTTCTTTGTTTTTCTATGCATGTCTGCAAGGCATCAATTTTCATGATTTTTTGACACATGCATAATGTCATATAAACTTAATCAATGTTTGGTAGTACGCATTAACATCAATTAGAAAATTAATTAAGGCTTACTTCTATGACTAGCAAAAGCTACACTATTCGTAAATCTAAATGTACTTCTTAAATGTGTATTGAGATAATTCAAGGGATGTGATAATCAAAGTAGTACTTAATCGACACATTTTCAGGAAATTGCCCAAGTGCTTAATAGAATTTAATATAACACATTGTGTAATGATTAGTAGTTGTAAACAAAGCAACAATGTGCAAAGCACTCAACACTCAACATTAAAAAATTAAATGTAAACCATTTTGGCATTTTTTTGGACTAAGTCCATTGTGCACTCTGTGTCAAGCATATGTGAAAGAACATTGTGAGAACGGGGGCTAACACCACGTAGAAAACACTAGCACAACCATGCAATCATTTTGTGGTTGAGTTAGCTGATCATGTTTTCGCGCAATATTTCTATGTTGTTGTATTGAATATTGGTACAAAAATTGTCATGATGACAATGAATTCATATTTATTTTAGTTCGTAAATTGCTGCCACTTAGTACACGTATATCGAGGCTATTAAAGTAGTAGAAATTTGTGAAGTAAAAAAATGAGATGGCTTTGGACTTTCTAGATTTATTTCCACTACTTCCCGTAAAATTCCGCTTTGGTATTTTCAATTTCTATTTATTGAGAGTGTTTTGTGTAATAAATATCACACACCAAATAGCAATAGTTGTTGATTACATAACATATTAGGAAATCTATAGTTAAATGAAAAAATCTATTGCACTAATGTGATTAACTCACTTGTTTTTATCCATTAGGGCTTCCAATAATCAAGTGCATATAGGTAGGATGTGAACCCGACAACGGAGGAGAAAAATAGTGATAAGATTTGAAGTAGCAAATTGACAAATGCAGAGTGTGTTCCAAAAGTCTTTGATTTCAGACAAATAGATGAACACATTGAACATAAAGTTATTGGCATAAACTATTAATTCATGATTGGAAGCATTAGTTGGCGAATACTTTTGTCAGAAATCATGGATGCAGAAGACCATTTCTGTTTATAAATTGCAATCTTTGCTTTTTTATATTGTGAGTATTCGTATCTGATATACACATAAACCAAAGTTTTCATTGTGGAAACTTTAATAAGCGAAAACAACTAACGAACTGATTAACATGTAATGTCATGAGGAAAGGAGGTGTTATCACTCAGACATTTTCCTTAGAAGTTATCAAAAGAAGGAAGCATCCGAGGTAACCACAAACCAATCTTTTAGGCTTAGGCTCTAACCAACCTAAGTCCAGAGAGGGCTCTCTCTCTTTATAATTTAGCTTTGTTTTTATGGGATTTTAGGCTAGTTCTCAGTGTTCATGGGGTTTTGTTTTGAATTGAAAGTTGGGTGGTGGAATTCTTAGAGCAAATGGATAGAGCTAGGTCTTTAATCCATTGGGCTATGGAGTCAATAAATAGATAGCATAACTGGACCAGATCATTAAAGGGAATGTTCACAGGGCAGGCTAGCAAAGCAAGATGCAAATCTTTAGGTCTAATGGGTGAAGTGATTTTGACCAGGGTGAAAGGGCACTTAAGAATCCTTGGACAGGGATCAGAATGAAGAACAGAGGGTGATCATGAACAAAGGGAAATTAAGAATCCTTTGCTATAGACCAGAGAAAAAACTACGGAAGCTAAGGAGCAGTGAAGAACTCCCTGGCTAAGATAGTTTGGGAGAAAACATTCAGAATGTAAAACAGTCAAGACAGAGTGCATTCAAGCAATTCCTAAAATATCATTCCTTGTTATACATTTAGATTTTAGGGAAACAAACAAGATTATGAAGAAACATAAGAAAAAACAACAGTAAACATGAGAGAATACTTATTTTTATTTTACTTTACACAAGAATCCTGTAAAATATCTTATCTTTATCCCTTGATCCAGCAAGCCAATCCAGTCATTGATGCAATAGAATTTTGATTTGAGAGAAAAAGTCTATAGAAATGTCTTGGAATCCACCCTACATACTTCGAAATGTGAAGTTTTTATACAAAAATATTTACAAAATATCTCAAAACAACTTGAGATTTAATCTAGGGAATAAGAATATCTTCTTGCATGAAGACAGAGACAGATGTTAAACTGCTTCATGTTGTCCTTTTTATTATGGTGTTGATGGCTGTTTCTGTTGAGTTGGAACCTTTTAAGTTGGATGATAGTTGTGGCATTTCTACGCTGGAATATTCTTTACTTTGATCTTTTACTGATACTCTTTGACTCTGTTACCATTTGACCCTATGATCTGTCTTTTACCTGTCTCACCTGGTTGCCTTCAGATTTATTGTGGTAACTTTCTGATGTAAAACTTTTTCATAGTAAATCTGTCATTTTCTCCCACCATTCTGTCTCAGGCAATCTCATTTTCAACATTCTTCTGTAAATTTCGTCTGCCTCTGTGTATTTTTCAAAATTGGGTTTGGTGAGAAACAAATGTTTCACCTCATGTTCTAGGAAAAACAGGTTCTCCAATGTATCATATAATACTTTGCCTATTGGCAGGGCTTTAATGCCTGAAGAGCTGGCTTGTTCCTTGGCCAACCTCCTGAGTCTATCACTATAGTCCAATTGGGTCATGAGTTTGTCATTGATGACCATAGGACTGGGAAGGCCTTTGTCCCTCAAAATTTGAAATTTAGCCATAAACCTGTCAATGGCTACCTGCATGTTATGGCACTTTTCTTCTAAGTTGAGCATGAGGTTTCTTTTGGAAAGAACCTTTTTAATCTCTAGGATGGCTTCAGTCCTATCCTCTATGCCAAGCTCATGGAGCTCATATCTGTTCTTACTGTTCAAGAGGTGGATGAGTCGATTTGCATCCTCAGGTTTATCTCCTAATTCTTCCCTTACTTTTTGGATAGCTTCAGTGGCTATCTTCACTAATTTTGTTTGCTCAAATATAACTTGGATTGATGGCCAAATATCATTGACAGAGTCAATGATATTGGCCCAGAGCATCTCTTTAGTCTATCCTAGTGGCTTCTGCAGTGTCAAATATTTCTCTAGGACTTTGATTTTCTCACCCATTCTTTGGGCTTTCTGTGTTTCTTCTCTTTGCTGAATTTGGGCAAGTTTGCAATCAGTTTCCAAACTTACCACTTTCTCCTTTAATATTTTTAGCTCTATAGCTTGGATGGACATCTCCTCCATAGTTTTTACCAGTTCTGTTGTTTTTTCAGTTGATGTACCTGTTGTTGTAGTGGACTCAGTTATAATTGGAAGTGATGTGGCAGGTGGAGCTGTAGGTGCCAATGATGCTACCATTGTGGAAGGAACTTCTGTTGATACTGTGGGGATGACAGTTCTGGAAGTTGTGGCTAGGTCACTTTGCTTCGATTGAATTAAAGTGTCCAACTCCTTCTCTTCCAGCTTGAGTTGATCATTTAGTTTCAGGACTAGGTCCATAAGCTCTTCATGTCCTTGTTGTGCTTCTAGGACTTCCATTGTTTGAGGGTGATGCAGCCAGGGAATTTGAGCTACTTCTTCAGTGCAGCAATGTCATCATTCTTCTTTTTAATTAGCTGCTCTGTTACTTTCACATCCTTGGGATCATGTCCCAATTCTATCACTAAGTCCTATAAGGACTTGATTCTTGTATCTTTGGCCTGTGAGGAGGCCTTCTCAAACTGAAACTGAGCTGACATATTGTTTAAAGAGTTTTGTAGTTGGTGGGATGCTATGGCTTTCCCTATCAATGTAGAATAAATCATCTCACATGTTTGCTTATGCAGCTCAATCTGGTCAATGGGATGAATATCCCTTGCCAGTACTTCAAAATCTACTTTCTTAAAATCTAATGTTGTTCTTGGCTACTGAGTGGTTGGCTTGATGAAAGTCATCTGCATTTTCCCTTCTTTAACATCAAAGGCTGACATAAGCCTTGTTTGATTGGTAGGGGTCATCTTCAGATACTGTGCATAGGTTTGGGCTTTCAGCCTCTCATTTCTAGCCTTTATTTCTTTGTATCTCTCCTTGATATCTTGGTATTTATCTGTTGGCATTCTGAAAGAGGATACCTCAACACTTTGCTGCCTTTCCAACATCTGAGTGTGTGATGTGGAAGGTTTTAGAGTGCCTCCAGATGGAGTGGCAAGCCTACTCCCATCTCTTTCTGTGCTTGTAACCTCAGCTGTCTCCTCTATATATTCTTGTTTAGAGACAGGATTCACTCTTTGTCTCTTAGCCTGGCTTGTCTCTGCATAGGCTTGTGATGTTGCTCTTTCTGAAGTAGTGGCCCCTTCCCTGTTTCTCTTGAGGCTTTTCTCCTCATTTAGAGGAGTCTGTAGAATTGGAGGGGTACTCATGGTGGTTTCTGGTTTATCTGATTTCTCTGGTATGTCTGTTTGATCTGGCACCTCTGATAGGTCTGGTACTTCTGATCCCTCTGGTACCTGTGATTCTTCTGGCACCTGCAGGAAAGAACCCTCATCAAGTTGTTTCTCTAGGTCAATTAATGTGTTTTCCACAGCAACTTCAGTACTATCCCTATCCTCTAAAGTGTTTTCCACCCATTGCAATTGGTTGGCATACTTTTCTATCTTAGGGATGCGGTGATGGATATAAGGAGCCATCTTGTTTTTCTGCCTTCTTTTGCAGATGAAATCCAAGGGATCATATCTCCATATGAAGCTCTATTTTAGTTTTAATCTTTGAAGGATTAGGTCTGCCTCCTTTCCAGCTTCTCTGCTATTACAAATAAAGGGACCTAATTGGTCTTTGATCTTGAGCTAGGCTTTCTTTTTAGCTTTAACAAAGTTTACCTCATCTGAATTTATTATCTGCCTGTAGTACTCCAGAGCAAATAACCTCATTGGGAGGTATTTAGGTAGTTTGTATGGGGCCAGCTCACAGCCATAAATCCTGATCTCAGTGTGGTTTTGGTACAAGTACCAATCACCTACTTTGGATTGTTTTGAGAGTTGCAGGATCCTCTTTATATCTAAACTGATTCTTGGAGGAGGGCTTCCTATCAGCATTGTCACAATGGGATGTACAAATAGGTCTATGAAGTCTATATATGAATATGGGGAGTGATATTTATGGATCAATGGAGTCCAGAAAATTACTGACCTAGGGTGACCTTTTGTGTCAAGCTTCTTGAGAGTAAAGGGGAGCTTATCTTCTTGGTAGTATTGAAAAAGGTGGTACAAAACAGAGGAGTATCTGAAGACTCGCTCATTACTCATCCTAAGGAACTAGTCATGCATCCTATCGGCTATAAACTTGGCATAATCATAAATCACAGCAAGAGGCTGTCCTAGAGTGTATATGGACATGAAATCTAGGATGATTTCATCTATATACTCACTGGTGGTATAACCTAGGACACTGGATATCATTGCTACAATGTCCTGGCCAAATGGGGAAAATATGGTATACACATATGGAGGAGGATCTTTGGGGGTATACTTCTCTTCTAGGATGAAGGTTTGGATTATTTGGGCCAATATTGTAGGGCTGAGCTTGGGAAATAAGTCCAATAGATCTCCAATGGAGAGGGGAGTCAAGTTTTGGCCAGGCTGGATTTGTAGCATCTCATTGATAGATTCAGCAGTGATGGTGAAAAGTATGGTCTGGTTAGGGGACATCACTGCTCTTTGACTGGGGATATAATTTTCATGGCAGTAATGGACAATTTCTGGGAAAATGTGAACTTCAGGGAATTGGTACTTAGGCAAATTGGACTCCCAAAAACCAATTTTATTAGCATGGTTCAGGTATTGGTCTCTGTATCGGCAGTATAGTTTGAGAGGGGATTCATGGACAAAGGTGTCCTTTATCTGGAAATCCTTATCAGCCAGGGGGAGGTGGTCTAGGTCCAAATGAGGAGTGGAAATAGGTCTAACATCCATGGCGATTGGGGCGGCCATTCTCAGTTCTTGTGGATTTGAGAATGGGGGAGGTGATTTTTAGTTTTTTAGGGCAATGGTGGTTTAGTACAGAGTAGGTTTGAGTTTCTAGAGTTTCTTTAATTAATTTTTTACTTTAACTAATAAAACTCAGTAACTGGTTCTAATTGATAGGTTTTCCAGTGAATTATGGCTTAAATACCTGGAATTTAAGGAAAACTAGCTCTGAATAGGGCGGCTGGCAACTGCGAACAGTCGAAAAGGCTCTATGTAGGCTGGAAAGTGAACTGGGTGCTCTGTGGCATCTTTAGGGTGAAATTGGACGTAGGTTGACAACTTCGACATTCGCAGGTGCGTGCATGGAGGTTTACAGTTGAAAAAACGATAAAAAAAAATGATTTGGGGCTTTTTGGCTTTATGCGCGAAAGTCAAATTTTGCGGGTACGGGTGAACAATGGTCATTTGTCGTGTACCGGGGTGAACAGTAACCATTTTGGTGTGTAGCAGACAGGCGGTAAGTGGTTTCCATCCCACCACTTTTGGGCGTTCGGTGGTATTGGGGGGAGGCCGCCCGATTCCATACGTTGAATGACACGTATCATCAAGGGCCCGACGGAAAACAGCTTTTTCGGGTGGGTATTTTTCAGACGTCGATCCCGCCTGAAATGGATAAGGGCCGTCAAATGTGGAGGGAAGTGATCATACGGTGATCGGGCGAGGAAGTTGCAGAGAGGGTAATGGGGGGCCTGGCAGGTGCTTAAGTGTAGCGGTTTTGGAGTTAATGAAGGATTAAAGTGGGGTTAAGGCGTCGGGATCATTAGCGACAAGTTTAAACAGGGGATTATCTAAATTAATCACAAATCAATTAGTTAGAGGTTTTCGGGGTTTTGGTGAAATTATAGTTTATATTTTAAACTAGGGTATAGGGCTAGTTAATATGCAGGAGTTAAATATATACGGGGAAAAAGGGTTTTTATTTACAGGATTTAATAAATAAAATTAGTAATTAATAAAATGAGCGGAAAGGGGCACCATACCCTAAGTAAATGTTTTTTTCACGTTTTAATGCTTTTCCAACATTAACATAAATACTTAGGATAAGGTGTTTTTGTGGGTTTTTGATATGAAAATGATTTATGTGGGGGGATAAATACTTTTCCTAGGTAAAAGTATTTTAACCTTAGGAAAGGAGTATTATTAGGGAAAATGAATGAACTAAAGGGGGGATGAATTTTTATGAGGGGGTTTTAGTACTTATTGCCTATAAGTCATTGAGTTGAGGGTCCGTCCCTCCAAAAGTCAAAGAAATGCTCTGAGCCTCTTTGACTTAAAGGTTTTGGTACTTTGAACTTTATTGTGGGAAATTAGTTAAGTAAAAGGTGAAATGAATGAGGGAAGTTAATTAATTGACTTTGACATCCAATTTCATGCTTGATTGTCCATTTTTCTATAGAACTTTTATGATGGAAAAGATGATAAACATGCTTTTGTCTAATCAATCACCATACTTCTGCAACCTTTCTTCTACTTACCCATCTACTCATCCTACCATTTTCACTTCTCTTTATTAGGGTGCATTTGAGCTAGCAAACTCTTATCAAACATTTTTCTTTCTTTTTACAATAGTAAACTAACTAAATCTATCCTTATTACATCCAAGGGCTCAGATTAAACAGTTGAGCTCCTTTTATTTACTCTACCTATCTAATTATCTGCCAAGGTTACACTATTTGGCCGGGTTTTTGTTCTCTATCTATAGACATGAAATTGAAAACATGAAATAGCCAAGTTTAAGCATTTTGACTATCAGGGATTGTGACAAGGATTACAAGCTACACACAATCATTTTATTCTGCATAAAAGTAAAGTAGGAGTGGCATTTTGGCTTGCTCACTTTCATGGTATTTTTTCTTTTCTTGGGGTTCATATTTTTCATGTTTTTTGACCTTTTTATTGTTTTTGTCCTTTGATTTTTCTTTTAGGACATACCCTTTTTACATTTTTAAATTTTTTGAATATGGAAAACATTTGAAAAAAGCAACGGTATGTACATATTACAGGTTTAATCTCAATCATTAAAAAATTATGACTCCTATTGGTATAGGAACCTAACAGGAGGTATGCGTAAAAATGTGTGAGGGAAATGTGTACGGAGATACAAAATATGTCAAAAGAGAGTTGTTTTTGCTTGCTTGGTGTTGGAAATGTAACTACATTTGGTCTTCATAATTATCATTTCACTTGTATCAATATGTATTTCATGTAAAAGAAGAAAAAAAATATTATTTTTATTAGTTAAAGCATGTTCTTCATGCTTGTAGGGTTACTTGAGTCAAAAGAAAAATTTATTATGAGTCATTAAGTCAAAGACCCATTTGGAATTTCTGAAAGAAAAGAAAATAAATTTATTCTGGTGTCAATGTATTTTCACAAGACCAAGTCTGCCCTCCAGATGGACAAGTATGCCAACCCATAAGTTGTTTCTCTTCATATGGTCGAACAAGTATATATTGGCACATGTGCTCCACATTTTGGTAATCACTTTGATTTTGTGTGAAAGCAAGAGAGAAAAGACCAACGAAGTAAAAGGAAGGAGAATAAGATATAAGGAGAAAATAAGTGAACTTGTTTTCCCTAATTCTAGCCACACATGTGAAGTACCTACAATTTTTCTGAAGCTATTATAGATCTGAGATTTCAGGGGCCAAATTTTCATGGGATGACTAGAATTCAAAAACTTGACCAACTTTGACTTTATTGACTTTGACTTGATGTAGGAGACTTGGAGGAGGGCTGACTTGGGTTCATTGTGAAAATATTGGTATTGGTATTGTGTCTTGGAAATGTCATTTTGATTTGATTCTATAAAAAGATGATTGTTTAGGTTCCCCCTTGTGGAGTTTTTTCCTAGCTTGGAGCCTACATCTTTGTGTTCTTTGTCTCTTGTGATCTTCATGTTTTGGTAATTGTTTGATGAAGAAAAACATAATAATGAAATAATAAGCCAACAAATATTCACAATCAATTATCATGTAAGAGAAATCAACCCTAATCTGCTAGCCTATTGGTTTCTCAACTCTCAGTGCAGCAGGCTGGAACTCGTTGTGACAATTAACTTTGTACCACAATCCTCAAAATCATGTGTCAGATTATTCGTAAATAAAATTTGGTTCAACATTTTTTTGTACTCTAATATCAAATAAAACGAATCGACATCGACATAGTGGTGGGGAGAAGCTTAGCCACCAATTCAATTCATGGTAGAGGTAACTAAGCAAATATGTGCATAATATTTATCTGTGATTGTCCTTGCATAATTTTCTATTTACAATTATTATTGACAGTTTCTAAGCTAATTGTCATAATAAAAAATAATTCATAATTATTCTATATTATAAATTTATGTCTCTTATGACATGTATAGAAATGATCTCAAAGCAAGAGAAAAATGCAAAGTAAATGGACATGATGGTCTTGGAATTTCGAGTTTTTTTTTGCATTACTTCTCGTAAACGTTGGCTTTGATATCTTCAATTTCTATCTATTGAGAATGTCATATGTAACAATTTTCACACAAGAAATAGTAAAAGTTGGTGACTGTGACTGGAGAGGAGAATTGCAAAGTTAAACAATATTGAGAGTGAAAATGGGTAGCAGAGAAAGGAAATAAGTTATTTGCACTCATACGATTAAATAATTTGCTCATATAGATGAGAACTTTCACTATTCGTCTGTGTATTATTGGTACGTGAAACTATCAACGGAAAAGAAAAGAAGCAATGACATTTATAGTAGCATATTGATCAATGTTGTAATGAATAAGTGCTTGAAATTATGTGAAGCAAATAGTTTCCTGAGCTCAGCACTGTGCGGGGTCAACATTATTCAACAATTCATTTCCTCAACTTCTCAGGTTCTTTCCCATCTTTCTCTTCTAAATTTTCTTTCTTTACGCAGTCATCTAAGGATTTATATTGGATTTTACTCACCTGATGAACGTATGAACTACAATGAATGTCTCGAAATCCATTCTCTATTTGCTTTCTTACTGATACAAAACATATTGTATATTTGACTAAGATAATCTGATTTTCAATCAATTAGTTTTACAGTTAGTCAATTTGTCCAGTAATAAGAGATTCATTATTATGCCTTGTCTTTGATGAATTACCCTATTAACTTAAATTGAATCTGAACAAAGAACCAATGTAATTTTCATATTTCATAATGTCCAAGAAAATAGTTTGTTTAAATATTTGTCTAATTCAAAATGTGTTTGCATAGTAGATCATTTACAAGAGTTATAGAGAACCAAAAATCAACAACCAATAATGGATACATAAAATATTGCTCAAAAAACTAGTGTTAATAGGGAAGCAATATACAAGCAAAGAAGCATAAATCCTACACAACAATCTGCATCTTCCACACTAAGTACTAGTGCAACTTCATCCTCCATTCAAAGAAAGAGAAAACCTATTGCCACTGGAAAATTGGTTCATGGTGAGATATTAGGTGGTGGAGATGGAGAATATCCTCTTTAGAGATTCACTCCAAACAAAGTGCATATGGTTCAAATAGACAAATCCAAAATTCCCGCAAAAATAGAAAGCATTGAACAAGATATAGACGTGAAAAATGACAATGGTGTACCACTTGATTAGGTTAGCTCTTGTTTAGCAAAGAATTGGAAAATAATGGAGCAAATTGCAGAAAAGGTCATTATTTTCGATGAACGTCATGTCACATTGCAAAATGTAAAATATGACAAGGGCAACAAAAAATTGAGATTTGAAAAAGTAAAAATTCATAATAAAAATGTTATTTATCAAGAACAAATGGATATTGATGTGTTTGGTGTTGGAGCCAAGAGGCTTATGGTATTCCATTAATCTATTGGTCGAGCACTTGCACAGTTTATTGACAAACATGAAGTAGAGAAATTGAGAATGAAAAATAAAAACAAAATAATCTATATATATATATATAGATTATTTTGTTTTTATTTTTCATTCTCAATTTCTCTACTTCATGTTTGTCAATAAACTGTGCAAGTGCCTGACTAATATATCTATGTGTGTGTGTGTGTGTGTGTGTCCATTGTTAATGACTCCACTAGCAATACAGACACCACAATTGCCAATTTTTGCTCCTGATACACTGCATAGATCTAATAAAGATGTCAATATGCTTAATGAAGTGAAATCATATATCATCAATAACATATTCCAAAGATTGAAAATTATTTATCATGCATTACTAAGAAGTTTTCGATTTATCGTGTTTACAATAAGAAATTAAGACATTTGTGGATTTGGTTAATAGTAATCTTAATCTAGACAAGCAATTTGTTCACAATGATTTACTTACTTTTAGTTAGAGGCTTGAATTACTCTCTAATATCGAGAAATAAAACAAAGGACTTCCATATGTTAATCAAATAAAGTAAGTGGAAGGTGGATGGTCTAAGAAAATTAGTACACTACAGGTTATCATTTCTAAATGTGATAGCATAAACACTAGAAGAGGTGATGTCTTTACGAAGGTGGTAAAGATTATACAGGACCTAAAAAATCCATGCATCACACCCAATTTTGAATTAATTTCAAGAGACATGTTGTTATGCAACCAACTCACAAAATAGAAGAAGAGATAGATCAACGACTTCAAAATTAGCCTCTTCGAGGGGGAAACCTCCTTTACATTACATAAATAAACAATTCTTGGATGATTCAAATGACAAAACCTCCTTTCTATATATAGGAGTCTAAGGGTACACAATATAATCAGAGCTGACATAACAACAATACTGTAATGGCACAATAATAATAATAATAATAATAATAATAGGCTTCTATGGGGCACAATAATAACAATATGGGGACAACATGGGCACAAAAATAATAATAAGGGCTATAATGACAATAATAATGGGGGAATGCACTAGTATTATAGGGACCTAACATGCCTCTCTCCTTCAAAAAAGTGTTGTCCTCAACGCTTGAGTGGTTCTGGATGCTTTTGTAGAAAATTTTCATCCTCCATGTGAAATCTTCAATGGGTAAGTTTTAAAAAATCCCAAGTGCCCTCCTAACAAAGAGGTGTGTAATTCAAGAAGAATCTTTTGTTTGAGTTAGGAATTATTACAGAAGTATAAGTGATCTTTGTACCATAACGAATCATTTTTCCAGCTAAATGTGTCAGATATACTGGGATCTTGCTGCAACTTTTGAATGAGTGCCCACACTTCTTTGTCATTATTCCATTCATCCCTTGATTTGTTTATCCAATCTGGTTGGATAATAGAAATGGCACAAAGCAATGCTTCCACATCCTCATCCTTTCTTGAGAGTGCATCTCCAACAACATTTTTCTTCCCTTTTTTGTACATGATTTCAAAGTCATAACCCAACATCTTTGTGACCCATTTTTGTTGCTCTTATGAAGATAATCTTTGTTCTAAAAATACTTTAAGACTATCATGACCTATTTTTACCTTGAAGTGTCTTCCCATTAGGTAAGGTCGCCATTTCTTAAGTGCATGTAGTATTTCCAACATTTCCTTCTCATAAATTGTCGTGTAAATACTTTCCTTTGATTGGAAGACTTTCAAAAGAAATGGGTCTTCCTTCTTGCATTAAAACAACACCAATTCCATTTCCTGAGGCATCACATTCCACAATAAATGTTTTTGTGAATTCTGGCGTAGCTAATACCAGTGTTTGGCACATTGCCTCTTTAAGATGTTTAAAGGCCATTGTTGCTTCTAGAGTCCAAGAAAAAGCATATTTATTCATTAATGTTGTTAGAGGTGCTACTATTCTCCCATAATTCTTAACAAACTTGCGATAATACCCTATCAACCCGAGAAATTCTCGTAGATGCCTTATGGATGTGGGAATTTTCCATTCCTTAATGGCTTTAATTTTGTTAGGGTCTACCTTAAAACCTTCATGATGTTGATTTGGGGTAGCATCGGATGTTCTCTAGCCATGAAAATTGGTGGAGGGGCTAAAGCACACAAGATCTCCAAGACTCAGAAATGGTTTGCACAGATTGTACCCGGTTTGGTAGATATTAAAATAATTAATATTTTTAATGGAGTTCCTAAGTCTAAACTTAGGAAAAATAAAATATTAATGGGTATTAATATAAAACTGGGTTAGAAGGTTCCAAAATTCATGGATCAAGCCAAATATAATCTTAGCCGTTGATTAGAGATTTAATCTCGGTCATTGAAGGACCAACAAGAAAAGTATAAGAGGAGGCTTGAGGGTTAGTTGGAGAACAAACCAGAGTGATTAGTCATTCATTTTGCTAGAGCAGGGTTGCTAAGAAAAGTTGAATCAGTGATCAGCAATGAGGGGCAGTGAGTACGAGGTAGAGAGGTAGTGACAATACTGGGAGACCAACGCAGAAGCAGAGAGAGCGAGAACAATAACTAGTCCAGGCTGCGCAGAGCCCAACAGAGGCAACACAGAGCTTAGAGGGATTGCTTCATCCATGCAGAGGGTAGAGGGAGTGACACAGAGGGTCCAAGAGGCTGCAGTGCCTCAGAGGGTTGACGTAGAGGGTACTGGGGCTGATGCAGAGGCCAGAATGGCCAACTTGAGCTTCAGTTGTGCCAGAGAGGGTTTCGTGGGACAACTTTTCTGAATACCTGTTTCCAAATATAGAAGTATTGCTGCTGTGTATTTTTCTCTGTCGAGTGAGCCAGTTAGGCACCCAGTTGTACTCAGAAAGACTGCATAATAATATAACCCTCAGAATAGTTGCACCGGTTTTCTCGCATTGGGTTTTTCCAGGGACATTTGTCCAAAAATAACAGTGTCATTTGTGTGCTTGTTTTCTTTCATTTGTTGATTTGTAGATGTTGTGATTGTATTGTGTTTATTTTAGTATTTAAATGTATTAAATAACTTGTTCGATTTTAAACAAGTAGAAGAAATAAAATAGTAGAATACGAGTTAATTTTCTAACGGATAGACTTAGAAAATTCAACATGGTATCAGAGCATGGTTGCAGATCACAAGAAAACTGAAGGCATCATCCAAGCAGAGCATTTGCAGTAGATTCAGTTGTCCCGAGTGATAGAGTTGTTCTTGCAGAAGGCAATAGAGGAAGGTGTGACGCAGAGGGACTGCATCATTAGTCTGGGCAAGAGAGAGGCCAACACAGAGGCTGAGGGAGGCAGAATCAGTCTCACGCAGAGCCACGTAGACGCGAGGAGGGCTAACGCAGTTGACTGAGGGAGCTGATTTGCCGGTGTCGGGATTGCGTAGAGCCAAGTGGATCAATGCTTCAATTGTTGAGGCATAGGAGGCTATAGGTAGTTTTCGGAGTGAATTTGGTGGGGCATTGTGGTCAGAAAAGTACCTAATAGGGCAAGAATAAGGTGGAGGGAGTTGCTTCCGAGGTGGATTTCTAGCCAAGAAATCTGGATCAGTGTGCAGATGCACAAATGATCGGAGAGGGGAAACTTGACGTTGGCAGAAGGATTTCCAGGAGGGAAATCGGGACTCAGAGGGAGTCCAGAAGAGAACTTCCAGATGGGAAGTAGAGAGACCCAGAAGTCATCGAACCGAGAACTTCTAGGAGGGAAGTAGAGAGACTCAGGAGGAGTCGAACCGAGAACTTCCAAGAGGAAAGTAGAGAGACTTAGAGGAGTCGACATAAGAGCAGCGAGATGGCAATGAATGGGCTAAGAGATTAGGACAAACTAGACGAAGCGTCCAACTTTGTGGTCTGGAAGGCTAGGATATTGTCCATTCTAGACAGATATCGCATCATGGCCTTCGCCTTGAAAGTAGTGGCGATCCTAGTTGACTTGGCTGAAAATGAGAAGTACGAGGAGGCAATGGCCAGGGCAAAGTGCATCATCCTTAATGGGGTCAAGGATCATGTGGTCTAACATATTGCCAAGAAGGAAACGATAAATGAGATGTGGGAAGCCCTAAAGAAATTGTAACAACATACTTCCATGCAGAGGAAGATGTTACTTGAGAATCAGTTGCGGTCATACCGGATGTAGAAGGGGGAGCAGATAGATCACTTTCTCAGTCAGTTGAAGGAGATTCGAGACCAATTAACTTCCATAGGGGCCACGCCAGATGAGGAAATGTTGGTGAGGACCGCACTTAATGTAGTGTCTGAGGAGTGGGAGACATTTTTCCAGAATATATTGGACAGGGCGAGTCTTCCAGATTGGGAAGAACTGTGGGAGGCTCTTCATCAAGAGGAGATCAGGCGGTTGAGCAATACGGGGAGTAGTGGGAAAGGAGTCTGGATCAAGAAGGAAGAGGAAGAGGATGCAGCTCTAGCATCTGCAGGAAAGAAGGAGAAGAGGAAGAAGAAGGACCTCTCCAAGGTCAAGTTCTTCCATTGTGGGGAACTGGGTCATTTTACGAACCAGTGTCCTAGGAAGAAGAGTAAGGGAGAGGCTTCGGACTCAAAGGTAGCGCTAGCAAAGGTGGAGAAGGAGGTCGAGGAGGATGAAGATTGTTCCATGAGTGTTCATGTGCCACTTGAGAAGAAGTGGGGAGACATCAAGTTGTAGTCAAGAGGACTACAGGTGATGAGGGGAAGGATCCTTGAGGTACCCAACCTCTTGGATTATACCTTGCTATGTGAGCCTTGAAGAGGAGTAGTAGGACTAACAGATGTCGGTAGAGACAGATGCAAATGAAGCGGAAGAGAGTGCTACAATGCAGGAGTCCCGAGGCAGTGCGAGGCTAGCAGGAAGCAAGAGTGTGAGTGGCACAAGAGTGTTGCACCAGTTCAGGATGGCACATAGAGGTGTGCAACGATGCGAGATGTAGGGAGTTGTTGCAGTAGTGCAGAGGTCAGTAGAGGGAGCACTTGTTAGCGACAGAGGGAGTTTCAACATCGGGAGTCTTTCTAGCCTGACGGGGATGTCAGAAGTTGGGTGGATCAGTTACTTACTTCTTAGTAACTAAGTTGCAGTGCATTAGCAGTATGCAAGATCGCGATGCAACATGATGACAGGGGGTTACAGTGTAGATGTAGTGTTGGGAGGATGGACCAGTAGTAGCATCGATGTAGAGGGACTGTATTGTGTGTATTATTTCAGTTGTTGATCTGTAGATGTTGTGACTATATTGAGTTTATTTGGGTATTTAAATGTATTAAATAAATTGTTTGATTTTAAACAAGCGGAAGAAATAAACCAGCAAAATATAGGTTAATTTTCTAACGGATAGACTTAGAAAATTCAACACTTGAGATACAATATGAACCATATATTCCACCTCATGTACTCCAAAGAAACATTTGGAAGTTTTTGCATATAATTGTTTCTCCTCCAATAGTTTGAGCACCCTGTCAACATGTTGAACATGATCCTTCCAACACTTGCTGTAGATTAGTATATCATCAAAAAATACTAACACAAATTTTCTAAGGAAGGGTTTGAAAATGGAATTCGTTAAACCTTGAAATGTATAAGGTGCATTATTAAGGCCAAAAGGCATGACCAAGAAATCATAATGACCCTCATGAGTTCTAAACACTATTTTCATAATTTCTTCAGTCTTCATTTTGATTTGATGATATCCTGAACGAAGATCCAACTTGGTGAATTAAATTGCTCCATGTAAGTCATACAATTATTCATCAATGACTGGAATATGAAATTTATCTTTAATAATGAGCTTGTTGATCTCCATATAATCTGGACACATGCACCATGATCCATCCTTCTTAATGAGTAGAGAAAGAACTTTGATTAGGTTGAATTATACCAGGCTCTAGCATTTTTGCAACCATATGTTCAATTTTGCTCTTTTGGGCATAGGGATATCTATAAGGTCTAATGTTTGGAGGAACACTTCCTGGAATCAAATGAATAGAATGTTCATGATCACAAATAGGTGGGAGGCCTTTGGGAGTCTCAAATACCTTGGAATGATTATCCAAGGCTTTTTGGAGGTCTGGAGAAATAGATGATTTCGATGTGGGAACCTCTAGTGAACATAATTGTGAAATTATGCCCCGTTGTTCTTTATTTAAAATATTTGCCATGTCGTTAGATATGTCTTTCCCGATTTCCCTGTGATACCCCTTAATTCAAATTCCTTTCCTTCCCAAAAAAAATCAAGAAAAGTTCTTGAAAATTAAAAGCTATTGTACCCAAAGATTGTATCCATTGGACTCCTAGTACAACATCATCACCACCCATTGGAATGAAAAGCATTGGACTATTCAATACATATTCTCCCATGGATAACTTGATATTATGTCACTATCCAGAGAAATTTATGGTTCCTCCATTTGCAATCAGCACTTGACACTCTGGTGTTGGATATAGGAACCGATTTAATTCCTTGGTTATCTTACAATGAATAAAATTATGGGTACTACCTGAATCAATCAACATTATTACTTTCTTCTTCTTGATATGTCCTTCTATATTGAGAGTTTGAGGAGTGGTAATTCCTACCAATCCATTACAAGATGCGGTCAGATTCATTTCTCCTTTCTCTAGATTTGGCACCTGGTGTATATCCCCTTATTTTGACATTTCTTGTTCATTTTCTTCCTCCTTTTCATAATCTATGTAAAATAATTTCTTCTCATCACACTTATGACCTTTAGTGTATTTTCTATCACAACTATAACAAAGACCTTTTGCTATTTTTTCTTCCAATTGTTGTGGTGTCAACCTTGTAGGTTGTGGAAGGCTAGGGGCAACAACACTTACATCTTTATAGTTGTGAGTGGTAGGATTCCTTGTTTCCATAATTTTGCTTCCAATTTTTCTTGCCAACCTGAATGCCTTTTCCAATGAATCAGGTTCCCATAGGTGAACCTAATGTTGGATGTCATCCTTTAAAGTCCCTATGAACACATCAATCCTATGCTCTTCTAGAATATCATTTACCCTTATATTCAATTTTTGGAAGTCCTCAATGTTCTCCACCATTGAACCCTTTTGTTTGAGATTTATCAATTGACTAAAGAAGGTGTTGCTCTTTGTATCCTCGTAATGTGCTATCATTTCCTCGGTAAAAATTGACCAAGTGGCAATTTTTTTATGAGAGAAAATCCATCGATACCATACAAATTGGGTTCCAAATATAAAGTTTTAATGCATACCTTTTGTTTGTTTTGCACATTATGAAGATCAAAATATTGCTCCATCTGTAGTATCCATGTTATGGGATCCTTGCCATAAAAATTCCTCATATCAATTTTTGGAACATGGTGGGTCTTTAATCCAATGTTAGAGTGTATGAAATCATGATTAATATTTATTTAATTCTCATCATGAGTTTCATCTAATACCTTTTCACCATTAGGAAGCATTTCTTGTAGCAACCTTGTCAAACCTTCCATGTCTGCTTTTAAACCATTCTTAAAATATTCCATATTATCTTTCATGTCATCCATATTAGCTTTCATGCCTTATTCAATCCTTCCATGTTTGATTTTAAGTTATTCTTCAAACCATCCATCTTAGCTTCCATTTCATTTTTGGTTACTCTTTGAGAGAGCGAAAATTGTTGCACTTGGTCTTGTAATTTTGATATATCATGTTGCATTACTTCTTCTTCTTCATGCGTCATAGTAGAACTTTCAGGTTACTTACTAGGTGTTTCTATTTTATTCCTTCGGGGCATCAATTAATAAGTATTATGCTTCACTATTCCCTTTGAATCACTTCAAATTATTTTTTCAAACAAAACTTATGCAAATTTCAAACAAATACACACTTTTTATTTCTCTTTGTAGGAGCTCGATATTGAATATGTTGTATATCTGTAATTGTGAATCTTCAAGGTCTGAAATTTATTCATGTGGTAGCCCTTTGAATATTCTTTCCAACCCCACAAATCTGATCGAGATTGGATTCTTAAAAAAATAGTTATGCCCAATCGACCACAATGACCTGATTATAGACTAGTTGAATAAAAACGAACTTGTACGAAGTACCACGTGTCACCATTTCAACCTACGGACCTGAAAACGATACCCAAAAAAATAAATTCTATCCTTTTTCTATCACATTTTAAGAAATCAAATCTGATGCTCAAAGAGAAACTTATGACGATTTTCCCAAGGTTGCCTGTTTGCGATGGAATTCAGGAGCCTACAAAACCCTAACTGCCTTGGATCATATCTCCGAAAATATGGCGAGACATGATCTAAAATTTGGACACGACATTCATCAAGGTTTCTTCTAAAATGTGTTTTGTTTTCAGATTCTAAAGATTCGTAGAAAAACGTGATAGTGCAAATTCAACGATGACCTGTAGGAATCAACGAAACCCTAGAATCCAAAGCTCTGATACCAAATGTTATACAACCAACTCACAAAATAGAAGAAGAGATAGATCAATAACTTCAAAATCAGCCTCTTCGAGGGGGAAACCTCCTTTACATTACATAAATGAACAATTATTGGATGATTCAAATGACATAACCTCCTTTCTATATAGGAGTCTAAGGGTTCACAATATAATCAGAGCCGACATAACAATAATACTGTAAGGGAACAACAATAACAATAGTGGGCTTCTATGGGGCACAATAATAACAATATGGGAACAACATGAGCACAACAATAACAAGAAGGGCTACAATGATAATAATAATGGGGGAATACACTAGTATTATATGGACCTAACACATGCTAAAACCTGAATTGGGCAAGCTAAAACAATCAAAGGCAACAAAGTTTGATGACATAATAGATTTTACTGCAAAATAAATTACAAAATGGCTAATTACTTTTGTTAGAATCAATGACGAGAACTTTTTCTTGGTTGCGCAATTTCAAGAACAGGCTAGAAAATTTGAAAAGAAGATATTCAATAAAAATGTTAAAATCGATATTACAGGTGCTCCTAACAAAGATTTCATTAAAACTACGATGGATTTTTTTTTGAAGAAATCATGAAGCAAATAGACCTCTAATGGATACACAGTCATGGTGAACACTTTTACATATTGTAAGTGTTCTCCAATCCTTCAACATTTGATTTTTTGTTTATTAGTATTAGATAATTTAGCTTTATCAATTATTTTACCATGACCTTAGCTAATTCATGTATACAAATCCTTGGTTTTTGTTAGAGATGACTTTTTCATATTATGGTTCATGGGAGCCCAATCCCAGTTCTCATTAGGAAAATTGCATTTACTTTTACGATTTTGTATCAAAATTTTCAATTCTCTTTGTTACAATTGTAACTATGTTCAACAATTTTGTTTCTATGACTATGTTTTGAATATGACCTTGTATATATCTGAATTATAGCTATGGTGATTGGAATTTGAATATGGATACGATTGTTCTTAATGTAAATGTATCGCTTACTCTTCAATGCGTCTCAAGCACAAATCTCAATTTGTACCAATTTTTTGATAATGTCTTGTAAAAAATATGCTTTGAGCTTTCGTATTATATCTAATGTTGTGTTATTGATTAAAACAAAAATGATCATTTGACAACAGTTTTGGATCTCAGGCATACATCTACGAATAATACAATGCTAACATGATGTCTTTAGTATTTCATTGTGTGGAATATAGAAGTTCGTAGGAATATTTCATTATGCTTCCTCCTCAGTCCCGCATTTTGCATAATCAAATCTCCCTCCCTGGTACATGATGCTAATTTGAAATATCATAAAAAAGGGAAAATGGAGAAAAATAGTACAAGAGAGAAACATTTTACAAGGTATTGAAGGAGTTAACGAAGAGCGATAGCCATAGGCATTATTATTGAGTATTTTTCTAATCCTAATTGTTTAAGTGTATTTAATGTTTTCAATTGTTTCAATTAAAACAATGATAAACCATGACCACTATTGCACTGCCAAAGCAATGGGGGGGCTGGGGACTGAAATCCCTACCGGAGTTTGCACTCGCACTTACAGCCAAACAGGGTTGGGCCCTTACCAAGATGGACAGTCTCTGGGCCAAAGTCATCCATCATAAGTATATTTGGCCTTCTTGCTTCACGGAATGGCTCCGCAGACCTTCCTGGAATCAACAAGGCATATCAGTGGTCTGGCGCGCCACCCTCAGAGCGATGCCCCTCATTCGTGATAATCTTATTTGGAGGGTGGGAGATGGCGCTCAGGTACGAATTGGCCTTGATCCCTGGCCTGGTTCGGGGAATGCGCATATTCTACCTAGAGACCTGATACTTCACCTCAACAATAGAGGATTCAAATTCTTGGCACATATTGGCGACCGTGAACGCTCTACTATATTTTCCCAAGCTTGGATTAACAACAGGCATGGGTTAATCCCGGTGGAATGGACGGAACAATGGAATGGCTACATCCGTGCTCTCATTGAATCTCACATTAAACTACGAGAGGAGGTCGATCAACTTATCTGGGCCCCCGCGAAGTCAGGGACATACTCACCTAAGCTCGGATATATCAGATTAATGGAAGACAGGAAACCTGCAAATTTGCTCGACTGGTGGAGAGGTATATGGTTGCTACAGGCGCAGCCCAGGAATAAACTGCTCCTTTGGAATATTCTGTCAAACAAACTTCCTACTGGTGATTCACTCAAAAAGCGATCCATTGCAGGACCCTCATGGTGCACATTATGTCAGTCAAATGAGGAAACATCGAACCATGTTTTCCTACACTGCGAGACTACAAAAGGTATCTGGCATCAGGTCACACAGAGCCTCAACATCAGAATGGTTTGGCTTGGTGAGGATACCATTTCTGCCTGGGCAAACTGGAAGGCTGCATATGCCTCTGAAAAGGCACTAAATCTCCCAGCGGTGATATCTGGCTTCATCTGGCAGAGTAGAAATGGCTGTATCTTTGAGAATCGTAGAGTTGACCACAATTTCATCATTACCTCCATCTGTGCTGCATATAATGAACTACCTTTTGTAAGCTCGCCCATCCGTAATAGAATCATCCAGCCTGAAGTCATCAACAAGAATATGCCTTGGGCATACTTTGACGGAGCTGCGCCACCACATGGATGCGGTGGAGGGATTGTCTTACATATTACTGAGACACATTATTTTCATTTGAGATTGGGTCTGGGACCGGGAACAAATAACTATGCGGAACTTATCACCCTGAGACACCTGCTTTATTTTGCCCTTTCCAAGAATTGCAGAAAAATTCAAATATTTGGGGACTCGAAAAATGTGATTGATTGGATAAACAATAAATCTATCTGTCATGCATATTCATTGGAACATATCTTGGAAGAAATTGTTTTTCTAAAAACACATTTTGACCAGATCACTGTTTCTCACATTTACAGGGAAAGAAATGCGTCTGCTGACCAGCTTTCGAAAGAGGCGGCGGATCGTCCTTTAGGTGACTGGCAGATTGACGAACACTCAGCAGAGGGAGCACACCGCTACTATCATCGCCCCTACATGGACGGCCAAGAGATAGGGGGTCCTCCCCTAGTCTAGTTCCCTATCATATTGGGAGCTATTTTTTGTATATCAGTGTTTCTATTTGATCGGTTACTAGATGGATGGACATATTGATGTATATATCATATGGACTTGGACACTTGATATTTTTTTGTATATTGGGGACTATTTACAGGGAATCATCACCTCATGATATTTCCTAGATACCTTTTTGGATATATATATCCAGGATACTACATTGTAACGTGGCTCTCGCCACCATACAGCATATGCGGAGGCATTTACAACATGTAATTACTATTAACATCTTTTTAATAGAAATTACGAACTCTATTTTCCACCGGAAAAAAACTTTGCTAAGAGGTGTGTTTCTGTTCGATTTATTCTCATTTGATTATTATTACATTATATAGCTTTGTATTTTTTTGGCTATATTTTTTATGTACTCTGCAATATGTAATGTTGTATAGAGGAAGGCATACACAAATGTGTAAATACATATGAAACATTACGAAACAATATTTATGTTCCCTACCCCACAAAACCGTTTTTCAGCACAAAAAATACACTTCACTTAATATTGCATAAAATTATGAATAAAAGCACCATTGCTCCACTCTTGAAAAGAAATAGCAAATGTCAATTTTTCAATAACCTTGCATCAATGTCTCATTAACATTTCTCCATGAGTACTTCCTCCTTTGAAAGACTTGCCACTCCACAACTTGCCTCGTCTCCTTCGAATTTATTATTAGTATTAATTAATTATGCATATGTATATTAATTAATTATGTTTCCAAAAAATTGAAAAAATTCTTGCCACTCTAGAACTTGCCCCGTCTCCTTCGAATCTGTTATATCCAACCGCTTTGTATATATCAAACAAAATAGACAATTGTATTAAGGATCCATATAATCTTTAAGCACTCCACACAATGTATTAACATTTTTTGTTCTGTACCTGCACACATTAATATAAGTCATAAATTATATAATTTAAAACGTGATATTCTATGAGCACTTCCTCTTGCTAAGTAAATTTCTCCTACAGTGTTAAATTATTCTTATGCAGAATGTAGAGGAAGAAAGTTTAACTCCATATAATCCCTACTTCCATGCTTCTCGCACACCCTTTCTCCATACAATAAAATAATAGAAGTTAGTTCCCCCTCCCCCTATTTACATAAGGGACCTGCAACCCTGTTAGTTTTGGCATCTTTGGACAAAGAAAGAAGTGTTAGGTATAACATTGTCATAACACTCACTGACGAAATCAATATCATAATTTCTTTTTGGATTTTATAAATATTAGCATTATGGAATGAATGAGAGACCAATTACTTGATATAGTGACATCTTCAGGGTTGAAATACTACCTATATTTCATAACCAATACAAAATATCAAGGAACACCACAACAAGGAGCAACAAATAGAGACTTGCATCCGCAATGTTTCGGTCTTCCCTGTGTACATGTTTGTCCTGCACACAAATAAATATTATTAATTAATTAATAATGTGGGGCAGCGTTGCAGAGGGAGCTTTATTTAGTAGACATGAAATTATTTAAAATTTAAGCAGAAACTTAGTACCCAATATTAAATGAAGTGTCTTTTTTATGAGTGTGAGAAAGGAGTGTTGTGCGGGAGAATGGGTGTGTGGAGCAAGGGACATAAACTTTAACTCATAAAGTGACAGAAACTTTCATCCACAATGTTGCGGTCCTCCACATAAATTTCTTGTTGGCAAATTTATTCTGCACACTCCTTCTGCCATATTCAATTAAGTGTACTTTTAATGTAGAACTTTAAGCAAAAAAAAATTATGTGTAAGAAAGGAGTATTGTGTGTGAGAATAAGTGTACAGAGAAGGAACAAAAATTTCAAATACTATTAACTAAATACTTATTATCGAATAATTAATTAAGTGTTTTTTAAATGCAGGTAAGGAATAAGTGTTGTACAGGAGAACAGGTGTGTGGAGCAAGGAACAAAAACTCTTTCCGCACAATGTTTCATATATCCATAAGTTTTAGTGCAAGAGAGTCTTTTACTGTGCCAAATTCACATCTATAGAGGAGGATTTCATTGCGCCAATGCAGAAAAAGAATTTGTTATGCGCGATTTTGATAAGCTTTCATTGTGCACAAATAGATTAATAAACCTTTTATTGTACGGAGAATTCATTACGGAAATAATATATAATTTACTTCATATTTGCTTCATATGAATGTCAAGACTCTACACAAGGAATATTGTAATTTTTCGGGCTTAGTATGCCTTCATATATGTTTAATATGTGACAAGCCTCAGTTTTGCAACAAGAATGCTGAAACCAACTCCCAAGGCTAACAACTTTAATTATCAACCCGGGGTTCGTACAAACTTAAGAGGTATCAACATTAAATGTGAAGCATACAATGTGCCCTTCCTTTATTGTCATGATGTAATGGAGTGAAAGTAATAAAATCAGATCCTAAACTAATTGCAGAAAATGAAATACTCGAAATGGAAACCTTAACCTATTGCAAGAAAGAAAATACAAGGAAAGAAACCTATTCTAATTGCATAAAGTAAATCTCATGAAGTAAATGTCAATAATTACATTTCAAATATTTTAGGTCCATTAATAGAGTTCATTGGATGTGGCAATCATCATTGTATTATCCATTTCATAGATCTGTCCATTAGCCCAAATCAATGAAATGTTTTGCATGGATAAAGAGGCAAGTCCTAATTGGTCTTAGTCTTCCCTAATCATTGATTTAGAGCCTAGGGGTCTTGATTCAATCCTAAGGGACAATAACCAAGCTTCTTGAGCGAATTTGGGCAAGTATATACATGTTGGAAGGTTGCTACAGGAGATCTTGTAGTTACTACAAGAAACTGCAGATTTACTATAGGAAACTATAATTCACCGAATGACCAAGAAAATCAAATCCAAATTGGATGGGACAATTTTTTTAATTGAATAGGATGTCTTAGGTCTCCATTCCAAGTGGAATCACTCAAAAATACCTCTGTTAACCCATGCTAAAAAATAGCAGAAAATTACTAGTCTAAAATCTAGAAATTCGAGAACTAGTGAGCTAGTAAATCTATCAAATGCCTAACTTAATCAAGTGAAAATGAAATGGGTTATTTTTTTTTATTAACTAGAATTTTTTTGTGATATAATGCAAGTGGAATAAACTTGACTGAATCTTGTTAGCATTCTCTAAAAAATAGCATAAATTTATTGTTATTTGCCACAAAGGACTTCCTGAAATCTAGATTCGGGAATAAGCAAACTAATCCAAGTAGCTCAATGATTACTATGACCTTCCAAATTTGTGCCAATGATGAAATAATGTTTGTGATCCTGCAAAATAACTTACTTAAACCATTTAAGCCAATCCTACAACAATAAGTCATTAATACTAAATGCAAAAATAGAAAAAAGACAAGAACAAGAGATGCATGTGAATAAGAAGTGAAAGAAAGAAAATTAGATGATACAAAAGGGATGTGAAGCTCCTGGGATGGAAAATCCTAAGGACACTCAGGGTCCTATGAAGGAGACCAAGATTTAGAAGCTGAACATGACATCAATCTTCATTATTTCCATCAATACAATTACATCTCTACAAGAAATGGCAGTGGAGCTGCAAAAATACGAGTTCTCTCCACAAAAAGACTAAGAAAAATCAACCCCTAGAGGAAAATTTGACTTGCTACTTATACAAAATGATTAGGGAACATCCCCCATGAAAGGAGGAATCTTTCCCCACCAATTCCCTTGATTAGTGGATCTGGTTCCCAATACTAGGAATCTGCATTAAATGGCAGGGAACACATTCCTAGATTTTCTCAATCATTGGAGCTCTAGAATTTGTGCCATAATTCCATAATATCTTTTTGATTTATTATTTAATATTGATCCTCCTGTAGTAGGAAGTAGGTCCCTATATTATCTCCTCCTCCAAATCTCCATAATCTGCCCAATATTCTCATAATATTCCACAAAAATAAATAATATTAGGCACAAATACACAATTATCCGTAAACCTTCCTAATGAACATATTAAGCTTAAAAATACATTATCTAATGAAAAAAGAGAGGTTGAATGTGCTGAAGGGTTAGTTGGGCCTTAATTTATGTCTAATTTGGAGGCCCATCAATACGAATTTCTGAAATCTGCACAATAATTGAACTTGCACCTCTGCATACATTCCCCTCTACACAAATAAACTGATATATACTATTTCTTTGTATTTGCTCAATATGAATTTTCGAACTCAGCACAATGTATGAATATGCACCTTTGCAATTCAAACAATGTATCAATACTTCTAAGACATATTGTTGACTAGCCACATCTACAGAATGTGGAGTTGCGAAGAAAATCACGCACACTCATATTACATTGTACATAGTGCAGAAGTGTGAACACAAGAATAACAACGTATAGAATTCTCGAGTAACGATAAAATTCATATGCCGCATTTTTTGCACTGTGCAAAGGTTTGAATAATGAAAAAACATGTACCTCATATTGTCTTAATCAATTAATTAGCAGTTAGCCAATTTAGCATGTGGAATCGAGACATGGACAAAAAAGGCTAATTTTATGAGTAGACATTTCATTAGTGAGTGCTCTAGCGCTGCTGTGCCTGAGATAACATGGATAAGATTTCATTGTGTGAAAGTAGCTCAATAAATCCTTCATTTTTTGACAAGACTTTTATTGTGAGTATGAAATCTATGTGAGCGAGGGAGTTTGTTAAAGAAAAAGGACTATATTGAGTTAAGCATTCTTCCTCTGCACTCCACAACAAGCTAATTTACTATGAAAATTTAAGGCATCAACATAAAAGGCTAATTTTGTGATATGTGGAGGAAGGGGAAATGTGTATGGAGAAACTGTGTCTGGAGAACGGGTATGTGCGGAGGTGGAGTCAAAGTTCTTATTGTGCACAAAAACAAAAGCAAAAGGGCAGCGCTACCCAAGTCTAGTTAATTGTATATAAGATTTATTTTTTGTTTTCTTGAATCAATTTCAATTCAATGCTCATGACTAGGCAAAAAGAGACCGAGTCTATGCCATTATTGATTGAAGATATCTGTAACAATATAACAGGGGGCATTTTTCAGGGTGTTGTCTTAGTTACATATCGAAATTTTTTGGACAAAGCAAATAAGGCAAAAGACAAAAAAAATTCATGCAAAGTTGATGGATAAGAAAGTTGAAATGACAATAAAGTTGCTTGTGCAACACAATTTATTGAACAACATGAATGAACCTTTCATTGTATGGATAATAACTTCATTGTGGAACTGACATGTACTATTTCTCAATATTTTCTTCATATGAATCTTGAGACTCTGCATAATGTATCAACCTGCACAAAGAATATTGTAATTTTTTGGGCTTAAAATTCCTCAGAATATGCTTAATATGAATTTCTGAACTCCGCACAATGGATGAACCTACACCTCTACATACATTCCCCTCCACATAAATAAACTTATATATAATATTGCTTAGTATTTTCTCAGTACGGTTTTCATGGTACAAAATATAGAGATGTGAACGCGTAAATAACGACAAATTTCCAAAATTTGGACACGAGAAAATGCAAACGATGCAAAAAGAAACTTGTACTTAATCCGCAAATCCACACCTTAAGCAATGTATCAAAAAATCCCAGACATTTTGTTGACTGGTCACATGTGTGGAATGTAGAAGTGTGGAGAAAATTGTGTGGAGTCGTCTTCCATTGTGCGCAATGTAGAATGCAGAATGCAAAAGTGTGAATGTGCAAGAACAATAGATAGCCGCATATGCTGCATTTTATGTGCAGTGAAAATGTGAGAATAACGAAAAACCATGTACCCCACATTTCTTTAATCAGTTAATTAGCAGTAAATGCAAAGAATATGTTGCATTGCAACTATTATCCTTATCTTTTTTGCTTTGTGATTTTTTTAAACAAAATGAGTATTATTATTGATAATTTTGCACTCGATCACAACAAATACCCGAGAGATTACATTACAGTGTTCATCATTGATACATATTTAAAAGCCCAAAAACCCATTACAGATCCCATTACAAATCCTTTACAATCCAGGACTTGGATCAATTCTTGCTCAAAGAAACAGAGAAACCATAATTCCTACATTAAGCAAAAATAAAAAGATATGCTAACATCTAGTCTTCATTAGAGGCAAAAATTTTCAAATCAAACTTCCTCTTCTCAGGAAGAACTTGTATTGAAGTCTTGGTTGAATTGTCTTCGATCTTGAGCTTGAGGTCCTCAAAAAGAGCCTAGAATGCATCCATTTTGTCCTATATCTTTGAAATATGTTGTTGAAGGGCCATGAGTCTTTCCGACTGCTTTATATGGATATTGTATAATTGGAAATACTTGACCTACAAATCATAATCAACATTCTTCAAATCCTCATGAGTCTGTATGCAGTGAGAGAAGGGGCTAGAAATGGAAGAAGTCTTAGAACTTGAGTTGTTGTTCATCGCTCTTTGAACCCAAAGACCTTGAGAATGGGTTGTAATAATAAATTGGAGCCAAAAAATGGGAAGGAGATGCAGTACTAAGGAAAAAATGGAATAGCAAGGAATAACAAGATTCTAGACAAAAGATGCATCGTTATCAGTAAGAACCAACCTTTCGGGACAGATACTAGAAACCCCAATGAACATGTGTCGTAAAAATACCACAAGGTCAAGCCTAGAGCAAACCTAGAGAGAAGTAAGCCCAAAATATCGACCCAGATGAGAACGCTTTGGCTGAGCCCTCTCCCAATTAGGAAGGTGAGGATAAATACTCAAATGCCCACTAAAGTAGCCAAGAGCAGGACCAGAACAAAAATATATCTCATTGGTAACAGGAAAGTCAGGAGGGATGACAGTCATAGGAGAAAGACACCAAAAAGAGAGAGAGAGAGAGAGGGGTCAAGTGTTACTAGGAAATATTGGGAATCGACAAGGCCATAATGCGAAATTTACCATGAATAGAAGTGCCCAACCCACCGAAGAGCGTTGAATTAAACTGACAACATAATACTGAGGTGGGGAAGCCCTTAACAAAGCTTCCCGAGAGACAAGCGTCGGGGAGCCACAATGGAGATTGAAATGAACATACCACTATCAGGTCACAGAGGTGGTGGAATAAACCAAGGAACCAACACAGGCATGGGAATAATACTTGGATTGGAGCAAACTTTATCCTCAAATCCTTCTCTCAGCCACACGCTTCTGGACCCACAACTATTCATTTTCCCTGTACTTCGACCAAGGAACCTCATCATGAACCAAGATGGAGAACGAAACAATAATCTATGGAGGGTGGTGTAGATATAATACACATGCGATCCTGGAGGGATATGAAATGCATGGCAGCTCGCATCAAGGAGCGACACGAAAACCATACATGGGGAATGCCACCAATTTAGAGAGTTTTAGGGGAAGCGATAGAAAAGGAAGGGCACAATGGGACAAAGATTCTTATTAAGAGTCATCTAACCTTAGGGAATAGGGAAGGAACCATGAAAATCATTAATAACAAGATTGGCCTCATCCGAGGAATAAGATTTATTTTCTTGCAAGTCAGATTTTGCGTTGTGAATTGTAAGGATATAGAAGAATTTTTTTGTATGGAAGGAGTCCAACAAACTTTTGATTCTTTGAAGAACTTGAGCCAAAAAGTTGTCTTTTGGACTTCCTTTCTTAATGAGATATTGAATTAAAATTAAAGAGTCTCCTAAGATGACAATGTCAGTGATATCTATGTCCTTGGCTATACAAAGTCTTTGAAAGAGGCCATATATCTCAGCGTGATTGTTTTTTTTCCTTCCTAACCCCATACATACATAATTTCAGTAATTATATTGGCATTAATGATAATCCCTCCCCTCTTATCACCCCTTTTTTCTTTGTAATTTAAAACAACTTTATAACAATATTTAAATAGATATAAAAAAGGGCCATCTCTATGCATACTATAGTAGAGTGCGTAGATATCGTTGAATATGGATCTAACAACATCTATTCACTATATTGTGATGTTTGTGACTATATCGCATGTATAGAGCTTGCTATAAAATTGAAAAAACCTATTTTAAATAAAAATAAAAACATTAAAAAAATGTCATCAGAGTGAGAGTTTTTATTTTTTTAAATAACAATCCTTTTAAATTTATGCCATTTTCTTACTAGTAAGCCTAACATTTTCAGTGATTTAATATAAAGCTTTCTTTTCAAATGGAAAAAATATAGAAGTGATTTCAACTGAGGTTTAAGTTTCTTCAATTAGAATTATTGGTAATTTATGTTTAGGTTAACTTTTACAAGAATCCATTAGGATTTTAATTCGAGAAACAAAAATTATCACCCACCATATTACGATATCATAATGATTTTTTGTGCAATTATTATAATATTTATTATTTTTAAAAAATATTTTTTGATGGGGGTGTTAAATATAAGTTACTGATATAAATGTTATGATATTTACAATGTTATTTATATTTTTATTTAAACAATTATATTTATAATTAATATAATAATAAATAATAATAATTAAAGTTTAAAGTTATAATTAGGTTAAATATTTTTATATATCGATTTAACTATTAAATTTTATAGAAATATATATATTTTATTTGTTTAAATATATATATTCTATTTGTTTATGGATTTTAATTTGTGTTTTTTAGAAAGATATACATATTCTTAATTATTAAACTTACTCAAAATTGTTATATAATTTGATAATTTATTATAACAAAATTATTTAAAATATAGCCTATTATAATAAGTTCAATATGGAAAAGATGTTTTATTGTCATGTTATGTAAACATGTTCACTAGTCAAATAAAAAAAAAAATTATGACATACTAATGTTTATAAATAGTGTTATTATAATTAAGGTAAAATTGAGGTTATAGAGTCAATTTATCATTAATATTTCGACGACCCATATTTTTGTGGCTTATATATATATATATATATAACCAACCTAGATTCATCTTAACTCTGGATCTATTAAATATCCAAATAAATCAAATCTCTCAAGATGTAAATCTCCTTTTTTTGAATACAAAATTTAGTGAAATATTTATATCTCTAAATATTTAATCCTTAATAAATCTAAAGTTAAAATAAATCTAAAATAATTTTATTAATAAACATTTTTTTAGTATTGTATTAAATTAAAATATATATATATATATATATATATATATATATATATATATATATATATATATATATATATATATATATATATATTTATTTATTTATTTATTTATTTATTTAAAATGTACTATCTAGCTACCTCTAAATATAGCAAGTTAAAACTATTAATACATTATATAATGCATTAAAATAATAATCCTTAAATAAGTAAAAATATACTATTGAAAACTCGATGCAACTTTCTCTGCATGATGATTATGAGATGGACACACTTTTGTTGTCTTAACTACCAAGTCAGATTTTGGTCGGCTTAAGATGATTGTTAATGATATCAGGGCTGAATATATATAATTTATTAAGAAATGTGATGCATGTGTATGTGTATGTGTGTGTGTGTATATAATTTGTTAAGAAATGAGAGGCGTACTATATGTATGATAATAAAATAATTAATATAAAATAATATAAATATCAAATTTGATAACGTGAGTTTTCATAATATTTATGTTATTTTTAAATATAGATTATATGTAAGGGTTTGGAATTTTTATTTCTAGTGAATATTTTTCTTAATTTATTGAAAAAGGAAAAGATTATTTTACAAATGCCTTTAAGGTAAATAGCTATTCCTTCATCTCAAATTTCTAAAGCTCTTTGATCCCTACAATTCTAAATTGCAAAGTCTACCTTATCATCCCCCAAATCTCAACTCTCTTCCCTGCATCCAAGGAACCACATACCAAATCTCCAAAATCCTAGCTAGAAAGAATATCAAAACCATACTTCATCCCTACAAAACACTTAAACATCTTTTCAAAACTGTTATAGACAAATCTGACATCATGCTTGGCCCTGGTGTTTCCCAAATTTTGGGCTCCTATGGAAAAACCTACATTTTGCAAATTGGAAAATCTTTCAAATCCCACCTTAAAGAATAGATTGTTAACACTTGTCATAACCATATCTCCAAATGAGCTATCATAGAATAATCTCATAAATCTAAACATGTTATCTATTTTGACCAAACCAAAACCTCCATGTGTATCATTCGATAAGTCGTTGAAATAAAAAGTGTCATACTAATTTCAATCGTGAAGATGGCTATAAACTTAGCCACTCCTAGAAACCTATTAGTCATTTCCTCAATCAATAATAAGCCTCTCATTATCTCCTTGTATTGATTTGTTTTTGGGTTTTCTCATTACTTCTCTTCAATCACATATTATCTTCACTTCTTCCCCTCCCCCCCTTTCTTTTTTAAAATCATTTATAACTCGTCAATATTTAATTTATTTCTCTTCAATCCCACATTATATTTACTTATCCAATAGTTATTTCTCAATTTTCTATTATTTTTAATAATATTTTCAATTCCTAGATTTACATAATTTATTCTCATTGATGTTCCCTAAATTTATTCTCATTAATGCTCCCTAATCTCATGAAGGGTTTTTCGTTTTCTTTCCAATTATGTGTATTTTCATAATAAATTTGTCTATTTATATTATAATCATACTTATCCCATAATTTTAGGACGAAGTTTTTTTTAAACAAAAGTGAGTATAGATTATATTAACTTTGTGCCTGGTCATTAGAAATACTCAAGAAATTTTACATTTGGACTTTCCTCCTTCTTGCCCCTATATTTGATATTGTTTGTTATCACCCTTGAAAGGCTACATATTGCCTCAAATTTCAATACATTTCTAGAGGTATACAATCTAAAAAATTTGCTCGGCAAAAAATGAATACATACTTCAGTTGAGGTGATTCGTTACCTCCAACAAAGGTCTATTGAGATCCGCACATTGTTCTATTGGGCTCTAATTCGTATTGTCATAATCACTTATTCTAGTACTCGTCATTTGAACCTACTCTTGAAATTATACTATTTATCGGTGAAGTGCCTCTGTCTCATCCTCTTGTCTAGCAATATTTTCTGTCAAGACTTGGACCTTCTCCATCTCTTTCACAATTCAACGCCATCTGCTCCTTGAGCTTCAAATTCATCATGATCAAATCAAGTTGAAATACATGCAATTTCTTCATTAACTAGACAACCTTTCGCTTACAGCTACAATTAATATACTAGGCGCATTTGTTGGTGCCCACAATGCCTTCCTGGCCTCTCCACATGGTGAATTTTCCATTCTCACTTCTCGTTAGTTTCAACACATTCTTCCCCATCAAAGGTAGATTCATCCAACTTAGTCATTCATTCTCAATGATTTTCCCCCACAAGTTCTGACATGCCCAATTATCTCTCTCCTAGGCTTGTTTCATATGGGCAGTGATGCTCAACCCAGAAGTATATATCCCATCCAAACTAAATTTGCAACCAGTGCCCTTACATGGTTGCAGCAATGAAAATCATAAAATTAGACCCAGATTCATTTCAATGGAGATTGAAGTTGTCAAATGATGCCCCTCATGAGTTCCTTTGTCCTGTCAAGGAGTTTGTTTCCTCTAAGACTAGCACAAATGGATGAATACTAAATTTTCAGGCACACCTTTCCCAAATTTCTTACTAGAGCTTCCCCGCCAAAACTCAGTCCAAACACAGACGTGAGGTATTCAACCACCAATTGGAAATCAACTAGCGACCAAGCAATTCACATCCACCCACCATAGTCAAAGGTTTCTTGACACCCTATAAGTCATAGGCTCTGAACAAAAATCAACTAGAAAGGTAAAATCCATCGGTGAAGGAGGAGTGTTATAGACATTTTTATGCCTTACATCTCCAAGCATGAAATGTCCATAAACCAAGGGCTCCTAAGTCTCTAAAAGTGTTGTTCTAACCCCTAAAGGAACAAGGTCAACAAATTACAGCTTCTCCCAGAAGTTCTCCACCAGAAACTGCTCAGAATAAGTCAAAACAAGATCATTTCAGCTGCTCCACTAGCCAAGTGCGTTGCATAGCACCTAAATCCACTAGCTAGATGCGTTGCAACGCACCTAAATGCACTACCAGGGTGCGTTGAGCGGGAAATGACAAATGGCAGTGTCATTCCGCGAGGTGGAGAGACAATGGAAGCTTCCAGAATCTTCTCCCATGACACTTGCCTCACTGAGTTCGACCAAGGATGAGTAACAGGCCTTCAGTCTCCAAGTGGAAGCAAGAACTGACAGAGAGAATCCACTAATCAAATCACAAGCTGACTCATTCTCCTTGCATACATCTATATATGGATCCCTCATCCCAGAGATCCAAGGGGCTGGAATTTTGCACATTGTAAGGAAATGCTATTGGTTTTGAGACACATATCAAAGAATTGGGTGATCTATGCTTTGTTGGAGGTGAAGAGGGGCTTCTTTGCTGGGAGGTTAATGCTGGGTCAAGAATCATCGGTTGTAACTCCTCCTGGATCTTCTTGTAGATCAATAAAAACTATTTGAGTTTCTTCTCCATGCTTTTGTATCATTGATGCTTGTTACATTTGTATGGTTAACTTAAATCTGATCCTAAGTTATTTATGAATATAAATCCATGTCTTTGTATAGTTTCCTTCTTCTGTGATCTTACAGGTACTTGGTGAAGCTGGGCAAGTAAGGGAGCAGGTAGCTGGAAGCTGTCAAAGAAAAGAGAGATTGGATCAAAGGACTAGCGCAAGACACAGGTTGGTTCTTCCTATTCCTCTTTGCTTATAGTTCATAAAGGAGATGCAAAAGTAGTTTTCTATGTTTGTTTCTAAGGCAGCTATTACACCTTAGTGGGATAGAGCAGTTCTAAATAGACACTTTTCCCAGTAACAAAATGGCGACTCCGCTGGGGAGAATGTCTAATTAGTTTGTTTGTGTATCTCTTGTTGTTTGTTTCATAAACTTATAAGTAGCATTCGAACTGCATTTGCCATAACAAATGCAAAGTAGACATCTGCTGCTTCAATCCATTCACTGGATCTGTTTATGATTTGAACAGCTGATTCATAGACTATCTGATTGCCCTTGTGATAGCTCTTAGACCCTCCTTAGATCTACCCCTGATTGTGCATTACTGATTGCTTTTACCCGGCCAAAAACCAAAGACTAAACTGCAAACTGTGACCCAGAACCCAGATAGAATTCTCGTTTCTGGCCCAGCGCAGGTACTGTGAAGAGATCCTGCATTTCAACGCACTTCCTGAAAGGGAAACCTGCGCTGCAATGCAGTTTCTCTGTGTTACAGGTGCGCTGATCAGCCTAGCCCTGTGCAGCTGAGGTTCTTATGCTTCATTCTTTCCAGTTTTGTCTCTGAATTTTGCAGCCTGTGATCAGTATATGACTATTTCGAACCCCTTTTCCTTACTGATATTCCGCCTCATTTGTACAAAAGAAATGTAGATGTTTTTGTGTGTTTGTTGAGTCGTTTACAGTTTTCCATTGCAAAAGTATAATAATCATACTGTCGTCCTTTGATTTAGATCTGTCGCAAGTGTCGATTTCGATCATAGGAGAAAGTTTATTTGTTGTTGATGGTCGATTATGCTTTTACTATTGCCTTTGGTTTGAATTTGTGACTTTCTAGTGTCAAAACGAGTATTTATTTCAAAATCATAGAGTGTCGTAATCATCTCTATCTTTCGATTTCGAAAAGAAGCTTGTTTGTGTTTGTCGCTTGAAAGCAAATTCAGATTTGTACATCAACTTTCTTTTTAGCATCAATACTAAGAAAGTGAAAAACAAATACATGCATGTGCATTTGCATATAGACAGTCTGTTTGGCTTGATTTAGGAAGGTGCATTTACAGTGTGCTCTTTGCTCTTTGTGAAAAGATTGTGTCTTTCTTTTCCCCTAGTAGCTAGGATTTTCATTGCTGAAAAGAGATAAAAGTTTGTTTATCATCTTTAGATTGAATTTTAGGAATTACATCTACATCTCGTGGTGAACCCAAAAGGCAAACTTCATAAGAAAGATCAACTTAAAATAAATTCAATGAATCTAACAACGCTTTGGAACTTAACGCACAACATTTAGAGGTCTAGGCTAGAGACGTATTCCGGCATCGTAAAGCCTGGTAACTGTTGTCCTCACTAATGGTTGGGTGATTCCTCCACTTTGAGACGATAAGTGCCAGTACGGACTTGTGCTCCCATGTACCGTCGAGTATATATTGGGAGACCCCTATAGGCTTAAATCCTTTATCCATAGGAAGCCGTGTCGGCCGCCCTACTGATCGCAATGCACTGAACACAGCATTCGGGAAGATTGAATGCCGTACCGTAAAAAGTATTCTATAGTTTTGCGATTGGTTTGGTACTCCCTCTACCTAGACCTCCAGAGCAGTCCCTTCCGTTCCTTTTCATACTCCTTAACAGAAAAGGTCCATCTGAGCACTTGTCACTTCAGGCTCATTAAAAATCGAAGGAGACTAGAGTCATCTTTTGTTTTTTCTCGACTCTTAAAAACTGAAAAAACAAGTTGTGTCAAAGCGTCTAAAATTTATTTTAATTGGAATAACATCATTGTTCCCTCGTTGGTCTTATAAGTTAGTCTCCCTTCATCGCAAGTTCTTGTAGAATCGCTAGGAAATCTTTTGGATAGACTAGATATGTCTAAACAGCCATCGACATCCAGGACTGTGTCGTCTGACACAGCAGCATCTGAGTCTCTTGCTGCTACTCCAACGATGTTCGCCGGTATACCATCTATCCCGGCAAGTTATCAACAACAAGCTGGAGTCCAATCAGGGACTGCTTCGACGACATGGTTAGTTCCTATTTCTTCATCCAGATTATCATCTGGTATTTCTTATGTTGAAACTCAAAAAATTGATCCAATGTGTATTCAAAGGCCAATCTACCCTTTAAGTACTGGATTGCCACCATATGGAGGGCAGTATGCCTTTTCATTGTTCCCTCCCAGTGAACAACCATATGTGAGTTTACAACAAAGTTCAGGTCAAACTGGAATTACATCCAGTGGTTGGGTACCAATACTGCCTCAACAACCAAGGGTTGTATATTCAATGCAACCAGTCCACCCTGTGTCGGATATTCCCACTATACCTGCTATGGTGACTGCATCGCAAGTAGTGCTACCTGTTGTATGCCAACCCCAAGTTTCTCAGGTTGCAATACAACAGCCTCTTGTCTCAACGACTCAATCACAACCTCAGGTTAGTGACTCCTTATCTGGAGCGACTCAGGCTCAAACAAGTACTATGACTCCTCATCTTGGTCAATCATCCAGTATTGGACAACAGCAAATGGTCCAACAACTAGGGCTGGTTCAATCTCAACAACCGCAATTCCAGCAATCATATCAAGGACCTGAGCAACAAGTCTGTGTAAGTAATGGGCAACTGCATTTCCAAAGTGGTTATCAACAACCATACTATAATGGTTATGCCCATCAACCTTGTCAAAGCTGCCAGCATCAAATACATTATGTTGGTATGCAAAGACCCACTGCTCAGGCGATTCCATCTTATCCTGGGTATGCTTCGCCTAACCTGAATCAACAGTTGCCCTTTGTAGCAACTCTAGAATTACCAGATCTAAACCGGCTGACGAATGATCCAATTGCTTATGCCCCTTGGTGGCCAGCGATTCCGCATAAACTTCCGTCAGATATTCCTAAATTTAATGGAAATCCAGGTGAAGACCCGTAGAATCATGTGATGACATTTCATCTGTGGTGTTCATCAAACACCCTAAACGATGATTCGATTAGGCTTCGCCTTTTCCAGAGGACGTTAACTGGTCTGGCAGCAAAATGGTATATTGAATTACCTAGAGCTTCGTTTGACAACTTCAGTACCCTAGCCACAACCTTTTTAACCCATTTTCAATTACCAATAAGGTACGAAACGGGAACAGAACTCCTTACCAACTTCAAACAGACGACGGCCACTCACATATCTGATCATATACATGAGTGGCGACGTCGTCGTAGAATGGTAAAAACGTATGTTCCCGATCAGCTCTTAGCTGAATGGTTTATCAAGTCATTACTACCTTCCATCACGGAAGATGTGGCAAAAGGGGGAGTCGTCACAGAAGAGCAAGTTATCGCTCGTGCGCAATATTTGGACTTGATTTACACTCAGTCCGGCACACTCTACGATAAAATACCTGACACCCCTAGACCAGAATTCTCAGTTCCTCCTCCTCCTAAATCAAACAATGACTCTCATGCCGGCGATGGCGTGATTGGCGCAACAGACACGAAATCGACAAAGGCTACATCTAAAAAGGCCCGTAAAATTTCTAGTCAAAATGCAAATGAGAAACTTCTTGCCTCGGAAGTAAATGCCGTGTCGACCGACAAGGGAAAACAACTGAAGCAACCAGGGGGCAAGAAGAAAAAGAAAGGGAGAAAAAAGAAGCAGGATGAGTCATCTCCTGGAAAACCTTCTGCAAACCCTTATGGGCAAAGGAAACCCCCTGCGGGGTGTCATATATGCGATGAGGATCATTGGACGAGAGATTGTCCACATATAGCTGAAGTTAAGAAACTCTTTAAGAGTTCAAAAACCTCAGCGGTATTGACTGATCCGTTTCCAAACCCGGGAACCAAACTGGTAGCTAATCAAAATGCTTCCCGATCCCAAGTGCTTATGTTGTCTATCTCAAAGCAGCAAAATGATGCTTTGACAAGGAATAAAGATTACAGGAATCCACAGCTGTCGAATAACAAGGCTAATGAACAACCTAGTAGTTCGACAACAACTTTGACCGAAGTTGTGCCACCCATCATTCCTGAACCAATGATAAAGTCGCCAAAAGGAGTAGTACACAAATCGACATTTAATCCTCGTGCAAAAATAGCACAGAATTATAATATAATAGAGGACCTGGCCCAATCGCCGTCCGCTATGTCGACACTTGAGGTACTGCAAAATTGCCTCTCCCAAGAGCAAGCTTCATTATCAGCAATAGGTGGGATTGACCCAATGAATTCCAATCTTGTGGCCTTTGATCATAAAGGATATGACCCTCAGTTACCAGCTCAACTAGCTTTCCTTATTCAAGTGAAAGCCCTCAACAAAACTGTTCATCGAACAATTATTGATGAGGGGGCATCCACATGTATTATGTCAATGAGTTGCTGGAAAAATTTAGGGTCACCACCCTTGTCGCGATCGTCAACAATGTTAAAAGCATTTGATGGATGATCATACACTCCATACGGGATTTTAAGTAACTTGCAGGTTGAACTGAGGGGTAAAACAGTAGAAATTGATGTTGAAGTAATCGACGGAAACCTCGATTACAACATCCTACTAGGAAGACCCTGGATATATGCCATGGCTGCAGTTGTGTCGACCTACTTCAGGAAGATTGCATTTCCCTTCCAAGGAGGAATTACAATCGTCGACCAACAAACATTTCTCCCCAATAGTTCACAAGTTACGGGAAGCATTCCAATGATCCATGGAAGCAATCATTCGTTCCAAAATATCGGAGTAGGTCTCCTAAAAGACCCTACCTTAATGGGTACTTTTTCCCTACTGCCTCCGAGTAATCTGGCGGAAGTGGCCACAGTGGAATATGAAATCTTCTATATCTAATCGATTTGGATTTCGAGGACGGTTCTTATCCTGTGTCGACCTCGTTAAAAAATGAAACATGGAGTCATGAGGATAGTTCTTTTACTGTGTCAACCTCATTAAAAAATGAAACAAATCCCCTTTCCAAATCTCAAAGGTAAACCTTCATTCCAACCACCGAGTTGAATGCAATGAAGCTTGGGGGGCATGCACCTCGATTTGCGTTATTATGTTGGGGGCATGCAAACTTATCACAAGCAGTTTTACTGTAGGGTTCAAGCTCGTTAAAAAATAAACCCGCCTCGAGCAGTGTTACCGCAGGGTTCAAGCTCATTAAAAAATAAACCCGCATCGAGCAGTGTTACCGCAAGGTTCAAGCTCGTTAAAAAATAAACCCGCACCGAGCAAATGTTTCCACTCGCGTTTAAGCTCGTTAAAAAATGAACTATTCCCCGGTAAATAACCACCGTGAATGTAGCATTTCAGCCGTTAAAGCCTTGGTCGTGTTTGCACCGTCACCTCCACTTTTCCATTGGCCGATCATTCACCTCCATCTGATTGTTTACCCATTTTGAGGAACAGCTACGAAGAGTGATTTCACTAGCCATCCTTGTGACACTACCGTGATTGGAAAATTCCAAACCTTACCTGGAATCAGCTGCTGCCCATTTTATCACTCGTTCCTCAAAAGACGAGTCTTCTTTAAGCTCTTTTCAACTGACTCGTAAAATATGAAAAGATTGCCGAGTCCTTGGCCTTCCAGCTCGTTAAAGGGACAGGAAGTGCTATCCCTCCTCTAGATTTTAATCTTTTTGGACCTGAGGGATTATTGCACAAAACGATCGAGCCCTTGTTTTGTTCGGCTCGTTAAAGCTATCGAAAATTCATCCCTTCTTTATTGTTTTATACTTTTTCGGACTTAAGGGATTAGATGACGAAAAAGGAATTTTGGAGTTACCTTTACGTACCTTTTCAGACTCTCTAAAAATGAAAAGGACCGAGTTATCTTTGTCGTTAAACTCGTTAAAAAGGTTAATAGCAACAAACTTGTCTTTAGACGAGAACAAGTTTCACTATCGCTAGGCTTGTTAAAACATAGCGATGGGTTTGCCCGAAGGGAAAATTATAGAATAAGCATATGTTATCCTCCTCAAGCTTGACAAAAATAAAGAGGTACTGGTCAGCAATGACTGGGGAAAAATTGGGAAGAAAACTCAAAGAATCTTTATTGGTAGCAAGTCGCTCTTGAACATGACACTTCCGCTCCGTGCCCGAGTCGGGTTGGGTTGTTTCATTCACCGGTCACATCGCCATGGTCACGCCATACCATCCACATTTGGGGTTAATGCTACCAATCCATCACATCAGTGTCGCCGATATGTTCAAGAGAAGTCATCCAGAAAGGCCACATGTGTCCCGCCCACTACCATACATTATACTCCATTCTTTAATGACCGCCACCCTGAACCATATATCATCAGATCGTTTTCACCTCCATCAAAATCATTTGCTCCGTTCCGTGTCATTGATGTGGGATTTATTAAGGCCCTCCTGTGACGGATCACTTCTTGTCGACATCAGCTCATTATCCAAGAAGTTGGTCTAGGAACACCCCATTCAGTACTTGAAGCTTGCATGCCTCAATGGCGAGTTTCTCACTTCCGGCGACAGGTTTACATCAATGACCTTCGACTGAAAGATTTTGCGTGGTGTTCGACGCCAAGTCCTTTATTCACAACACGTGAATTGTACTGCAGTACCTTGAGGATCATTATCATTATCGGTGATTCCTCTCGCGCTTGTTAACAGTTTACATCATTGACTGGTAATCAAGCGATGTCTTTCCATGTTCGACTTCAAAACATTTCTCACATGGATCGACTTGTACTTCGAGTGAAGATCGGACGAGATTGAAGACCCCGGATCTAGTTTCATCCATCCGGGTTGCGATATATATTCAGGAAAATAAAGACATTGAAATGTACAGAATTACAGCACAGATAATCATCCTACCAAAAGGATGATGGCTCTATCAGAATCATCAGTCTACCATCAGACGATTGTCTGTCCGATGTACATGGAAATGAATTTATAAAGCTGAGCATGGGAATGTCCGCCTCAGCTAGATCATGAAAGCAGTATGAAGATAATGTATTGTATTGTATCTTATTACAGGTCTCCTCCCAGCATTGAAAGAACTTCGGATCCTAATAATAAAGCATTTCACCCGATAAACGGCCTCATACTTTAGGGGGCAACTGTTATAGACATTTTTGTGCCTTACAGCTCCAAGCATGAAATTTCCATAAACCAAGAGCTCCTAAGTCCCTAAAAGTGTTGTTCTAACCCCTAAAGGAACAAGGTCAACAAATTATAGCTTCTCCCAGAAGTTCTCCACCAAAAACTGCTCAGAATAAGTCAAAACAGGATCATTTCAGCTGCTCCACTAGCCAAGTGCGTTGCATAGCACCTAAATCCACTAGCTAGGTGTGTTGCAACGCACATAAATGCACTACCAGGGTGCGTTGGGCGGGAAATGACAAATGGCAGTGTCATTCCGCGAGGTGGAGAGACAATGGAAGCTTCCAGAATCTTCTCCCATGACACTTGCCTCACTGAGTTCGACCAAGGATGAGTAACAGGCCTTCAGTCTCCAAGTGGAAGCAAGAACTGACAGAGAGAAGCCACTAATCAAATCACAAGCTGACTCATCCTCCTTGCATACATCTATATATGGATCCCTCATCCCAGAGATCCAAGGGGCTGGAATTTTGCACATTGTAAGGAATTGTTGTTGGTTTTGAGACACATATCAGAGAATTGGGTGATCTATGCTTTGTTGGAGGTGAAGAGGGGCTTCTTTGCTGGGAGGTTGATGATAGGTCAGGAATCATCGGTTGTAACTCCTCGTGGATCTTCTTGTAGATCAATAAAAACTATTTGAGTTTCTTCTCCATGCTTTTGTATCATTGATGCTTGTTACATTTGTATGGTTAACTTAAATCTGATCCTAAGTTATTTATGAATATAAATCCATGTCTTTGTATAGTTTCCTTCTTCTGTGATCTTACACGTACTTGGTGAAGCTGGGCAAGTAAGGGAGCAGGTAGCTGGAAGCTGTCAAAGAAAAGAGAGATTGGATCAAAGGACTAGCGCAAGACACAGGTTGGTTCTTCCTATTCCTCTTTGTTTATAGTTCATAAAGGAGATGGAAAAGTAGTTTTCTCTGTTTGTTTCTAAGGCAGTTGTCACACCTTAGTGGGATAGAGCAGTTCTAAATAGACACTTTTCCCGATAACAAGGAGGCACAATAGCCTGGGATTTGCAGTTACACCAGGGAAATTTCCATATCCATCTTTGTCTATGATTTCTTTCCAAATAGCATTTCAAATTTGAGAGCCATCCTGGACAATAATGATGCTTCATCCGTAGGTTATATTCCTTTCCATTCATCCCACATGCTTCTGGCCTTACCTCAGCATAAATCCTCATAATTTCCATACCTCTAAGTGAAATCAACAGTGAAGGTGGATGTTTTGTGCCAAGACTCTAATGTGGTAGTTGAGTTGAGCCTTGTCCTTGTGGTGATTTCTGGATTATGTCATTTGTATACAACGAACTTACACGGGGTGCCACAACATCCGTCGGTCCCCCTACCCATTTTTTTATTATAATTCCTTGCACAAATTATGAACTTATATGCATGGGTCTTGTAGTAATATATTATATTTTTTACGAAGGCCATGATACCCTCCATATTCAATGGTTGATTCCTTGAGATTAGCGCAGGTTCCCCCATCCCAAATCCCATTTATTTCTAATTTCCTCACCTGGAGTTGACATGCTCAGTTTTAACACTTATCAACCTCATCATTTTGGCTTCTTAGAATATGGAATATTTTTTTTTTGGAATAAATTCAATTTATTCCAACAACCCCTTGATTCTCTTTAGAAGATTCCCCAAGTGCTTATCTATTGGAAAGGTCCCTTTGCATAGACATTGAATGGTGACGAGTGAGTCCTTCAAGATGTTGATATTTTTCACTTGTGTAGTTTCGACCAATATTAGGCTTTGCAACAGACAATAAACCATGCACTTCTGTCTGGTTTTTAGTCATTTTTCCCAATCCTCATGCATATCTCTTGAAAACATTTCCTTCAGGGCTATACAAAACCCCTCCCCTTCCTGCCACCCCTTTTTTATTTATTAAGATTTATTAAGATGATATTTTCAAATTTCAAATTTATATCAACTATAATAATTTTATAATTGTTTCCTAATTTTATTTTTATTTATTTAATTAGTGAATGTGTTTTTATCAAATCTTCTTTCTTGATAAATACATCTATTAACATTTATCTTTCAATGCAGTCCCAAAATTCTTTATTTTTTATTTTTCATAATAACTATTCAAATTTCTTTATATTTTTATTTATATTGGCTCTTAAAATTTATTTTTATATTTTTATTTACAATAACTATTAAGATTTATTGTTCTTAGATTATGAGAACACAACATTTAGGTGTAGTCTTTGTCTTCAAACTGGACATCTACAAACCACATGTCCTTTGGCAAAGAAAGATCTCAGAAGGAAAAATAAACCTATCAAAAATCCTAAGGGATGGCAATTCCCAACACCACAACCTGGCGAAGAAGAGGAAGAGGAGGACTTGGGACCCCCCATCACTAAGGAAATACCAAATCCACAGACATCTTCAGTCAACAAATAATTGAACCAGGACGGAATAGTGGTATCAATTTCGTAAAATCCAAGAGTAGAAGGGCACTTAGGCCAAGAAACGTCGAATGAGAAGGAGATAGGGGGAATTCAAACATCCTTTTACATATGGCATCTCAGACTCAGATAAGGAACATCTGAGGCAGACAGAAGAGAACCAACTAATTATTGTAACAACCACTCTTGATCAAGGAGGATGGTGAAAAGTAGAAAAGAAGAAAGGGAGAAAAGGGTGACTAAGATCTTTTGCTTAGCCCCAATTTTATTTTTTATTTTTTTGTTTTTTGGTTTGATTATATGGGCACCAACTTCTTGAGTGGTGCAACTTGGGACAATAAAAGAATGCACTATGTGCATCTACATATGTAACTTTTTATAATTAATAGAAAGTTACGATTTTTCCACCAGAAAAAAATATTAAAATTTCTTTATATTTTTATTTACAATGGTTATTATGTCATTGCATAGGAATGACATCTAGTTTCGATTTGTATGTATTATTCACGGTCGTACTAAAAAACAAAGGATATTTGTGTGCTTTTCCTAAAGTTAACATAATGTTTTGGGTTTTTTGATGTGATGACATCACGGCACCGCCACATGCCCGGACCAATTCCGAGGGCTGACAACAAAATGAATTAAATTCTCCATTACCTGCCCATCGCCTGTCATCTAGCCACCTGTAATTTTGTGCCCCGAAAAACCAGTGTACATCTAGAGAGCTAGTCTGTGCATCCTATCAAAGAGTCAAAAGTGCAATGTTCCAGCCTTACCATAACTCACATCTTGCTATCGGAACCTCGTATATACACATGATACATGTAAATCGTACTCCCACAATCCGAACACAAATAATTGTAGGTTTTAACGCCGTACAGAAATTACTTGCATATGAATTCTAAAACACAGAAAATAAACTATGCGGGATCATAACTCATAAAACACATATACACAGAGATTTTCCCCTAGATCCCAAAACCAGGACTACCATATTGATTTTTCATTATGTTCCTTTCAATGTTACAATACATATATATACATGTCGAAGCATCCAATACCATGACCCGAAAACCATCGCGCCCAAAACCATGTGCGAAAACCATGCACAAAACCATAGGTAGGTTCGCCCCACCTAATATAGGGTCCAAAAAAAAAAAATCCCCGGGGCACTGCCCCGAACCCCGTAGAGGGAGGCTACCCACTGTGCAATCAGCGCAACGAAGGGGGTGCTCCGCCCCCCCTCTAATCCCCTGTTTAACTAGGTGGGGCTAGTCGTGGAAAGAATATAACATAATCCAACATTCTCCCACTTGTTGTTTTCTTTCCACAGGGGGCCATAGGAGAGCTTAGTCATTTATATAGCCCTGTAATGCCCATTGTTTCTCTACACCAAGAGAAATTCTCAAAGCTCACAGGTTTTTCCAATGCAATTGCAGTATTCGTCAAAGTGTCCACCTTTACCAATAACACCTTTTTGTCTTCTATCATATCCATCACAAAGTGATACTGAACATTAATGTGCTTTGTATTTGAATGGCAAGCAGGGTTCTTTGCCAAGAAAATTGCACTTTGGTTGTCACAGTCTATCCTTATATCTCCTTGTACTAACCCCATACTTAAACACAATCTCTGCAACCAAACTGCTTCCTTGCTTGCATGAGTGGCTGCCATGTATTCTGCCTTTGTAGTTGATAGTGCCATTACAGATTGTTTATTATGCATCCAATTGACTGCACCTCCAAATAGGTTAAACACATACCCACTTGTGGATCTTCTCTAATACAGATCTCCAACCCAATCTGCATCAACAAAGCCACGAATATACGAAACTCTGTCCAATCCTAGCCTTCCTTGGTAGCACAAACCATAATCACTAGTGCCACGCAAATACCTGAAAACCTACTTCATTGTTGTCTAATGCTCATTTCATGGTTTTGACATAAACTTGCTCAATAATCCCACTGCATGTGCAATGTCTAGTCTCGTATAGACCATCGCATATATCAGGCTACCGACTGCACTTGCATATGGAACATGGGACATGTCCTCTTCCTCTTCTTGTGTCTTGGGACACTGTTCAACAGATAACTTTACACCTACAGGAATAGGAACCTTCATTGGTTTACGATCCTGCATATTAAACCTCTGCAATATTCTCTCGACATACTTCCTCTCATTTAACCAGAGCTTCCTCTTTGCCCGATCTCTTTTAATTTCCATGCCCAAAATATAATTTGCAGCACCAATATCTTTCATGTCGAATTTGGAGGACAATTGGGTTTTCAAATCCTGGATAATTTCTTTGTCATTTCCAACCAGCAACATGTCATCCACATACAAGACCAGATAAATAACACGGTCATCAATTAATTTAAAATTTACATAGTGATCTGCTTTGCATCTGGTGAAGCCAAGTCCCCGTCTAAATGTATCAAATTTCTGATACCACATCCTTGGAGACTATTTTAGCCCATACAGAGACTTCTTTAACTTACATACCAGTTCTTTCTTACCCTTCACTACAAAGCCTTCAGGTTGCTTCATGTAGATCTCTTCTTCCAGATCCCTGTGGAGAAATTTTGTCTTCACATCCATCTGTTCTGCCTCAAAATCAAAAGCAGCAGCAACAGATAAAAGTAATATAATAGAAGCTACCTTGGCAACAAGAGAAAAAATATCACCAAAATCAATTCCCGGCACCTGGGAATAACCTTTTTCTACCAACCGAGCTTTGTATTTCTCCACCTTTGCTTCTTCATTTGTCTTATTCTTGAACACCCATTTGCTGCCAATGGGTTTCCTTCCAGCCAGCAATTCCACCAGATCCCAAGCCTCATTTTTGTGCAAAGTTGCCATTTCATCAACCATGGCCTCTTTCCACAGTTTTCCATCCTTTGAATATACTACTTCCTTCACAGTTCTGGGATCATCATCAGTAATAGATAAAGCAAAATTTGAACAGAAAGCAGATGGACTATACCTTTCTGAATGCCTTCTTTCTCAAACTAATCTTCTCACAACCGAAGTTTGTGGCTCTGCATCTTGTGATTCCTCTTCTGTTGTAGAGTCTGATTCTTCCTCCTTTAGCTCAAACTCTATCTTCTCAGGTTCCTCTGATGGGACTTCATGTTTAATAACATTTTTCACCTCTCTAAACACCACATCTTGACTGTACACAACCTTCCTTGTTACTGGGTTCCAAAGCTTATAACCCTTTAAACCATCCTTCTACCCAATAAAGATGCACTTTTCATATTTACTATCCAACTTTGTTCTTTTCTCCTTTGGAACATATACATATGCATCACATCCAAATACCCTCAGATGTGAAAGAGAGGGTTTCTTACTAGTCCATACCTCTTGTGGAATCTTATCCTCCAACGCTGATGAAGGTGATCTGTTGACGGGGTAACATGTTGTCTCCACTGCCTCTACCCAGAATTTTCGTCCTAACCCATCACCACTAAGCATGCTTCTTTCCCTTTCCATCAACGTCTTGTTCATTCTTTCTGCAACTCCATTTTGCTCAGGTGTGTATGGAGTAGTCTTTTGTCGTACTATACCACACTTATTATAGAATTCTTCAAATTCCTTGCTGCAAAACTCTCCACCATTATTTTTCCTCAACACCTTTATCTTCTTCTCTGTCTGGTTTTCCACCAGAGCCTTAAATTCTGTAAACCTGTCAAAGAATTCAGATTTCTTCTTTAGGAAATATATCCATGTATTCCTTGAGAATTCATCTATAAATGATACATAGTACACAGACTTAACCAGTGATGGAACCTTCACAGGTCCAAACACATCACTGTGCACAAGCTCTAATATTTGTTTTGCCCTTTTACCACCAGAGGGGAAACTCACCCTATCCTGCTTCCCATAGACACAATTTTCACAGAAATAAAAATCCAGAGAGTTATTAGTCATACCTTCTACCATACCTTTACCATGAAGTATTCGAAGGCCCTTCTCTCCGATATGTCCAAGCCTTTGATGCCATAGCATGGTTTTTTCTCCAGAGACCACTAGATTTTCTGCTCCACTTTCAGGAACCACAGAATTGTTGCACCCATCAATAACAGTGCTACCTTTTAGCTTGTACAGAGTTCCAATCCGAATTCCCCACATCAATACCAGTGCTCCACGAACCATCTTGTAGGTATCTTTCTCAAACACTGTTTTTACACTTGCATCATCCATATTGCTTACAAAAATCAAATTTCTGGCTAATGCGGGAATATACAGAACACCCAAAAGTGTTCTAACCTTTCCACCTTGCAACTTCAACTTTACTTTTCCGCAACCAACAATTATAGCCTTCCTATCATCCCCTAAGAAGACATCACCACCATCATATTTCTCATACTCACAGAACCACTCTCTATGGGGAGTGAAGTGAAAGGATGCACCTAAGTCAATCAACCATGCATCATGATCTACATGTGTACTTGAAGAGGCCAAGCACTCATCCCCACCTTCATCTGAGGTGGTTTTCATCTCTGGAGAAGGAGCATCATCATATCCCTTTCCTTTGTCAAGAGCTTTATATTTACAGTCCCTTTTGCAGTTCCCTTCCTTTCCGCATTTCCAGTACACCACCTTTACAGGTGTGGTGAAGTAAAATTATGAGTGCGGACACAAACAATTCCTCTAGCCCGATAATGGGTCTAGCCACAACCGATACATTCTATGGAAGATTTCCTTAGGTTAGAACCAATTAAGAGGGCCTACCTCTGAGTACGCTTATTTCGTTTGATGATGTCCTTGCTTGCTCGTTCCAACTATCTCTCATTTCCTTCTTCAAACACCTGAAACAAGTAAACAACATCAAACAACAACTATGATAATAGACAAATTGTAATTTAAGCTACTTAACAAGTCAAGAAAAATTAACCCATGAACATGTAAGATGAAACATCATGTAGGAAATCAATTGATAGTTGCATATATATTGAATCAAGAAGAGATTACAACCATTGTCTTGACGTTGCCATTCTCCTCCGACAAAACCAGGTTCCCACACACTTCTGCTAGCATTCCATGATGGCCTCAACAATGATAGTTTTAAGGCTCTTCCATTTAGGCTTCACACTAAACCAAATTCACACTTCTCCCTCACACAACTAGAGAGCTACAACTATGAATAGCTTGTTGTTTACTCCAAACTTAATTAGCACTAGCACACCAACATTAACACTTCAACACTAACACTAGCTTGTGCTTGGGAAAAAGGGAGGTTTATATATCATGAATGGATGGGAGATGGATCCTCTTCTCATGGGAGAAGGTCTTATCTCTTGAGGTAGTTCCATCCTTATAGGGGAAAGGAGCCCAAACTGACATCCTCGACCCCATCCGGCCAAACCATTTACCAGACTTCTGTTACGAAGCTTCTAGAGCTGGAAGCTTCGACTCTTTATTTAAAAACTTTCCATAAGAGGACCAACGCGACTGGAACAAAACTCAATCACTCCGGTCAGTGCTAGGGACAGTGTTAATCCCTACATATCAGCACGAGGAGGACAAGGGCCATTAGCGCCGGTCTTGTAAACTGGGAAAAACAGAAGATTTTGGGGAAATGGTGCAAAAGGGAATTGTTCTGCTCATGAAGAGGGACACAATGGGAGTTTCTTCATGAAGGGAAAGCATGTAGGGTTCACTGTAGAGGTCCTCTAGGATCAAGGAACGGGGAGTACAGGGATAGTGACAAAATTTTTTGTAACAGATGCCCCCTAAAGCGTGAAGGCCGAATTAGAGTGAGGGATGAAATGCTTTATTAATCAATGCGGGGAACCATAGTCTGTCATCGGGAAACCTGGAAGCAAGTACAGATACATATACATAACTGAAAACTCTGTAAAATGATACATGAATCGTGGTATGGACGCATCCATCCAGAGAATGACCATGTAAATGGATCCAGGCATGGGCGCAGCCATCCATTAAAGAGGATCATAATGAAACCAAGGTATGGTCGTAGCCATCCAATAATGAGAAGGATCACATATGATAACTCATGGTATGGTCGTAGCCATCCATCTAAAAGAGACATGTATATCAACATAACCATGTCACATCACTTTTTAACCTGGAGTTTTGTGATCTCAGTCCAGGGTCTTGCACTCCAACACAACCCGATCAAAGTAAAAATTATAACATGTGAATAGATGTGTTGACATCGAACATGCTAGAAAGTCGCTTGATTACCAGTCAATGATGTAAATTGTTAACAAGCGCGAGAGAAACCACCAATAATGACAATGGTCCTCAAGGTACTATCAGCACAATCCACAGAATGTGAATAGAGGAACTGAATTCGAACATTCATGAAATCACCCAATCGAAAGCCAATGATGTGAACTTGTCGTCAAGTGCAAAGAACTTGCCATTAGGGCATGCAAGCTCTAAGGTACTGAAAGGGAGTCTCTCGGTCAACTTCTCGGATAATGAGTTGAAGTCGATAGGAAGTGACTGTGTCGAAGGAGGGCCATAATGTATCCCACATCATCGACACGAGACAAAAGGATGCAAAATTATTTTGGATGATACAGAGAATCAAAGGTAAGTGTAACTGCAGAAGGACAACTCTTGAACATATCGGTGACACGACTGGAAGTTTGGTAGCTTTTGGATCCATAAGATTGGTGGTCATGATGACATGGCAGAGATCAAATGGAAGGCAAAAATGAACGACCCAACCCAGGAAGTTCAACGATACAAAGGAGGATATCCCAACCCGACACGAAGCAAAAAGTGTCATGTTCAAGAGTGAGTTGCCGACACAACTTATCTGATTTCCAAATTTTCTCCCGCCATCTCTGGCAGGTACCCAAATTATTTTTAATTGCAAGCTTGAAGGGGATAGCATATGCTTGCACTGCAAGTTCATCCTTCGGATGAATCCGACCTAGTCAGTTTAACGAGCCCTAGGGAGGAGAAGCTCATGTTCGTCATGGTGACGAATCGGATGTCGTTTAATATTTTAACGAGTCCAACAAAGGTGTAACTCGACACCTTTTTCATGTTTAAAGAGTTTGAAAAAGACATGGAAAACAAAAATCCATATGGTCCCTTTTCGTACATTTGTGTTTCTCGAGCCCGAAAAGGTAGAAAACGATACTTGAGAGAACCGCTTGACCATTTTAGTCAAGGAGTACCTTTTTCATAAATAGTGCATCCCAGCCTGAAAAAGAGGTAAGGCGCACGACGTTACGCATCCGTTAACGCTTTTGAAACGACAAGGGTTCGGCTATCTTTTCGTTTTTAAAGGGTCGGAAAAGAGCTTGAAAGCAGACCCCCCATTTTATTCTCTTTTACGAGTCAAAAGGGAAAAATACTTGGCAATCTTTTCATATGAGTTTTACGAGTCGAGAAAAGAGTTGAAACGTGACTCAGCATCATTGTCAAACATCCATCACCTATCGCTGCGCAAAAAAGGTAAAGTGCATTATCCAATTCTTGAGGCAAAATAGGTCAAAATATTTACAAAAACCTAATATTTCATGAAAAACTGAATAAAAAGGAGGAAAAGTAAATATTTTTTACCATTTACTATTTTACCTTGCTGTGAAAGACTTTTTACTCACTTTTTCCCTAATTGTTCTGGAGCAGATTACAGGAGATCCGGGAGGTCATTCGTCGAGCCACCAGTTACAGGTAAGAGCCAAAGCCCTAAGCTTCATTTTCATACCATTTATTCCTGTTTTTAACCATTTTTTGGATTTTTGAGGGAGGATTTATTAAAAGTTTTTCACCACTGTGTTAATTACCCTCGGTCGGTGCAACTTTCAGGCATGGAATCGCACCTACCGAGGGTAATTAACACGGCCTATCGCGCCGTCGGCACAATTATTTTTAAAACAGGCGCTTCAGTGCCATGAATAGGGAAAAAACCTATTTCCCCTTAAAACCACCATTGAAATTTGAAATTTATGGGTCAAAAATGATTATTGACTTAAATCTATGGTTTTTGCAGGAAAGAATTGCCGAAAATGGTAGACTAGAAAGAACGTGAGCACGAGGATGTGGACACCCAGGCACTGAATGATCCAAATTGCCTGGATGCTTTGAGGGACTATGGGCTCCTCAAATTCTTTCTCACGCCAAGGATGTGGGCCCAACCTAAGTTGCTTCAGTACCTTATTAGTCTCTGGGACATAAATCAGGAAATATTCGTCATTGGTGACCAAGAGCTGGAGTTAGAAACTTCAGACATATATTTCATCATAGGACTATCCCGAAGAGGGGAACCAGTCAACTTATATGGGTCACGACCGATTGGGGCAAGCATATCCATGTTTCTCGCCGAACATTGCCCTAAAGCCCTCAAATCTAAGAGTGGCAAGATTGAGATTTCCACCATTCAGGATTTGACACTAAGAGTGTTACTGTTGACTATCAACAGAGTGGCAAGGTCCTAGGCGGTACACGAGACTAATAAGTTGAAATTCCTGTATGCCATCAAGTGTACAACACCGAGGATCTTCAATTGGGTAGAGGCCATGAAGATCAACATAAAACTCCAGCTGACCAAAGCTAGGTGGGGAATCTGAAGCAATTTTGCCTCGAATCCGTACTAGTGACATTTTTCTTGGAACGATTGTTGTTGTTCCAGTACCAATTGAATGAGGTATATCCTCCCATGCCACGTGACCCATGGATAGCCCGCTAGAGTCGTTTGATGCCCAGGATCACTGGGGGATAGCACATATCGTACATACCTTCCTTCTTTTCATGGCTATGACAATAGAAGATCCTCGTGGAGGACTGGCCATACAATGGCACCGAATTCCGTGGAGATACAGACATGTCGCTACCAAATGGAGAGGATTTTGACGATGAAGGTAAAAAATCAATTTTTAATTTTGTGATTTTTTAATTGTTTTTGATATATATGTGCTTATAACATTTCCCTCTATTAATGCAAATGTTGGACCAAAGCGTCCTGCTAGGATATCCCCAATAGCCAGGCGCGTTTCCTGCCCGGTTCATGATGTCACTCCTTATCAGGAGGGGAGTGACAATGAGGAGGAGATCGCGAGGAACCTTGAGGGGTTGACTCGTGGTATCCCAGAGTATGCTCGGGTGGGAAACATTCCTAGCCAGTACGAGAGACACACAGGAGTATCAGATCGAATTCATCGATTGCTGAATCATGTTGCAGGGGCCGTGTCATGCTACCATGATCACCATGTTGATTAGTTCCTAGGTCCAGCATTTACATTTTTTGAGGCCTGCATGCCATGGATATATGAGGCCTGCGAGCCACCGATGTTATTTTGGACACACATATTATTTTTTGGGGTTTTGATGTATCAAACATTATCACCATATATATATATATATATATATATATATATATATATATAGATATATATATATATATATATATATATATATATATATATATATACATATATATATATATATATATATATGTTGTATTTTTTGCTTACTATGGTACAAATGATTTGTTTTATCTTTTCACATGTTTCATAAATGTCTATCCAACACATAATTAGCTAATGCATCTGTTAATGTATTCATGCGTTTAGGAATATGATGATATGTAATGTAATCAAATTCCTTTCCAGTAGATGAATACGGAGATACATTCTCAATATTTGAGGGTTTCTGACGGAATATTGCCTGTTGAGTTGAAGGACGACAAGTTGTGAATCCAGGTTGACAACCAACTCTCGAATGTCAAGAGCAATGGCTTCTGACAACAGTTCGATGACCGCACTGTATTCAGCAATGTTGTTAGTTGTACGACCTAAACAGATACCTTGAAGATCAATCAACTCACCGTTAGGGTCATAAATAGCCCATGCCACAGATGATAGGTTCCGGGTACTACGACAAGCACCATCAGCAAAACCAATGTGGGGAGTCATAAACATCTGCAAAGCAAGGAAAACATAGTAAACAGGAAAGATGTTTGAAAACTAACACACCAAACCACACTGCACAAAAATGAATGACATACTAATGTACACAAGTAACCATGCAAGATGTCTTAAGCATGGTACTTGTTGAGAGAGCCCATGCTCAGACTCAGGTAATCAATCAACATAGATGAACACCGGAGTTTTACCTTTGATATGATGAGTAAGCATCGACCCGGCCAAATAATAGAGTAGAAATATTAGGCTTTTCCGCTATGCCCCCTGGGCGAGGGAGGGTTACGAGTCAGATGGCAACGTCATTGCAATAATGGGAAATCGATAAAAACACGAGGGAGAAAAATCTTGAATCCATGATGGGATAAAGGTGCCCTCAGTTGAAATATCTTGACAATGTCAGGCGAAACTATCATGTCAATAGGCAGCTGAGAAGAGAACTGCTCAAAACACATAGACATGACCGTCGGGCAAGGCAGGAGCGAGGAACGAAGATGAATATTGTTCCAAAGTGGTTCCTCGAGAGATATTACTTCCATGATACTTTCGTCCGCAAGAAAAGTCTCGGCTAAGGGATCAAAAGAGTCCAAAGCACCAAGCCATGGGGATTGAGAATACGTATCGAGAGAGGTCTTAGAAGAATCAAAGGATGCAGAACTTGAGGCCGAAATAATTTCCACATAATTGATTTTGGCAGGACTAAGCGGCATAACCTCGTCTCAGGTATCAACAAGATTTGGTGAAGGTATGACCCGAGGGTCAGATTTGACCGAGATCATGTTGACAGAGGCAACATGAGGAGGTGGGAGCGGAAAAATTTCCATTAAGTCAGAATCTTTAAAAAGACCTGCCCCCACACTCTCATAGGGAGCACCAGCGTGCTTGACGTACGAAACATTGCCATCCGAGGAGGAAGAAGCAAAGAAGGACAGCTGGTCGACAGTGAAAATCTTCCCTTGATGGGGAAAAAGAATCACGCGGAATAGGGAGGAGGCTACAACATGCATAGCATGGGTCCAGCTCCAGCTGAGTAGAAGATTGTAATTGAGATTAGCGTCAACAATCTCTACCTCGACTTGTACTATCTTGCCTTCCAGAGTAATGGCAAGGTTAGGTAAGACACTAAAGGGTCACGAATCGCACCCATCGAAAGCTTCCAAAGTGTTCAGGGATTGGTTCAAAGCAGGAGAACCAATGGCCTTCCAGCATGCGATTGACATGATGCAGGTGGAAGCACCTTCATCGATGACAGTCCTGTGGATGGTCTTCTCATTGATGATTACCTGAATGAGAAAGGCAATCTGATGAGGCAGGTGCGGAACATGGTTCTCTAGATCAAAACATATCAAATTGGAATCGGTGGGATCAATACCCCCGATAGCTAACAACAAATATTTCTGTTGTGATGGGTAGCTTTGGAGCACCTCGAGAGCCGACATAGCTAATGGTGCTTGAGCCAAATCCTCAACAATATTATAGTGTTGAGCGGCTCGGGCATTGGGATTGTACGAGGATTTCCTTAACACACCTCAAGAGGGTGGTCGTATAGCAGAATCAGGGTTAGGGCGCTCGATATGAAGAGGGCCAAAACTCGGGGCAAAAGAAGAAGGGGTGGCTTCTTTCTCTTTCCCAGCTGTCAGAGCAGGAGTTTGGTAATCTTTTGATCTAGTAGCCACATTAATAGGCGTACTCATCATGAACACTTGAGATCCTGAGGAAGCAGATGATTGAGGTTGGTCTACCATTTGGGTCTACTGAGACGGAAATGGCTCTTTTAGGACAGTTGGGGTCCCTTTGAGAAAACGACTAACTTCGGATCGTCGGGGAAAATCCTTGGTATAGTGATCCTCCTCGCAAATGAGGCAGGGATACTTAGGTTTCTGTTGTGAAGATTCACCAACAGACGATTTAGGAGGACCCTATTTTGGGGCATCGGCCTTACCTTTTCCTTTTCATTCTTCTTACCTTTCGAGGATTGGTCCGCTGCAGTATACTGGACAGCGTGGACCTTTGAGGTTTTACTAGGGCCGGGTGGATTTGGGGAAGAACTATTGGGAACAGTGTTTGAGGCCGACTTCTATTTGGAAGAAGATTTAGCAGGGGTTTGGGACACTGAACCAATAACTCCATCCACAAGGGGTGTAGCCTGCGACTTCGATGCCATGGGATCGGATGATGGCCGCGGAGCATCAGGTAATAACTCATACAAAGTGCCAGACTGAGAGTAAACTAGATCTAAGTACTAGGCACGAGAAATGGCTTGTTCTTCAGTAACGCACCCACCCATAGCTATATCGCGAGAAATTGGGGCCACGAATGATTTAGTGAACCATTTGGTGAGAAACTGATTAGCAATCTCGAATTTGATTAGGCGATGTCTATGTCTCCATTCATGGATGTGATCGGAGATGTGTGTCGTAGTATCTTGCTTAAGTGATGTGAGAAAATAGGTGCCAGTTTCATAGTGAACCGATAGCTGGAAATGCGTGAGGAAAGCCATGGATAAAGAGTTAAAGTCATGGTAAGTACTTCGAGGAAGCTCGATGTACCACTTGGCTGCAACACCTGTGAGGGTTTGTTGGAAAAGACGGAGATGAATGGAATCGTCAACGTAAGAATTCGAAGAGCACCAGAGGTGATATGTCATCACGTGGGCTTGAGGATCTTCTTTTTCTTTCCCATCGAATTTTGGACAATTGCTCAAGATCTTGGACAAAACCGGAGGCCAGTATGGTGAATGAAGAATTGGATCATTCGTAAGGCGAGACACATCTGGAAACTCTAGTGTGGCCAAGAATGGAAATTGAGTGTTAAAAGGCATTGGAGGTCGGTATGGTCGCCAATTTGTGGTGAAGTAAAATTATGAGTGTGGACACAAACAATTCCTCTAGCTCGATAATGGGTCTAGCCACAACTGATACATTCTATGGAAGATTTCCTTAGGTTAGAACCAATTAAGAGGGACTACCTCTTAGTACGCTTATCCCGTTTGATGATGTCCTTGCTTGCTCACTCCAACTATCTCTCGTTTCCTTCTTCAAACACCTTAAACAAGTAAACAGCAATAAACAACAACCGTGATAATACACAAATTTTAATTCAACCTACTTAACAAGTCAAGAAACATTAAGCCATGAACATTTAAGATGACACATCATGTAGGAAATCAATTGATAGTTGCATATATATTGAATCAAGAAGAGATTACAACCATTGTCTTGACGTTGTCGTTCTCCTCCGACAAAACCAGGTTCCCACACACTACTGCTAGCATCCCATGATGGCCTCAACAATGATAGTTTTAAGGCTCTTCCCTTTAGGCTTCATACTAAACCAAATTCACACTTCTCCCTCACACAACTAGAGAGCTACAACTATGAATAGCTTTCTATTTACTCCAAACTTAATTAGCACTAGCACACCAACATTAACACTTCAACACTAACACTAGCTTGTGCTTGGGAAAAAGGGAGGTTTATATAGCATGAATGGATGGGAGATGGATCCTCTTCTCATGGGAGAAGGTCTTTTCTCTTGAGGTAGTTCCATCCTTATAGGGGAAAGGAGCTCAAACTGACATCCTCGATCCCTTCCGGCCAAACCATTTACTAGACTTCCATTATGAAGCTTCTAGAGCTGGAAACTTCGGCTCTTTATTTAAAAACTTTCCATAAGAGGACCGACATGACTGGAACAAAGCTCAGTCACTCCAGTCGACGCTAGGGACAATGTTAATCCTTGCATATTGGCGCGAGGAGGACAAGGGCCCTTAGCACCGGTCTTGTAGATTGGGAAAAACAGAAGATTTTGGGGAAATGGTGCAAAAAGGAATTATTATGCTCATGAAGAGGGACACAATGGAAGTTTCTTCATAAAGGGAAAGCATGTAGGGTTCATTGTAGAGGTCCTCCAAGATAAAGGAACAGGGAGTACAGGGACAGTGAAAAATTTTTGTGTAACAACAGGTTTTCCTAGAGATTTAGATCTCCCACTCGATGACTTATTTTTGTTTATGTTCTGCGACCATCCTCATACAGACAAGGCATCACCATTCTGGTTGTCCATATTTTTCCATCTCATCTCCTCCATCAGTAAGGATGAGACTATTTCATCAAATTTCAAGGCAGTTGCATTGCCACCTATTGCAATAACCAGACTATCCCACGAATCTGGTAGAGAACACAAAAAATTGATGCACTTATCTTCATCTAAAATTTTAATATCAACAGATAATAACTGACTTACCACAGTGTTAAATGTGTTTAGATGCTCTGTCACCGAGTCTTCGTCTTTCATCCTCAGGTTATACAGCTTTTTCTGTAGGAACAGTTTATTCACCAGAGACTTAGATTGGTACAAAGTCCCTAACTTGTCCCACAAAGCCTTCGTCGTAGCTTCCCTTGATACATTCAGCAATACTGAATCTGAGACACACAATCATATTATTCTCTTTGCCTTCCGATCCAACTTCTTCCATTCTTCATCTGACACTCTCGTTCGTTTAGTACCCAGATCTACCGCAATCCACTGATATTTATCCACCAACAGATCCTCCATCTTGAGTTTCCACAACTCAAAACTCTGATCATTAAATTTCTCGATCTCTATCTTTCCACTACTTGCCATATTCTTTCACCACCAAAATCGATCCTGCAGATCTCCCACTGAATAGGGTCTACCATAGGCCCGAGTGAAACCCCTCAGCAACAAAGGCGTCCCCTTGAAGCCAAAACAGCTCTCATACCAAATGTAGGTTTTAACCCCGTACAGAAATTACCTGCATACGAATTCTAAAACACAAAAAATAAACAATGCGAGAGCATAACACATAAAAAACATATACACAGATATTTTCCCATGAATCCCAAAACCAGGACTACCAGATTGATTTTTCATTATGTTCCTTTCAATGTTACAATACATATATATACATGTCGAAGCATCCAATACCATGGACCGAAAACCATCGCGCCCAAAACCATAGGTAGGTTCACCCCACCTAACATAGGGTCCAAAAAAAAAATTCCCAGGGGCGTTGCCCCGAACCCCGTACAAGGGGGCTACGCGGCCCCCCTATTGTGCAATTGGCGTAACCAAGGGGGGGTTATGCCCCCCCTCTAACCCCCTGGTTAACTAGGTGGGGCTAGTCGTGGAAAGAATATAACACAACCCAACAATAATCATACTTTTAGTACAAGGTATAAGTGGATATTTTCTCTCCACCATGATATTTTCTATTATTAGACAATGCACTATCGATTAGGATGTGTAAATGAGAAGACACTAGGTTTTTCACACTGTGTTTTAAGAGTGAGAGCTTGCTTATATATTGGCAGCAGGTAGGGATGTGGAAACTTGGAAAAAAAAAATAGTAGACTTTAGCTATTTGAAACTTGTTTGAAGTCAATAAAATTTAAGTAAAGGGCAAAATCTTGGAAACTCATATTTTTGTTTTTTTTAAACATTTATATAAATTAATGTTAAAATATTAATATTAACTTTATAATTTAATTATTATTGATATTAAAATTTACATTTAATTTTTATGTTTTTATTTATTTTAAATAAAATAAATTTATTTTTTAAATATATTTATATATTTTCTAGAATTGATAACTTTTATAGGATATTAATTTTATTTTGTTTTTAATTTAAATATTAATAATAATACAAATTAATATTTAATGTGAATATTTGTATTTATTTTGAACATATTCTTAAATTTTAAAGTTTAGAAAATATTTTAAAAGTATTTTTTTTCTTTCTATATTGATGTGATAGATATGTTGATCTAGGCCCATTGTGCTAATAAGGTTCACTACCATTCTTGGCTCACTTAGCTGAAATAACCAACTTCCTGGAGAGACCTGAATTAACACGAAATTAATTTGGTAGTTTTAAGTAAATATAGTTTATTTATTTGACGAGATCATAAATTCAACTTTTTTATCTCTTTAGAGTTCTCATATTGGAATTAGGTTTTGTAATCGTATAGATTTTAGAATTAGTTTTTAGATTTTAAATTTAGATCATAAATTCAACTTTTTTATCTCTTTAGAGTTCTCATATTGGAATTAGGTTTTGTAATTGTATAGATTTTAGAATTAGTTTTTAGATTTTAAATTTATTTTTTTCTAAAATCAATAGTATAAGAATTGATATATAATGTAGGTGTATAAAAGGTATTTTAATAAAAATGTTTTTCATCTTGAACTTTCTTAAGGAGTTGTCTATAATGCGACTTTTTGAGATTCCGGTGACGGAATCCGGCGGAAGAAATTGAGATGAAATCATGATTTGTTGCAGTTAAAATTGTTTTTTAACTGCATATTCGGATTCAGCACCCTGAAAAACCCCTGGGACGGTTTCATTGTGCAGAAATTAGCTATCAAACTTGGATTCCGATAAATTACTGCCGGATTTTCACCGGAAAAAATCGCCGGAAAGGCTTTCAAAAAGTCGCGTTAAAGACTACTGCCTTTCTTAATGTCATAATGAGATTATTTGGACATTCTATGTTTAAGAAATTGTTTAATGCCTTATTTCACTTTGGAGCTCATTAGAGTTTATTCTCATTTTAACAATATTGTGTTTTTGGATAGAAGAACAATTAATCCACAATGTCAAAGTATTTGAAAAGCCAATAAAACTACATGCACAAAATTCATTTATACAAAAAAACAATGACATGCGAGTGGCTCTTGTTCAAATTTCGCTATAAATTCAAATTTTAGTACTCTTATTCGATATCATATATTTCTATATGTTCGTTTGTGCCTAAAGATGGGAGGAGTGTCCACTCAAAACATTGCATATTTCAAGCTTTTGCACGTTGTTTATATCCAGAAATAAAACCATTTTTTAATATAATTTATGTATTTATTTTCTTGAACAATCAAAGTCTTGTGTTTTGGGTTCATGTATCGAGTTAAGATAAGTTGTTCGGAAAAAATATATAATTTCTTTATTTGAATAACTTTTTTTCCTAAATTATATATTTGGGTGAAAACCATCATTTTCAGCTATTAAAATTACTTCTAATTAATTAAGTGTTTTCTTAATACGTTGATAATCCAAAATTTTAAAATATTTAAATAAAGTAAAAGCATATGCTTCATAAAACACTAACCAATTTCAAAATTTTGAATTTTTTTAAATACAAAGATATTGCTTTATATAGGGTTTTAAACTAGAAACTAAACTTTTATATTGCTTTAGATAAAGTTTTAAAATTATCAATAATATTTTTCATATGTAAAAAAAAAAAAAGAATATACACTTTTCATAATAATGATATGACATCTAATTTTAAGGTCACATCAAAGTTAGACACGGAATTGGTGTATGAGACTCCTTTGTTTGCGAGATAAGGGACCCACTTCCGTGCAACAGTTTGATTGGTAAATTCTATTAAATCGTACATACTCTAGCCCTTCTAGTTTTGAACATGTGACCTCTTAAGAGGAAACAATACATGACCTTAACAATTAAGTCCACTAAATAAAACTTTTCCAAACAACAAGCGATCCCTAGAAAATTAAAAAGCTAGAAACAATCTTTTATATATATATATGAATGAGCCATCAATTCTTTCACTGGACTTGTTTCTTTGTGTTGTACTCCTTCTCCATGTTCGTTGTTACCATCACTTGGATTTGGCTTCGGCGTCGGCCATACGTAGCAACGAAGACAACGCTAATACCATTTATTGTTACAAACACAAAATAGGCGGCCAGGGAAACCAACAAATATCAGGCAGGTCAGTTTGTTTTGTTGAGCTTCATCTTTCTGGTTTACATTGTTCTTCTAATTTGGTCAAATCTCTCATTGCTTGTACATATATGAATGATTATAATATATTGTTATGAATCCTCGTTGTCATCATTTTGTTTCGAGGTAGATTGTCATAATATATTGTTATGAATCCTCAGTGGTAGATTGTTAGTATATTAAACAATAAAATATGGGTATTATTTGCCAGGCGTATGGTATGGTATAACATGTAGCATATTTTCCAGTGGTTTGAAATCCCAACATTCCAGACCTGTTTGATGTTATACTTTGTGCTCTATAATTACATGGTTTATAATAGGAATTTTTTTTTTTTGTTCAAATGGTGAGACCAATAATCTGGTTTGAATCCTGATGTAGACAGTAAGGGGTCGAAAGTGAATGCATAGCCAAAGGGGGTGTGTCTATTGAATGTGTAGAGTCGCATGGAAAAAAATATTATGTGTTTTCACAATTCCCTTGATTCGACTCTTGATTGAGTTGGTAAAATTTCCTTTATCTCTACTTTTGGGCTAAGAACTAGAGTGTTTATGAGAGTATTGACATAGGATTTTGTGTATTTATAAAATTGTGAAAACCATTTTATGATTTTATATGAGCATTTGTGTTTTTTTAAATTTAATAGAGGAATTGGGATCGATGTTCTATAGGCATGATATGAGTTTATTCCTATGATTACTACTATATCCTCTACGTGTTAAGGTATGCCTCATCTTTGTCTACACGAATAAGTTGGGGAATTTGAACATTAAATTTCATATCATGGAGATAACAAGTTTTGGCTATTATGTTTTTGTGCCATTTTTATTGTTCATGATAGTGGTTTTGGCGGTGTTATTATTTATGGAGTTTCAATTAGATTTTAATTTTTGGAGATAAGATGGTTAAGCAATGTAACTATGAGTCATCATTGTCTGGATTTGAAACAAAAGCTATGTTTTTCTACAAATCAATCGTTTTTGGTAGAAACTTCTAGAAGAGACCGCTTATGGTAATCCATGTGATGTTGTATGAATTTATTGAATTATATCATTTGTCTTTGTTCAGATATACACAGGAATTAAAAGATACCCTCTTACAAATGCAAATGATACGCTAAAACAAATTTACATTATTTACAAATATTTTTACGTTGATAGGCGTCTCTTCTTGAAATTGGTCAAGCCAGGAATCTTATATATTTTTGCCCTTAGTTTGACATCTATACTCTTGGTGTGAAATGACATCTGTCCCTGTCAAGATCGGTGGTCTCCACATATCTGACCATTCTCTGTATCGGTGGTCTCCACATATTTTCCATGTTCGATGACTAGATCTCTATGCCCATGTTGCACGATCGGTGGTCTCCAATATTTTTATGTGATAGAACCCAGAATGTGCTCTCAGGATGAAAGATTTGCATCTTCATCCGCCTGCAAATAACCCTGGGAAAATCATCGTCTAAATTTGACTCTGCTAAGTGAATTCCATGATGCACGATTAACTATTTAGTTGATGGCATGTCGGATCAGAGGTGAAGATGTGTATTTTTATATTGATGTTCAATTTCTTCTTAGTTTTAATCCTTGTTGTGTTTAATCAGTTCCTTGTTGATGTTTTGGTGGTTACCATTCTCTTAGCTGTAGTCGTGCATGTAGTGGATAGGAGATGTCTTGCAAGTGTGGTGTCAAGTGGGTTGGTGAGCTTGGTTATCCCTCTTTACAGGACCTGGGAGCGTTTATTGCTTTATCCGGTTAGTAAAAAAATATTTCTGAGAATATATTTCAAGCTTGGTTGATTTTCATGGGAAAATTATGTGCTTTTAAATTAGGGGAAAATTAGAGTTGTCATTCGTTCATCCTTGGTCTTTGTTGTGGATACACAAAAACAATGAAATATTTCTAGAATTGCAACAATAGACCTCTACAGTAATTAAAAATGCACTTGTCTTGGCCCAGTAATATTGTAAAATCACAACATAGGTTTGCAAATGGCCACTTCAGTGCGGTAAAAAGTTTGTTAAAATTGATGCCTTGCATGCATGTACCCTTTTTCATGGGAAAATTATGTGATTTTAAATTAGGGAAAAGTTAGAGTTTCCATTATTCATCCTTGGCCTTTGTTGTGGATAAACAAAAACAACGGAATATTTCTAGAATTGCAACAATATACGTCTATAGTTATTAGCAATGCAGTTGTATTGGCCCAATAATATTGTAAAATCACAACATAGGTTTGAAAATGGCCACTTCAATATGGTCAAAAAGATGTTAAAATTGATGCCTTGCACGCACCCTTTTTGGTCCAATTTCTAAATGGCTACAACTTTTTCGTTCAATTTCCAAAATCCAATTTTCTCAATTTTGATGGTTTTCAGTTTTTATTGTTTTCATCAAATATTTTTTTATTAAAAAACACAACTTTTTGTTGAACTACATGAAAAACTCTAGGGTTTAAGGAAAAATTTAAAGGAAAAACTCTACACATCCTTGATGATCTGTTATGATGAGACATCCTGCCTTTTGAATGCTACATTTAGGCATTTCCTATAAAGGGTATAAAACTTTTCTCCAACCAAACCTACTACACATAGGAACAATAACCCTCTATTTGCAGTATGAGCTAGGAAAACCAACATGTGTGAACATATCCTTCTTTAAATCATGTGTGAGCAGATCCTTCCTCAAATAATGTGTACTCGATATTACCAAAGGATTGTTTCTCTTTAGAACAAGCTTCATAGCCTTTGAAGCAACTTCCATTGATTCCCATTTTCTGATTTCAATTTCACAAACTTTTTTTTGAAACAAACATATGCCCTACAACACTTCAACTCTGCTGTAAATGACCCATAATGAATATTATAAATTCACTAATTGTATGTTGCATACCATTGTATACCAAGAGCAAGGCTATTGTCAAAAACCAATTTCTGAAATTGCCTTACTGATACCTTAGTGTATGTTTCTTCACAATCAACCTTCTCAATAGAACCTTCAACATAGATTTGACATTCCAAGCAAGGACTAAATTTGGAACCAATTTTGCAAAGGCCCAAAGGGAAACAAACAATATTAAATTATTTCCTTTCTAATCATTTATGTTATCCCAAGAAATGTGTTGTAGAATATATCCAATTGATATAGCGCCAACAACACCAGTTAAATTTGTGGAGTGTCTGGAAAGCCTAACAATACCCCAAAATAGTATGGCCAATATCTTGATGGTTGGAATAAATCCTGGACTAAGAAAAAACATCACATCCTATTGTCTTCTCTGTGTTCCCTACTTAGTCCCCATAAACTTAATTTTATGCTCATTTAAAGTGTCTTTTATAAATCTTATGATATGTTTTAATAAGAGTATTTACATCATATTTTGAATGCATTGATTTTTAATATTATAAACAATTCTATATCATATTTTCTAGATTTCTTAGATCGTGTTCTAAACATAAATTTCAAATTTCTTATGTAACATTAACTTGGATTTAGTGAAAAGAGTTCTTTCTCCTGCAATATTTGTGTCATTTATTTAGGAATCTAGCCTAAGTTTTACATCCTATCCATGGATCAAGCACTAGGGCTTATTTGAACTTGCTTTGAAAATGAAATATATATATATATATATATATATATATATATATATATATATATATATATATTCAAAAAAAAATTTGGAAGGTTGACACAATCTTCCTCGAAACTCCATGCCTATTAAATTTTTATGGAAGTTGAAGTGGCTTTGCCTTATGAATTGGGAGGATTGGCCTGCAAATCAGTCTGAAACCACTTATAATTAGTTTATTATCTCTATTTCTAGGTAGGCTTAATTCAAACGTGAACATTACAACGCCCAAATTTAAGTCTCTGGATATTAGAGCCATAATAACAGATTTAATGGGCATGATTATCAATTTCATTGGTTAAGGTTTCATTAGGTAGTTGTAGGCATAATAAAGATTACATACAGAAATTAGGCATCTCCTATACTTTTCCATTATTGTGGTACAATCAAATTTCCATCTTGGCATATAATAGTAGATAGAGAGTGAAACCAAAACTGTAGGTCAAGCGGTTAGCATCATCAATTGTTGTCAAGGAAACTTCATGGCTGCCATTTATGATCTATTGTCTATTAATTTAGATTGATAGATCTTGGAAATCCTAGTGTCTTGATGACAAGATTGGCATGCCAACTTCAACTCGTTCTTTTGTGTTTGTTTTTCCTGCTTGTTGGTGACTATGATGGCATTGCATTAATTCCTAGATAATCCCTATCATCTAGGAAATTCTGAGACGTTATTTAAGATTTTGTCAATAATTTCATGGCAACTAGTTTCAATTTTTCATAGTAAACTAAGCCCTTTTCCCAATGCAAGCTTTGGTCTGGAATGAAAATCTAGAGACTCTAACATTGCTTCCAAGACCAGTAAAGATATTAGTTTGTGATATAGGCAAGCCTTCGATAGTAAAAGCTGATGTGGAAGCATATGATTGATGTCCTTGCTCAAGGAATTATAATTTTAAATTCTAATTCATGCTTCCCTTTTATAACTTATAGTTCTAAGTTTTAATATCTCTTCCACTACATTAAATAGAATTATAGCCTTATCTTCACAAACAATATTGTATTGTGTTGAAATAATGGAGTTGGACTTGACTAAGAATGTCATTTCTATGTTGCTAAATGGCTCTATGAAAATTCAACCACTACTCCAAATAATACACACAGGCTCTATTACCTCATTAAGAACTACATCCTCACGCTTCCACATTACTCTCTCTGATGGAACACATCAACACCAAACTCTACTACCACCTGCATATATTGGAAAAGTTGCATCTGAAGACATCCAAGTCAGCTCGATCGTTATGCTTAAAAAAGTAGCTTACACAGTCTTTCAACACTCTTTGTAAGGCCCAAAATTTGTCTGAAGTTTCCATTGTATTTTTGTCTCTTTTTTCTCTTCTTGCATTACCAAAAAAAAACTAATGAATTCTACATTAACTTCTTCTTCTTCCATTTGTGCAAGGTCCATAAGAGTTCTTGAACTTGAGGTTGTGAGACGTAAAGCAACACTGACTAAAGACCCATCAACACTACTACATGCAAAGGCAAGCACATCCCAAGCTAGCTCTTCATCATCATAAGAAGGTTTTCCCTCTATAGTAACTCCAACAAATACGTCCACACCTACAATTATCTCATTCAAGGTGCTCAATCCCTACCAGAGATATTGGTTGATACAAGGTAGAGAAACTACAAAGACAACATTGAGGACTTACAACAACACGCATGGCTCAGGAAAAGTCTTTGGCTTTAACCTTATTGATTGGGATAGAGATGAGATCCACCTTTCTGCATTTGTTGAATTGGATGAATCCTTTTATAATCTAATCCAAGTTGGGAAACTATACATTGTTTCGAATGGAACAGTGAAAGAAACAAACCCAAACTACAACCACCTAAAGAACAAATGGGAGATTTTTTTGTTTGTTGCATCCACTATCAAGCCATGTTCACAAGATGATCCAAGTTTTCCTTATCAATGCTTCCATTTCAAAACCATCAATGAAATCAAGTTTGGAAAATCGAATACCAATGTTGATGTTATTAGTATTGTTAGTTCCATCTCATCTTCCTCGATAATTCGACAAAGGGGTGGAACCGAAACACTCTGGAAAACCCTCACATCAAAGGACATGTCGGGATTTAGCATTGATGTAACATTTTGGGGAGAGCATTGTGACTTTGAAGGGAAGAAACTTATTGAATTGTGCTCTTTTGATAACCCATTAATCCTTGCAATTAAAGAAGGTTGTGTGTCTCAATTCAACCGAATCACCATAGGGACTGTCTCCACCAACATTCTCATCATAAATCTGAACATTGGAGAAACTCAAAAACTTCAAACATGGTTCCGTGAAACAGGCTTCGACTCTTCCTCTCCATATTTGAGGAGAAAATACAACATTTTTACTAAGCAAGCCCAAGAACAGAAGATGATTCATGACAAATTTCTTGCATGGAAATCTTCGAGAAAGAAATATTGGATTTCTATTCGTGAAATTATAACTGCTCTTCACATGGATGACTTCTACTTTCTTACATTCCAGTTGAGTTTAGATGTCAAGCAGTGCATGAAAAAAGTGATGCACCATTCTGACAATATGTAGAACTGCACAAAATGTAATGACGACTTCCCAGAATGTGATTATCATTACAAACTCAGACTTGAACTACATGACCATATTGGGCACTTAGACAACATCATAATTTCAATGGTGTTGGAAATGAACTCATGGGTGTTACAAAAATATATTTGTTTCTTCTTTCTATGGAACCATCTGATTTCCATTTGTGGAAGAATTTAGGTTGTCTTTTCCTCCTAACATTTTCCATAAAAACATACTTTTTCAATGGTGTTTAGTGTTTGCAAACAGTTCTGGTTTTCTTAGAAGAAATTTGTTACGACTCTACATCCAAAGAGGTCCTCAAAGACATCCAAGCAATGTCTACGACACAATGATATACTATTTGTCACCTTCGAGATCTCTTCATGGCTCCAAGGACCACTGTCATTTTGTACATGGAGTATCATATCTATAGAAATCATTGTTCCATGATTCTATAAAATATCTCCATGTTGTTGTAATACATTGTTTCTAGCCAAGACTCTTATTCAAAAAATCTAAAATATGTATGTTTACGCCTTTAAAATTTATAGAAAATGCATAGCAAAATTTGTAACAACTCCAATTTATTTTATGTTTTATAATGCTTATATATCTATACCTTAAATATTTGTCTTTTTAACTATTCGTGTTATCTCTGAAACATGTTCAAAAAAAAATTTGAATATCTCACTGCATTAATTCCGATATTTGAGGCTACAATAATGAAATTTCTCAAAATTCTATCATGTATCTTTGTAGACTTTCAAGCATGTCATGGACACACTATTTTCCTAATAATGCTAACTTTTCTTCTTTATTATATAAATTGTTTTTAAAATGTAAATATTCATAATTCATTTCCTATACATGTAGAATTCGTTTATACTTCTCTATAATTTGCTTATACCTCCATTCTAATAATAAATTATTTGCACTTGCTTAGATATGCCATCCAACAGTGAAAATGTGGATAAAAATGCACGAAGGTATCTTCTTTATGCACAGAACAAAAACACAATAAATTCACAATGGTGACTACTTTATAAAAAACACAAAAACCTCATTGCCTCACCTACTTCCCCTCCCATCTCATGTGCTCCCCCAAATGTGCAAACCAACTCACCTCACCTTTTCCAAAACCATCACAACCCTCACAACCCCCGCCACAATGATGAGCATCATTGCTTTCAACAAAGGATAGATAAAATTTATCCCATGCATGTTTGCACAATATGCAAAGAATCATACCCAGGAATGAAAACAAGGCTTCTACATGGAAATATTTCTTATTTTTGTTGTGCCTCATATAGTCCTCCATATAGTTTCTCTCATTCGAACAACATGGACCCCGACACACAACCACTTGTCCTTTATAATTTAACACAATTTGAAGAAATTCTCATTGCATGTGTCAACCCCATTCTACAAGTTACTCATGCTTGTGGCAGTCAATACAAATACAACAACCATACAATAAATTTCCCCCAAGACATCACTATTATTGCCAACTATTTACCTCATATGGTTTCCAAATTTGACATCCTCATTGTCAAAATACACAATACTTCTGAAAAGTTTTATGAATTATTTGTTTGTAAATCACGAGTAAAGGCGACACTTGAATACAAACTAATAAATGATCCCTACTACAAGGATGTCCAGCTCAACCCATCTGCAATTAATTCTTTGCCAGATTAACCTACAAATATATCTTTTCTTCTTCGTAGTGTAACCACCTCTTCAATTGAACCCGATGAAACTGTAATTGATTCTAATTATGACCCTGATGTCATCCTCACTCCATTAGATCTCTAACCTTCCTCTTTTGTTCCAATTCTCCCAAATTCATGTACTAAGCTTGAGCACATATGTGCTTATTTACACGACTCATTCAAATTCAACAAACTCACTTGATTGGCCTACAATATCCCTATCCCCTATAAATGAATACACCACCGAAGGCCTTTTTCGCCATGTCATTCCCCACACTTTTTCCTACAGGCATTGCCATGATCACACAACCAAGAATTACAAAATTTGAGATGCATGAATATGCTTTGCATTTAATGAACTACCATGATAATTGATTTTTCCATCATCCAAAATTTCGCTACTACTTATACAAAATTCTAATGCACCATCATGGCCGAGCAACTGCTACCATATTTGTGAAAAAACGCATTGAAAACAACATACCAACATTTGTTTCAGATCTTCGACAATGCCTTTGTGACTTTCCAAATTCCAAATTCCCAAAAGAAGTTATGCACTTTGGTTCGGGCCTTCAAGGAACACGTTCTTACTGGAATAAGTGATGATGTGAACTGACTAATCTGATCACAGAAATAGGAAGCCTGACATTGTTCTTCACCCTCAATGCAGTTGATCCCAAGTGGCATGACTTGCACATGGTCATGCCTAATAATGTTCCCTCAAATTTGAGCAATCTATACCAATGGAGAATTCAAAACGTAATAAAAAACCCACATATTACAACCCAATATATGCATTGCATATTTACAATTTTCCTTGAATAAGTTCTACAAAAAGGCTTTTACACACTTGATTATTGGTGCAAGTTTTCATATAAGAATTATTTTCTCGATTATTTTTCACATGTGAATATGCTTCTTCTACAAATTTTTCCATTTTTATATTTTCCATATATGAAAGGAAACATAGATTATCTGCACACATACATAGCTTCATTTGGCTACAAGATGCACCAAACATGGACACTCTTGATTGGAACAATGAAACAAAATTTGTTGATGCTAAGAATTATTTCGATCGATACATCACTGCTTGGAATCCACGTCATCTATAGTATCACAACCATATGCTTCATCAATCAACAATCCATGACCCATAAATTCTTGACACAACATCGATCTTCGCATCGACTTTGTCTAAAGGCTATGAAGAACTTGTCAATTATTTTCAATGACACAAAAGTGTCATGAATCTTCTTACCTTCGTAAAAAGGACAATGTCCTTAGTTATCAATATGGAGTACCATGGGAATTACACTCCACATCTTCAATGTTCATTGATTATAAAGGCTAGAAAATTTACGCACCCGCTCATAATGATGATAGATTAAACATCCAAAATGCCAATATGCTTTCCATTTGGAGAGAAAATTTTGATTCCAACATGTTCTATCGCACCATGATTTGTTAAAAATAAAATCAAAGTATGTAGAAAAAGTATAAACAAGATCATAAAGCTATTATAAAATGTTATCATACCTCTCACAACTTGTGCCTCTAGAAGCACCTATTGTTAATGTCGTCTGAAAAATCCTAACAAAAACTATTGCAGACAGAGATATTGGGGCACAAGAAATATTCCATATGCTACAAAAACTACCACTTTCACTCTGCAGTCGCATATTTGTTTCTTTTAATGTCCAAATTGTTTTAGACGTGTTTCCCATGATTCTGAAAAACCCCTATCAACACCAATTTTCATTCTCGCATACATGAATAGACTTGTTTCATTAGAATCATTGACTCTCCTTGAAGTTGCACATTCTTGGTCATTTTCTACTTGCCAAAAACAAAACCAATGGAAACACATATTCCCTCCATTGATTTTTCATGTATTACCACGATACAATACTATTTCTTCCCCTAGTGATCCTTGTTATCACTTTCTGTTGGAATGAACTATTGTTATATTTTCCTTTCCGTACGCTCCCTACTGAATTTGGTTCTACTAATGAAGAAATAATTACACATAAGGAACAAAAAAAGGGGACATATACACCATGGAATATTCATCAAGAACCCGAAACCCCACAATCCCTACATCTCGAAGATCCACCCACTCCTATGGTTGCCCCTCCTGACTCCATTAACATCGATGAATGGAAAACCCTTGCTCAACTCCACCTAGGATACAAAATTGAAGTTGATGACCTTGAAATTCTTAGCCATCACGACTTCGATACTAGGCATAATCGGTCATACTACTATTCCTCTCCACTTGCAAGAAATCACCATACATTTCATTGGATTCAACTGCTCAGCTACCCAAATCCAACACCATCACTTTTCAGCCCCACACCAAAACCACTCCTTCTGTCCCAACCAAAGAAGAACTTTTGACATTGTTCTTTCTACTACTTGCACCTACTAGAATTTCAACTTTCAACATAAATGCCCTTACAATCCATTCTTCCCTTCGCATCCCTATGCAAATAATGCATCCTCTTGAAGGACAATCACTTTTAAACTTCCAAGAGAAACTTCGCCATATAAAGTACATTCTAATTGATGAAATGAGCTTCATCAATCAAAAAATTCTTTCCCATATTGATGATCACCTGAGAGAAGAATTCTCTTCTGAACGAAATACACCATTTGGAAACCGCTCCATTATCATGGTTGGAGATTTAGGCAAGCTATCGCTTGTGAAAGACATTCTTCTTTATGTTGGCATAGCACAGGGTAATGCACTCTGGCACAGTTTCAACACATTCATTACACTTTCAACTATTTTTCGTCAACAAGGTGAAACCACTTCCCAAGTTGCTTTTCGTGAACTCCTCACAAATATTAGAAATGGAACACCTACTCTAGAAGACTATAATATTCTAATGTCAAGGAAAAACTCATATCTCACACATGAAGAGCATCAAATATTCGAATATTCCATGCACCTATATGCAATGAACCATTCGGTTACTTTGCATAATAAAATAATGTTAAAAAAATTGAACATGCCAATTGCAATATGACACGCAGAGCACTAAAGACAACAAACTTCTTTTGCAACAGAAGATGAACATTTATATAAAGAGGTCCTCTTATGCAATGAATAAAAATTTATACATACCAACAACTTGTGGGTCAATGCAAGCCTTGTTAATGGTGTGCTTGGAAAATTCATTTCAATCTTTTATGCACACAACTCAAAGCATCCAATATTGTCATCTTTTGTGGTGGTTGACTTCCACCAATACGGAGGGAAACAATGGGACCTTTCACATCCAACATATGTACCCATTTCCCCCATTACAAGAGGTTCATGTCGGTAGTTTCCCCTTTAAATGGCATGGGCTTTAACAATACATAAATCACAGGGCATGCCATTATACTAAGCAACTATAGACATTGGCACCAAAGAATGAAAGGGATTAATATTTACTGCCATATCAAGAGTAATATTGTTGTTGGATCAACGATTCAAACCAACATTTCCATTCTTATGCTTCTCATGTATGCAAGACAATCCATATCTCAAGCGTACACTTCTCGCATCAAAATACCCACAAGAAAATACACTATAATCAATCATATGCTATATCCTCTAAATTTACCAATGGTAAACATTGCTTTCTACTTTACCAACTTTTACATACAATTACTTTTTATTAAATTTACAACATATTGTTCTATTACTTTTTAGGAAAAAAAGATTTCATATTTGCTTATTTTGTTTAAAAAAAAAAAGTAATTCTCTTAACATACATTTCCACTAACAATTATTATATCTCTCTTTGTTTATGACCAACTCTGGTGTAGGAAAATTCTCTCTGCGGATAAAGACAATCCAGGGGAGAGGGTCTAGCCACAAACAAGACAATATAATATAAGTTCCCTTAGATCGAATAAGGATAAGCTCCTACCTCTTGTATCACTAATCCTTGTCTGATGAAGTCCTTGTGCCTTTGCTCCAACGATCAACTTCTTAGTGTCAAACAAGTCCCTAAAACAATGAGACAAGAAACCAAAGCACACATGATAGCATATAAAATATTCAATCTACTTAAGAGGCTAAGGAGTCTTAAGCTACCAACTAACATATGCAATTGATATAGGAAACAAAATATCAGTTGTTTTATTCATATGAAAAAAAGGAAAGTACAAACTTTGCCTTAGCGTTGCAGGTCTCCTTCGACGTGTTCGAGTTCCAGCACCACTGTTAGCATCTTATGATTCACCATCAAAACAATGGAAGTTCAAGGATTCTTCCTCTTTGCTCCAAACCAAACGCTACAAGCTTATTCTCCCTTTACAAACATGAACTAGAAGGCTAAAGCTATTAAGATATTGTTGGTTATTCAAGCTCCTTCATTAGCTAGCTGAGGTTGGAAAATGAGGAGTTTATATAGCTTTGATAGAGGGGATATGGATCCTCTTATGATGGGAGAGGCCTTCTCTCTTTGGTTTGTTCCATTTTAATAGGGGAAAGGAGCCCAAACAGTCTCTCTTGGCTCTATCTTGCTCAACCATTTACCAGACTTCCATTCAAAAAGCTTCTAGACCTGGAAGCTTCGACTCCATTTTTAAAAATTTTCCAAAAGAGGGTCGGCATGGGTCATGAATGGCTTAGAAGCATTGTTCGACGCTAGGCCTAGTGTTAGACTCTACAAATCGGCACAGGGAAGAAACTGAGTGCTAGCACTGGTCTTGAAAACTGAGTTTGAAGGAATATTCTTAGGAAATGATGTAAGAGGGAAATGTTCTGCAGATGAAGAGGGATGTAGGGACATGTTCTTCATGGCAGGGAAACACATGAGGGTCACTGTAGAGGTCCTCTAGGATCGAGGAAAAAGGAGTACAGGGATAGTGACAAAATGTTGTGTAACAGATGCCCCCTAAAGCATGAAGGTCTAACAAGAGTGAGGGGTGAAATGCTTTACAAGTAGGTGCATGGAACCGGAGACTGTCGTCGGAAAACGTGCAAGCAAGAATACATATACATCACTGAAACCTCTGATACATCCAGTGAGAAGGATCATATCTAACCCAAGATATGGTCGCAGCCATCCAGTAAGAAGGATCATATCTAACCCAAGGTATGGTCGCAGCCATCCAATAATGAGAAGGATCACATATAACAGACGCATGGTATGGTCACAGCCGTCCATCTGAAAGAGACATGTACATAAGCATGATCATGACACATTGTCTTGCAACCTGGAATTTTGTAATATGAGACCAGGGTCATGCGCTCCAACATGACTTGATAAAAGTACAAATTATAGCATGTGAATATATGTGTTGACGTAAAACATGCTAGAAAATCACTTGATTACCAATCAATAATGTGAACTGTTAACAAGCGCGAGAGAAACCACTAATAATGATAATGGCTCTCAAGGTACTAGCAACACAATTCATGGAGTGTGAATAAGGAACTAAAGTTGAACACCCGTGAAGTCACTCGATCGAAAGCCAATAATGAGAACTTTTCGTCGAGTGTGAAGAACTTTCCATTAGGGAATACAAGCTCTAAGGTATTGGGAGGGAGTCTCTCAGCCAACTTCTCGGATAATGAGCTAAAGTCGATAGGAAGTGACCTTGTCAAAGGAGGGCCATGATTTATCCCACATCATCGACACAAGACAAGGGATGCAATGATTATGGATGATACAGAGAATCAGGAATGAGTGTAAATTGCAGAAGGATTAACTCTTGAACATATCAGTGACACGACTCTGGAGTTTGGTAACTTTTGGATCCATAGGATTGGAGGTCATGATGACGTGGAAAAGATCAGATGGAAAGGCAAAAAGTGGTAGCCCAAACCCAGGAAGGTCAATGATGAAGTGGGGATATCCCAACCCAACACGAAGCAGAAAAGTGTCATGTTCAAGAGTGACAAGCTGCCGACACAACTGGTAAAAATTTTCCATTTTCCCCCACCATTTCTGGCAGGTACCCCAATTATTTTTTATCACAAGCTTGAAGGGGATAGCATATGCTTGTAATGTAAGTCCATCCTTCGGATAGATACGACCTAGTAAGATTAACAAGCCCTAGGAAGGAGGAGCTCGTGTCCATCATGGTGACGAACCCGATGTCATTTAAATTTTAATGAGTTCGACAAAGGGAAAACTCGGTATCTTTTTCATGTTTAGAGAGTTTGAAAAAGACATGGAAAATAAAACTCCAAAAGGTCCATTTTCGTAAAGTTGTCTCTCGAGCCCAAAAAGGTATAAAACAATACTTGAGAGAACCTCCTAGTCATGTTTGACTAAGGTATTCCTTTTTCATAAATAGTTTTGTCCCAACCCGAAAAAGGGGTAAACGTATACTGGGTAAATGATGTTTTGCAGCCTTTAACGAGTTCAAAACGACAAGAGCTCGTAAATATTTTCATATTTTGAGAGTCAGAAAAGAGATCAAAGATGACTCCTTGCTTTATTTGCTTTAACGAGTTTAAAAGATAAAAATACTCGGCAATCTTTTCATTTTTTACGAGTCAGAAAAGAGCTTAAAGATGACTCATCCTGAAGGAACGAGTGGTATAAAGGGTAGCAACTAGTTCCGGTTATGGTGGAACTGCTCAAAAACTAAGAGGTCAAGAGGGTGGCTAGTAAAACCACTCATTCCTACGGTTCCTCAAGAAATGAAGAAACAACCAAGTGAAAGCATATGATCAGCCAAAGAGATGGTGGCGATGGAATATAACAACCAAGGCTCATCTAGCAGAAATTAGCTAATAAAAACGACAATCACGAGATGCAAATAGGGCATGGGTTCATTTTTACACAAGCTTGAACCATGGGGAACTCTTCTTGAATTCGGTTTCATGTTTACACAAGCTTGAAACAAAGACAAACTATGCTTGAGTTAAGTTTGCATGCCCCCAGCATAACCACTCAATTCGAGGTACATGCCCCCCAAGCTTCATTTCATTCAGCGAGGTGGATGGAATGAAGGTTCATTTTCGAGATCTAGGAAAGACTCGATTGGGATTTTATGAGTTCTTAATCAAAGACTAGATTTGGAAAAGGGATTGGTTTCCTTTTTTAACGAGGTTGACATAGTAAAATAACTATCCTCGAATATTTGTTTCATTTTTAAACGAGGTAGATACAGGAAGAAACTATCCTCGGACATCGATTTCATTTTTTAACGAGGTTTATACAGGAAGAAACTATCCTCGAACATCGGTTTCATTTTTTAACGAGGTTGATACAGGAAGAAACTGTCCTCCTCGTAAAAGAACTATCCTCGGACATCTGTTTCATTTTTTAACAAGGTTGATACAAGAAGAAACTATCCTCGGACATCAGTTTCATTTTTTAACGAGGCTGATACAGGAAGAAACTATCCTCGGACTCCTTGATTCGTTTTTTAACGAGATTGACACAAGAAAAGGAACTATGCTCACATCCCTTGTTTCATATTTTAAGGAGCTTGGCACAACAAAAGGAACTATGCTCCAAGGTCCTTGTTTCATTTTTTAAGGAGATTGAAACAAGACAATCTAATATAAGTTCCCTTAGATCGAGTAAGGATAATCTACCTCTTGTATCGCTAATCCTTGTCTGATGAAATCCTTGTGCCTTTGCTCCAACGATCAACTCCTTAGTGTCAAACAAGTACCTGAAACAATGAGACAGGAAACCAAAGCACACATGATAGCATACAACATATTCAATCTACTTAAGAGGCTAAGGAGTCTTAAGCTACCAACTAACATATGCAATTGATATAAGAAACAAAATATCAGTTGTTTTATTCATACGATAAAAAGGAAAGTACAACCTTCGCCTTAGCGTTGCAAGTCTCCTTTGACGTGTCCGAGTTCTAGCACCACTATTAACATCTCATGATTCACCCTCAAAACAATGGAATTTCAAGGATTCTTCCTCTTTGCTCCAAACCAAACACTACAATATTATTCTCCCTTTACAAACATGAACTAGAAGGCTAAATCTATTAAAATATTGTTGGTTATTCAAGCTCCTTCATTAGCTAGCTGAGGTTGGAAAATGAGGAGTTTATATAGATTTGATAGAGGGGATATGGATCCTCTTATGATGGGAGAGGTCTTATCTCTTTGTTTTGTTCCATTTTAATAGGGGAAAGGAGCCCAAACAGTCTCTCTCGGCTCTATCTTTCTCAACCATTTACCAGACTTCCACTCACGAAGCTTCTAGACCTGGAAGCTTCGACTCCATTTTTAAAAACTTTCTAAAAGAGGGTCGGAATGGGTCATGAATGGCTTACCAGCATCATTCAGCACTAGGCCCAGTGTTAGACTCTACAAAATCGGTGCATGGAAGAAACTGAATGTTAGCGCTGGTCTTGAAACATTGAGTTTGAAGGAATATTCTTGGGAAATGTTGTAACAAGGAAATGTTCTGTAGATGTAGAGGGATGTAGGGACATGTTCTTCATGGCAGGGAAACACATGAGATTCACTGTAGAGGTCCTCTAGGATTGAGGAACGAGGAGTACAGGGACAGTGAAAAAATGTTGTGTAACACCAACAGATATGGATACGAGGTACATGTGCCCATTATATGAATATTGTCGAGAAATTCAACAAGAGGAACTTACTTTACAAGATTTACAATCTAAGATCATGCCACCACAATCTCTACCTCTTTATCGTCTACGACCAACTATTATCTTGTTAAGATTCCTGCAAAAAAATATCCACGTCCATTAAAGAGGCACACAGGAAAATACGAGCTGGGTGGCAGGAACGTCATTCACATATTGACATCACAATAAATATTAATTGGTGTTATCGATGCCATGAATCATTTTATATATATGATTAGTTCCTCACTGTCAACTACGTTTGTATATACCTCATCTTATATATATGGCATCACATACTTTTAAAGAACCTTTAGTTCCACATTGATCATGTTTTAGATTGAATATAATGCTATATTGTTTATAGTTGAATGCATTGTAAGATAGTCTTCAGTTATATGCTTTGCTTCCCCATAAAATAAGTTTGTTTTCCCATACCTTGTACGCATTATACATCTTTTTTGAATTTTTGGAGTCATCATTCTTGTTCATGTGCTCAAAATTGTTAATGTGTTTTGTTGTTATAAAGAATCAAATAAAGAAAATCATTTTCAAAACAGAGATAATAATCGTCACAAAATTCAGTGCTATTCTATATGTATAACATTATTCATGGCAGCCATTTCTATTCAAAGCTTTTGACTTTATCTATAATTTGCAGTGAATTCTTTAAAAAAATGAAAAATTTTATAATGCGTTGTATTCCAAGAATAAGAGGTCCCTGTTTTGGAGAATAAGAATAACACTACTTTGGATGGTAACTGGTTAGGTTTCTAATCTATAAATTTACTTTTACAATTAGGGTTATGACATAGTTCCCATATGAATATTAATACATGGCCCAAAGAGATATAGTCTCTTAGACTACAATCATCACAAGTTATCGTCTACATGGCCATGGTAAAGATGCCCTTGTAGTGTTTTCCCAAATCCAAGAAATAGGTGTAGATCTAAATCGTATTACTTTCACCCGTGTCATGTCTACTTACAGTCATGCAGGCCTAGTGGATGAAGGTAATTTTACGGGAGCGAATTAGCATTTTCCCAGGGAATTATTACATGGTTTCTTCATAATGTCTGCATAATTGGTTAGATATACTAATTTCGTGGTTCTGAAAGTGTTGCAAACATTTGGCTAAGACTGTAACTATCTTCTATATTCTTCATTTGATCCATCTGATATGTGGGACAACAACTTATTGGGATACATATCTTGTACAAAGGTTATGTTGGGTAGTTTCTCGATTAACCTTCTCTATATGTGGCTCCACATTCCCATTTTACTACACACTACTCCACCTAAATAATTATGCTTCTTTGATGTGTACAAACGTCTTTAAAACTTCCCAAATTCCATTGAATTATGCATGCTATGCATGTATATACTACCAAACTCCTGTAATATTAGAGCCTCGCCTTCACAAATAAATTTTGTGTCATATGCTCATCATACTTGTTCGCTTGAGATTGTAGGAGCATTATTTTGGTTAAGTGAGGTTGCATCTGAGTACATGTATGGTTGGCAAACTGACCATATGGTTGGATGAAGCTAGGCATCTCGATAAAGTTATTGAAGGTATATAATTGCTCAAACAACTGTATGTTTTTCCTCAATCCCAACGATTATACACCCTACAAGTTTTTCAATTATATGAAAACATTTCAGGACTCACATTTACAACTCTGAGATATTATTGGCAATGTGTAAGTTCAAGTCATACAATCATAAAATAATAAATAAGAAAGTAGTTTCCAAAAAATTGGTTGTTAAATTAAATCAGTTTTATGAACTTACCAGTTGGAGGCCTCTCCCAAACTTTATTCACTTGTGAATCAAGTATAGAAATTTCCCCACGGTAAGATCTATTAGCACCAAATATCAAGCCCAGTACAACAAAATTGTAACAAACCTGGTTAAAATTCCATGTAATAAAGTTAATAAAGGAAAAATAATAACCAAGGTCATGGGACACATATTCCAAGTTGAATGTTGGGCAAAACATCCTAGTGTGGGTGTTCATTTGGTTTATTATGGCTAAGGAAAATGTAAAAGGAAATGACTAAGGCTTTGGGAATGCATGGGGCATTAATTGGCATGTTATTTATGAAAATAATGGAAATTAGGATAAAAGGAAGGTGAAAGGTCATAGGTTGCATGTGAGGAGGAAAATGAAGAAAAACAATGGAAAGTTGAAGAAAATAGAGGCCTTATTAATAAAAACGCTTTTGAGGATCAATTGGCACATTTTTGTCAGTTCATTTTTGGAGCTCTCTCTATTCTTTCTCTCTCTCACTCTTGGACACTTAGATTTTTCTTGGAGTACTCTAGCATTAGATAAAGGAAAGCAAAGGAAGGTCTAATAAGTAAAAGGAAAGCAAATATCAAGCAAGGAAGAGAAACATCTAGCAGCTACAACGAGATTATTTGCAGGTATAAATTTGCATGTGTGATTTCCTTACTAGATTTGGCATGCATCGTACATGCATGTGTGATTTCCTTACTAGATTTGGCATGCATGGTACATGCATGTGTGTATTTGGTTCTCTTGTTGTCATTGGCATGGGTTTTGCTAGGTGTAACAGTGTTCTTTAGCCTTTCCTTTCCATTTCTGGATAGCCATGGTGTGATGGGTTCTCCGGTATTTGGTTGAGTTTGATTTCTAGATGGTTTCAAAACTAAGGGAGGTGGTCTCTGAAAGAAAGAACACAAGGCCTAGGAATCCCTAGACTAGAGAAGGTGGGATTGCAGTAAAGCTGGCTTTTGTGTGCCTCGATGGGCCTAAGAATCCTTGATCGGTGAATGGCGATATATACAGTAAATCCTAGAGGCATGCGCCCTCGATCAAGCCTAGGAATCCTCAACGGATGAATGGCAGGATATATAGTAAATCTTGGAGGGTGGAGTCTTGATTAGACCTAGAAATCCTCGACCATTGTATGGTAGGATATATGGTAAAGCCTAGAGACTAGGAGACGGGAAATTCCTCATGGTGTAGGTGGAGAAATCTGGTGGCATCCATGCTTGTTTAGGTCTTATTGATCCGATGGGGAATGTGGTAAAGCTGTGGAAACCTGGTTTGGTTTTGTTTTGAGCCCCACATTCATGTTTGGAATATGGCACGGGAGTGATTGACTGAAATAAATATTTGGTTCAACCAATCTATGGTCGGGTGGTTCGTGGAAGTCCAAAACCTGGTTGGATTTTTCATGAATTAATAAGAGCTCTTTCTCCTTGGTATTTCATGTGTAAATGTACTGGTTTATATGTGGATTTTATGGTTGTTATGTCCATGTTGTTTCTATTGGTTATGAGTACGTTTTATGAAGACTTGATGTATGTCTCTCATCATGTTTTGATTTACAAATGAATGTACAATGAATATAAGACCTAATAGATGATAATGCAGTTATTGTGATATGGCAACAATGCTTCTTTACAAATCTCAAATAAGTATGAGACCCCTATGCTCAAACCTTTTGTTATAACCTATATATTGCATATTTGTGACATGTTTGAAGAAATGTTTGTCATAGCTAGTGGGGGTCCGGTCAAGTCCTTACTCAAGTTTTTGCATTAGTACCTTTGATTCAATGTCATTACTCATTCCTGAAATTTTCATGAAGTTATGGGCTTGAAAAAGTGGCACAAATCCGGTTTCGTTGGCTCAAAACTGCCTGGAAAAGTCCACAATCACTAGCATGCCTTGTTGTGGGGGCAACTGGAAGGATTGGATCACATGCATGCCTTTTCATGGGAGTGACTAAGGCTCTAGGACAATAAAAAGATAATTTGTCTCAGGGGTTAAGCACCTAGAAGGGTTGGTTATCTCCTGAAGGGTCTGTAGCTCATGGGAAAGGTCAATTTCGTTGTGTTTTGTCGGTTCCACTTCCCTAATTGTATTTGGGGAGTTGAATCACATAACAATAGACTGTCGTCACGTATTTACCCCAGTGGACCAGTTAGCTTGGGTAAATGTGGGAGGAGGGCGTTACAAAGTGGTATCAGAGCATGGTTCACCCCTTAGACTAGATGGGCAGTGTGTTGGTAATGCAGTCATGTCGGTTGCATATATGTGTTCTCTATGCTTTTAGTCTATGTACTTGTTGTGTATGCATGGTGGTGGTCATGGTTGTAGTGGTGTCGCCATGTGAAAGTGGATGATGTGCTATTGGATGTGGTCATCATGAGTGTATGTCAGTTATGAATTGGTTATGCATGTCAGTGCTTATATTGTTATGCATACATTGATATGGTTGTAGTTATCATGCATGATGTCATGGTATGTGTTTGGAATGATCAGGCATTGATAACAGGTAGTGGTTAAATTGATGCTATATAATGATGTGATTATGATTATACATGTATCGTGCTAACCTGATTGATCTTGCAGATGAGATATCCTCCCCTAAACTATACTTAGTTGTGTTGATTATGTTATGTTTTGGTTTTAGCTGACATGGTGTACTTGCAGGAAAGAGATCACAAATGACTTGAAATATGGTAGACTACAGTTCACGAGATTCTCCCTAATGTTATGTAACCAATTCATAGAAAAGATAGATCAAAGACTTAAAAATTATCCTCTTTGAGGGGGAAACCTCCTTTACATTACATAAATGAACAATTCTTGGATGATACAAATGATAAGGCCTCCTTTTTATATATATGAGTCTAAGAGGTCACAATATAATCAGAGCTTGCATAACAATAATAATGTAAGGGAACAACAATAACAATAGTCAGCTTCTATGGGGCACAACAATAACAATATGGGGACTACATGGGAACAACAATAAAAATAAGGGAGATACACTAACAATAACAATAAGGGGGCTACACTAGTATTAAAGGGACCTAAATTGCCCCTCTCCTTCAAAAAAGTGTTTTCCTCAATGTTTGAGTAGTTCTAGATGCTTTTATATAAATTTTTCATCCTCCCATGTGGAATCTGTAGTGGGTAAGTTCTTCCACTTAATGAGATACTCTGAAATTGATCGCTTCCGTAGTTGTCAAGTTCTTGTTTCTATGATTGATTTAGGCTCAAATATGATTTTTCCTTCTTCATCAAGTTATGGAAATATTGTTTGAACAGGAAGCTTGTCATCTATGACCTTATTTAAGCATGAAACATGGAAAACTTGGTGTACTCGGGAAGATGCAGGCAGCTCCTATTTGTATGGCATAGTACCAATCATTTTCAACACCTTGTAAGGACCGTAGTACTTGGGTGATAATTTATTGTCCTTCTTAGTTTTATTGAGAGACATTTTCTTGTATGGTTGTAGCCGTAAGAATACCTAGTCACCTACATCAAAACTTCTTTCACTGCGATGTTGATATGCATGTTGTTTCATTTGATTATGTGTTAAAGTGAGGCTAACTTTTAAGAGTTGGAGAACTTATTTTTGATACTCGATGTGATCTTCCACTTCTTGAACCCTAGAATTTTCTCTTAAAAATGATGTGATGGATGGTGGATGATATCCATAAAGTGCCATAAATGGGGTCATTTTTTCTGCAACAGGGAAGAAAGTGCTATACCACCATTCAGCTAGAGGTAACCACTTGACCCATTGTGTTTGTTTATCAGATTCAAAGCAACGAAGATATCCTTCCAAACATTTGTTCACTATCTCAGTATTCCTGTCACATTGACGATGATAAGATGAGTTATGGCTAATTGAGTACCAAGACAAGAAAATAATTATGTCCAAAACTTTCCAGTGAAAATGGGATCTCTGTCACTTACTATAATCTTTGGGTTCCGTGAAGCTTTTGAATTGTTTCCATAAATGCAGTGGCAACTATATTGGATTTAAAAGTATGAAATAATGCACAAAAGTGTGCATACTTGGTAAGTCTATCAACTACCACCATGATGACACTCTTTCCTTCAGAGTTGGGTAAATTTGTGATAAAATCCATTGAGACCTCCTCCCAACGCTGACTTGGAATGGCTAAAGGTTGTAACAAACTCATGGTCTTAATTATCTCAACTTTATTTTGTTGGAAAACCAAACATCTACCACAAACTTCTGAATATCAGATTTAAGGCCATCCCAAAAAAAATTCTTCTTGACCCTATGGTAAGTTTTTAAAAATCTTGATTTCCCTCCTAAGGGAGAGGTCTGAAATTCCAAAAGAATGTTTTACTTGAGTTGGGAATCCTTACAAAGATATAAGTGATATTTGTACCATAATGAATCACTTTTCCAACTAAATGTATCAGATGTATTGGGATCTTGCTTCAACTTTTGAATGAGAGTCCGCACCTCTTCATCATTCTTCCATTCATACCTTGCTTTGGTTATCCACTTAGTTTGGATAATAGAAATGGCACAAAGCAATGCTTCCACATCCTCATCCTTTCCTGAGATTGTATCTGCAACAAAATTTTGCTTCCCTTTTTAGTAGATGATTTAAAAGTCATAATTCAACATCTTTGTCACCTATTTTTTGCTTCTCTTATGAAGATAATATTTGTTCCAAAAAGTATTTTAGACTATCATGATTCGTTTTTACTTTGAAGAGTCTTCCCATTAGGTAAGGTAGCCATTGTTTTAGTGCATTTATTATTGCCAACATTTCTGTCTCATAAATAGGTTTATGTAAATACTTTCCTTTGATTTGACTACTTTCAAAAGCAATGGCTCTTCCTTCTTGCATTAAAGCAACACCAATTCCATTTACTGAGGCATTACATTCAACAATAAAGGTTTTTGTGAATTCTGGTGTAGCTAAGAGTCTTATGGAGTGAAATAAAATGCATCTTTCTTTAGTAATGATGTTAGAGGTGCTGCTATTGTCCCATAATCCTTAACAAACTTGCGATAATACCCCATCAACCCAAGAAATCCTCGAAGATTCTTTATGGTTGTGGGGATTTTCCATTCCTTATTGGATTTAATTTTATTAGGGTATACCTTAACACCCTCATGAGATACAATATGACCCAAATATTCCACCTATTGTACTCCAAATAAACATTTGGATGTTTTTGCATATAATTGTTTCTCCTCTAATAGTTTGAGCACCCTGTCAACATGTTGAACATGATCCTTCCAAGACTTATTGTAGTATATCATCAAAAAATACTAACACAAATTTTCTAAAGAAGGGCTTGAAAATGGAATTCATCAAACCTTGAAATGTGGAAGGTGCATTAGTAAGGCCAAAAGGAATGACCAAAAATTCATAGTGACCCTCATGAGTTCTAAATTTTGTTTTCGAAATGTCTTCATTATTCATTCTAATTTTATGATATCCTGAATGAAGATCCATCTTGGTGAAGTAAATTTATCCATGTAATTCATCCAACAATTCATCAATGACAGGAATGGGAAATTTATCTTTAATAGTGAGATTATTGAACTCCCTATAATCCAAACACATATGCCGTGATCTATCCTTCTTGTGAACCAATACTATTGGAGCAAAGAAAGAACTTTGACTAGGTTGAATTATACCCGCCTCTCGCATTTACGCAACCATACATTCAATTTCACTCTTTTAGGCATAAAGATATCTGTAAGGCCTGATGTTTGGAGGAACACGTCCTAAAATCAAATGAATAGCATGATCATGATCATGCATAGGTGTTAGGCATTAGTCTCAAACACCTTGGAATGATTGTCCTATAATTTTTGGAAATCTAGAGAAATAGATCATTTCGATGTTTGAACCTCTAGTGAGCATAATTTTGAAATTACACCCTGTTTTTCTTTCTTAAAAATCTTTGTCATGCCATTAGAGATGATTCTCTTTCCTAGTTTCCCTGTTATACCCCTGTTGTGGTAAAACACAACCACCCCCATTTTTCACTTTTAAATCTCACATGGGGACCCTTTTAACTGATCGTTTGGTAATATTGTTATTGGATTTTGAGAATGTGGATGACCTAAATGAGTTCGATGTGTCTTTATCTGTCTAGCTAAATTTGTTTGACCTCATTTGGATTAGTTGTTTGCGAATTACGCTTGTTTGAATATTGGATGTGTTTTAGCCACTTGACTTTGAGGCGTTCTCAGGGGTTGATCATGACTTGGTTGTTGCAATGAGCTCCTTGTTTGCTTAGTGTTTAGATTTTACGATCATGACCATATTCCATTACTGGTCACGAGAAGGCGATATGGCACCTTCAGTAGCCACATCACCACACATTTCACATTTGATCACATGTGTTGCTTGGCTCTCTTCAACTACATGACTTAATACATGCATTGATAAAAATAACTAATCATTAGTTAGTCATTTTTGTAAATAGATTTTAACACAAATTGTATATATCTATATATATAATTATTAATTAATTTAGTTTTATAAATATAATATAATTTAATTAGTTGAGAATATTATAATACATTGTAAATAAACACTGGTTGAAAATAAAATGGATAATAAACAATATTATTGTACATAATGTGATTAGTAATATTAGATTGATTAAAAAGCATTTTAAATAATATTGTATATATATTAAAAATATCAAATTGTTTGTAATATCGAACACTGAAAATGGGAGAATGAAACACAACCCAATGTATAACCAACATTGCTACATGACCAACAACACGTTATTACTTTGATTTTTTCAGTGAAAGGAGGAATCGTTGCATATCTACACGACATATTTTATCATAATGCGATGCATGTGGGATAATTACTACAAAGTGAGCAAACAAACCGCAACTAACACCTCCCACGTGGCTCTGCAACCTAAACAAGCCATCATAATCTCTAGATCCAATTGTGTGAATCGTCACAAAAAAACATCGCAAGCCAATTTAAAAAAGGAAATTAATCAATAATCACGGGAATTTCGTTGACGTCAAACTAATTGCCAAACTTTGAGGCAAAATATCAGCTTTGGAGCGCTTTAATCCACCTATCGCACTTTGCTTTACAGCAATACAACTATACACTGCGAGTTTAACTGAAAGAGTTCTATTGCGATTTTCATGGTTCAACGTAGCACAAATGTTTCATCCCATCACCACATTTTCTGGGAAATGCAACCTATCATACCGATGTATATTCACACATATCATCACAATTGCAGATTACAACTTTCATGTCAAGATTTAATTCTCTGTTTTGGTGACCATTGCAGGTATTTTCTGAAGCTGTTGACTTTATCTTTGGAAACACAGAATTTCAGGGCGCACCACATAGCTCCATATGGCAATTTTTATGCGCAAATCCAGGCATACAAGAGGAAGGACAACTACGCAGAAAGAACAAGACGGTTCCATGAAATAATTTAGCGTTAGATATTTTGGAATCAAACAGCATAGGCCAGAAGAGACAGAGCGGCATTCCCCGGAGATTGTTATCAAAACTGCTTCTATTTTTGCATTATTTTTTACAAATTAAGGGATTTGTTAAACTTCCCCAATGTTGTGGGCAATGTTCTATTTTCTACGTTTTCCATTTGCTATATAAACTCTTTCATTGTAACAAAGAGGGGGTCACGATCCAACATAGGGGATTCTCTACTATGATTCAATTTGTGCTTATGCACTTCTGTTTTACACAGAGAGAGTGATTGTAGAGATTGAAAGAGGGTTTTTGGCCCTGTTTTATTGCTTAGCACTATTGCATGCAGTAAGATCATAGGTCTCAAATTCTCAAGGACTGTGTATTTTGTAAAAGATTTTGGCATTGTTTAAATGAATTTCCATTCATGTGTACTATTATCGGAATGCTGAATTTTTATTTTTATTTTTGTCCAAGTTTTGTAATTGATTTCCATCTTTATTCTAAATAGTATTTCTTGTGATATCTAACACTATTGTTGGTTCAAATTTGATATGTTATTGAAGTTTTATAGGAGTTATCTCCAAGAGGAGATCGAATGTATAATGAATTCATTGAAGTATATATGAGATAAATGATAACTATTTATCATTTAATCGCAAATATATTTTTCTTTTTATTCCATTAATTAATATGAACTATTTCTTTTAATTAATGGAAATCACACGCTGAATTCGCTCATAAACCAGTCCTTCCCCTTGTTTTATTTCATTTGCTCTCGGATTAGGAGAGGGCTATCCCATTCTAGTTCGAGATAGGATTTTCGTTTTAAATTAGTTTTGCATTTGTAAATTAATTATGCATAAAGTCCTCTTTCGTTAGAGGCAAACATCTTGCTTCTCAGGTGGCAAGATTGAGCCCTTATATTAGTCAAATTTCTTGGTTGATTTTAATCTTTATTCAAAACACTAAAAAATCAATCATAAGGATTAATGTAATATTCGACTGAAAGCAAGGGGATACCGCAGTCAAGATTGGCTTTGGCTGTTAGACCGTTTCTTCCGCAAAATCGCAGGCTGGGAAATGCGTCTTCTTTCTCTTGCAGGTAGACTTATTCTGGTGCAATCTGTCCTCTCCCAGCTTGCGGTATACTGGGGTCATCTCTTTTTTCTCCCGGCCTCCATCTCAAAGAAATTGAAATCTATAGCTGCTAATTTTCTGTGGGGCGGCCATTCACATCAAACGAAATATCACCTAGCTTCTATGGATTCCATCTCTCGGCCTAAGAAAGCTGGCGGTTGGGGCCTTCTTAATATGAAATTCTTTGGACAGGCGCTTATTTGCAAATCTCTGCTTCGAGCCATCTTTGGTTCCAGCCCTTGGAGCGCCCTCATCAAACAGAGATATCTCAAAGGCAAACCCTTATCCTACTGGTACAGGAGATCATCTCTTGGCATTCGATCGGGCTCCCCTATTTGGATCTGCTTCAGAAAGCTCCAGCCTTTCTTCCTGATGCATTTGAAATGGACTATTTCTTCTGGTTCTAAAGTTTACATTGGTATTGACCGTACCCTACATAACCTTGAATCTATGATTCCTTTGCCTCTGCTCTCCTTTTTCCATGCAAGAGGTCTTATCACCTGGGACAAACTTATTCACGCATGGTCCTCACAGGAGCCCATTTGGAAATCTGATCTCCAACTAGCTTTACCTCCGTACCTACGCCCCTTTTGGCTCTCTTTCACCAACCATTTCTCTCTCTCTGCTTTCTCTCAAATTGGGACATCAGATGCTTTGACTTGGTCTTTGGACAATGCTATCCGCCCTATCCTGGTAAAAAGCCTCTACTCTGCTCTCTCCCCTCCTGCCCCGCCCCCCTCCCCTCCTTTCCCTGCCTGTTTCTGGACAGCCCACTGCCCTCTTAAATCCATTCTCTTCTCTTGGCTTCTTTTCTCGAACAAGAACCTCTCCTGGGAGGTCCTCCAAAAAAAAGGATGGCAGGGCCCAAGTGTTTGTCGTTTTTGCACAGATGCGGCAGAAACAAATCATCATATGTTTTTTTACTGTTCCGCCTCCTCAGTAATCTGGTATGACCTCTCTCTTTCTTATGGTTTTCCTCTTCGATCCTTTGCCACAGTTCAGGAGGCTTTTGCATGGTGGAGCGCTCAATGCCCCGTCCTGCATGCTCTTCTCATTCTTACATGTTGGAATCTATGGAAATGGCGAAATCGAAACATCTTTCAGGGCTGCTCTCTGCCTCTAAATTCTGTTTTGTCTCAAATAATAGCGCTCATGCCTTCACAGGACTAGGCGGGTTCCTCTACAGGCTCTCTTTTTGTTTCAACGTGATGCTTCTCTTGGTGGGCTATCCATCTGTTTCTTACTCAATGGTTCTTCCAGGTTTGCCGCTCCAGCGGCCTCAGATCTTTCTATGCTCTTCTTGGTGGGCTATCCATCTGATTCTCACTGAATGGTTCTTCCAGGTTTGCCGCTCCAGCGGCCACAGATTTTTCTGCTGTCTCTTCTGGTCACTCTTGGCTACTTGCCTTCATGTATTCCTAACTTGATCCGCGGCTATCATGGTTTTCAGGTTGCGGCTATCTGCCTCTAAGTCATTCCTGATCATGTCACATTTTGCCTCTTTATATTTCCTGTACACGATATGCAACCATTTCCGCGGCCTCTTTCTGGCCTCTCCTCCATCTATGGCTATTTTGGGTTTTTCGGTTTGTGGCTTTACGCCTCCATGTATTCCAGAACATGCCACATTCTGCCTTTTTGTAGTTCCTGAACAGGACATGGGGCTATCCTTCTGGTTGAGGCCCCATGCCTCCATGTATTTCTGAACTTTATATTTTCTCAATATAACATATATTGCTTTTTTCTTCTGAAAAAAAAAAGGATTAATGTAATATATTGTATATTAATTTATTTATTTTTAATCAATAACACTTAACATTTGAAATTACTTTTCTTTTCTTTTTTACAGATAAATTTAGCATACTAATTATTAATTAGTTTTCTAACATTAACTTTCAATAAATAATAATAACCTAAAAGAATTAGAGTAATTTTAATTTTACTTTGGTAGTGTATTTAATTAGATCTTATTTTAATTAAATGTGTCCTTAGAATAATAATAACATTATTTAATTTAATTAACATTTATTTTATATTTTATCATACATATATTATAATCTCGTAATAAACTAGATTATATATTTAGTTTTATTGTTAGAATTATATTAGTAATATTTAGGATATAGTACAATATAGTTATTTTATTATAAAATAGTATTAGTATAATATAAGGTATATTTATTTATATAGTATAGTTAGTTAATTAGTATAATATCATATGATATATTAGTTTAGATTTGGCATATGAGATAAATAGGAATACTTTAGTACCTAACAAGATTTTAATGATAGTGTAGTATTAACATTGTGTTACTTTGGAATTGATAAATAGTATTAAACTAACAAGTTTCATAGGGATACCATTATCATAGTATCGTATAGGATTAACAATTAATATTAACTTAATACCATAGAGTTAGTTAGGTTAATTTTAAGTCATAACTTAGTCTTGGCTTAGCTGAGCTCTAGATCAGCTTAAGGATCACTTTCCTGTCGAATGAGCAAGAGGGATGATTTGATGTCTCTTCTCCATTGATGGATGAAAGTCATATCTTGAGTCATCGAAGATTGAGAAAAGGTAACTGGACCTAGTTAAACCAGTCGAAGCCACTAATCCAAATGGATAAGAGACGGTATTAAAGTCCCCGACCGGGTGGCTTTTCCCCCATGTTGTTGCAGCGATTTTTGAGGCATCAACAACCCCTTAATTCATCTTCCCTTCCTTCCCAAAAAAAATTCAAAAGAAGTTCTTGAAAATTGAAAGTTATCGCCCCCAAAGATTGTAACCATTGGACTCCTAGTACAACATCACCACCACCCATTGGAATGGAAAACATTGGATTATTCAATAAATATTCCCCCATGGTTAACTTGATATTATGGCACTTTCTTGAGCAATTTATAGTTCCTCCATTTTCAACCATCACTTGACACTCTAGTGTTTTATATAGGAAGGAGTTAAATTCCTTGGCTATCTTACAATGAATAAAAGTGGGTACTACCCGAATCAATCAACACTATTACCTTTTTCTTCTTGATATATCCTTCTATATTGAGAGTTTGAGGAGTGGTAATTCTTGCCAATGCATTACAAGATATGGTCAGATTCATTTCTTCTTTCTATGGGATTGGTTCTGGTGTATATCCTCCTCTTTTGTTGTTTCTTGTTCCTTTTCTTCCTCCTCTTCACAATCTATGCAGAATAATTTATTCTTAACACACTTATGACCTTTAGTGTATTTTCTATCACAACTGTAACAAAGCCCTTTGGCTCTTTTTTCCTCCAATTCTTGTGGTGTCAACCTTGTAGGTTGTGGAAGACTATGACCAACAAAACTTCCATCTTTACAGTTGTGAGTGGTAGAATTCCTTGTTTCCATAATTTTTCTTTCAACTTTTCTTGCCACCCTGAATGCCTACTCCAATGAATCAGGATCCCAAAGGTGAACCTCATGTTGCATTTTATCTTTTAAAGTCCCTATGAAGACGTCAATCCTTTGCCCCTCTGGAATATATGTTACCCTAATATTCAATTTTTGGAAGTCTTCAATGTGCTTTTCCATTAAACCATTTTGTTTTACATTTATCAATTGGCTAACGAAGGTGTTTCTCTTTGTTCCTTCGTAAAAATTGACCAGGTGATAAGTGGTTTATGAGAACAAATCCATATATACCATACAAACTGATTGTGTTCTAAATATAAAGATGATATACGTACCTTTTGTAAGGGTTACACATCATATAGAACAAAATATTGATTCATCTGTAGTATCCATGTTACCAAATCCTTGCCATCAAACTTCTTCATATCTATGTTTGGAATGTGGTGGTTTTTAAACCCCACGTTTGAGTCTCTAAAATCATAATTCATATTCCTTTTTTCCTCATCATAAATTTCATGGATTACCTTGTCACCACTGGGAAGCCTTTCTTGCAACAACCTTGTCAACCCTTCTAACTTGACATTCATCGCATCCATCTCTACTTTAAAAACCTCCATGTTTCCTTTTATACCATCCATGTCCCATTTTAAGCCATCGATGCCCCCTTTTAGTTCATCTTTGGTTTCTCTTTGTGAGAGCGAAATTCATTGCGTTTTTGAATGCATGAATATGAGAATGTGAATTTTTATTGTTATTTGTAATGCTTGTATTATTTTTGGAGAGATAAATTATGTGTCAAAATTTGGAATGTCCATTGTGAGTGGACACTCCACCCATAATGAGGGACAATAAAAGTTATAGAATGATATCAAAGGAAAGTGTTAGACTTTGAATTTATAGAGAAATTTTAATAACTGTTGTATCTATTTTAACTGACATCTCAAATTCCCCTTAGTAAATCCCTCTCTAACACCCTCCCAATATGTTCCATATTCTATTCCTACTACTGTCATAAATCTATCCTACACAAATTTAGACCCTCCAACCATCCAACTCTTGGATAAGGGATTTAGTTTTTCTGTCTCCCCTCATTATGTTTCCACTGAAAATGTTCTTTTTTCTATCAAGTCTATAACTCATCATTGTTGACTACATGAAATTGAAGAAATTCAACAAGATTGTGTTAGAATTCTTTGTTGTTCTAAACCCCCTAAATTGATTTTTTCCTAAGAAGAATTTCAATCCATTCGTTGTATAAGTGACAACCCCAGTGTAATTATATTAAAATCTAATAAAGGAAATGCTACAATTCTCATAAATACTTCTCACTATGAATCCTATGTATCTGACCTTCTCTCAACCTCTTCATATAAAACCCTCCCCGAAAACCCTATCAATTCCATTACCACCTTAGTTGATGATACATTCATTGTTTATCCTTTAGCCACCTTCTCTAACCTCTATCTTCAACCATATAAATAACATCTACCCCCCACATCCAATTTACTATGGAAATCAAGAAATATATCTCCCTTCCCTTTCTTGACGTCCTTATTATACATCAACCTAATGGTACCCCAACCCATCAAGTCTACAAAAAAATACCCCCATTGATATATACCTTCATGCCCAGTCACACCATCACCCAAACCAAAAATCTATAGTTCTTAAAGCTTTGATCATTTATGCGATTTGAATATCTGCCCCCCAGATCATTGAAAAAGAAAGTTCATCTTACAAAATCCTTTAAGGCAAATAGGTAGTCCTCATCCAAAATTCATAAATATCTTCAATCCACCCACAAATTCTAAATCTACTAAGTTTATCCCTCATCCCCCCAACTCCCATATCTCTTCCCTATGTCCTAGGAACTACATACCAAATCTTCAAGATCTTAGCTAAAGGGAATATCAAAACCATATTTAAACTCTACAAAAAATTTAAATATCTTTTCAAAACTGCTAAATACAAAGTTGGCCCATGTTTGGCCCTAGTGTTTACCCTATTCGGTGTTCCTATGGCAATTCCTACTTTGGAAAATTTGGAAGGTGCTTCAAATCCCACCCAAAGAACATGTTTCTAACATTTGTCATAACCACATCTCCAAATCAACCATCAGAAAACACTTTCATAACTCCAAACACCTTATCTGTTTTAATGAAACCAAAATTCTTGCTTCAAAACCTTATTACTCTACCTGTATCATTTGAGAAGCACTTGAAATTGAAAAGCATCATAATAATTTCAATAATGAAGATAATTATTAACTTAGTCACTCCTAAAAACCTATTATTCACCAACTCAATCAATAAAATAACCCCTCTCATTATGCCCTTTGATTGATTTGCTTCCAAAATTTCTCATTACTTGCATTATCCATCAATCTCCTTTCCTTCGTTTCATCTCTTTTTTTCCTCATTACTTGCTTTATCCATCAATCTCCTTTCCTTTACTCTTTCCTCCTCTCCCCTCTCCCTTTTTGGCTTGTGGTTTCTTTCTTTTCTTTTCCTCTCTAATTTAACTTACACTCCTATGCTTTGTGGTTTATAAGTCATCATTATTACGACGAGAGACATTGTCCATCCCAGTATGAAAGAGATGTTGTAATGTCATGTTGTAATGTCTTGTCCTATTACGTTAAACATTGTCCATCCCAGTATGAAAGAGATGTTGTAATGTCTTGTCCTATTACGTTAAACATTTTGACTCGGTCAAATTACATAAAAAAATAAAAATAAAAAATAAATTAAATTAAATTAATTATTTAATTAATAATTATAATTATCAATCAAATATTTGGATTCGTTAAATTACATAAAAATAAAAATAAATTATCTTTATATTTATAATTATAATTAATTATAATCCATAATTAAACCAACCTAGATCCATCTTCACTCCAAATCTACCAATAGTTAACTAAATTCAAACTTTATTATTATTATTATTATTATTATTGATGATAAAAATAGTTAATATGTAAGTTCAACATATATACATTTAAAAAAACATGTAACAAGATTCTTGTCTGATCCAGATTTATGAATGAAGGAAATGAAATACATATTTTAAATAGAAACACAGAAATACGACAACACTGAATTTCAATTAATAAATAGCAAATACTGAAAATTGTTTACATTCAAAATGAAAACAAACTAGCTGGAGTGATGATAACTTATCTCTGAGAAAATATGTGACAACTACATGTCTTCTGAACTGTGTTATAATGAGGCTCGAAGGACTTTTTATCATAAAGAAACAATGAAAAACCTTAAACATCCAAAAACGTAACCCTAGGAAATGAAGGGCCAAAAGCTATGATCCCCAAAGGGATTAGTTGGAACATGAATCATGAAATTTAATAGGCATAGTCTAACTTATAGAAGAAATGACCTTTTTTAAAGCATTTTTCTGGTTAATTTTAATCAAAATATGGTAGATATTTCTAAACAGTTGACTTTAAGTTGTTTAATCTATAGAAATGACCTATTTCAAAGCATTTTTCTAGTTATTTTTAATCAAAATATGGTAGATATTTCTAAACACTTGACTTTAAGTTGTTTAATCTATAGAATTCGGGTGCCCTGGAGTTTTTCAGGTACTGAATCCGTTTATGCATTCAAAGATATATTTTAAACAACAACTTGGCTTTAAGTTGTGTAATTTATAGAATTTGAGTGCCCCAGGGTTTTTCAAGTCCTGAGTCCATTTATGCATTCAAAAATATATTTTAAACAACAAAAATTCATAATCTTGTTTCAGATTCTATTAATAGATTTCAATAAAAAACCATTTCTTTTATAAATTAGACTAGACCAATTTAATATTCGTAATTCTTGCCAATCATTCATAAACATAATTTTTCAAATCATTTATAAACTAAATTTTTTAACTTAGAAATTATTTAAGTTTCACATTCAAACCAAAATTTTATATATTTATTTACTTTTACAATCAAGGTGATGTCTAGGATGCATAATTAAGGTTAAGCATAAGTTGTTTGAGGGAATTACCTAATTCCTTTGCTTGGCTTAACCTTTAACGTGTGATACTCTTTTTTCTTTTGCTATAAAGATGAAAATGGTGTAATTATATCTAATTAGTTGAGAATTATAACCTAAAATTATATCTGAATATAACTTAAAAATATAGGTTTTATTTCATTTTTTTAAAATAAAATAATATTGTTAGATCCTAGGCTTGATCCATAATGTAATAAACATGTCTTTCAGATTAATCACATCAATGTTATTTGGTTGACGTTTCCAACCAAGTAATGTGGTTTCCAACCAAGTAATGTGGTTCGACCTTTGTGCTGAGGATGAACCACATTAGTTGGTTCGAAAGGTCAACCAAATAACATTGATGTGATTAATCCCAAAGACATGCTTAAAATAATATTGCTTTACATAGGGTTATAAATTAAAAGTTAATACAAACTAAACTTGTGATATTGCTTTATAGTAAGGTTTTTTATTTTAATAGTGAGAAAAATTGTGGGGAAACTTATTTGTGGCAATAGTAGGGAGGACAATCACTTATTTGTCGGAATAGTAGTGAGGACAATCATATCTCGCAGCTATTTAAGGAATAGCAAGGAAAATCACTTATTTGTCGGAATAGTAGGAGAACAATCATATAGCATTGCTGTTTAGGGAAAACCACGTTACTTGGAATAACTTATTTGTAATTTATAAGGAGCAAGTTTTTACTTCTATCAAATACTTCTAGATATTGATCCATTACCTTCATATCTTCTACGTATTGGTCCATTACCTTTTATATTAAAAAAAAAACTAGTCACCAAATAAAAACAAAAAACAATTTTAAAACTTTACGTGAAATTGTGAAATTTTAAATTCAGTGAAAATTTTCATATATATATAAATAGGGAAAACCAGGTTACTTGGAATAACTTATTTGTAATTTATAAGGAGCAAGTTTTTACTTCTATCAAATACTTCTAGATATTGATCCATTACCTTCATATCTTCTACGTATTGGTCCATTACCTTTTATATTAAAAAAAAAACTAGTCACCAAATAGAAACAAAAAACAATTTTAAAACTTTACGTGAAATTGTGAAATTTTAAATTCAGTGAAAATTTTCATATATATATAATACACCTTTTATAATAACAAACTTAAAGTGCACGATGTATTGGTCGGGGTGGTAGGTTTACACGCCCCGGCCAGGTTCAAATCCTGCTGAGCTGCGCCCCAGTGCTGCAGCGTATTCCCTGCTCAATATGAGTTGTTTACAGCGACTGTATGTGTTGATTTGACGGCGTATTCCCTGCTCAATATGAGGGCTGTTTACAGCTAATGTATGTGTTGATTTGACAGTTTGTCAACTTAGTCTGACAGTGTAATATAATTAAAAAAAGGCCCCATTCTGCTTCTCTCGAAACTAGCCCCTCCCTTTAAAATAAAAAACCATGGCAATAAAACTTTTCCAAACAAGAAGCGATTGCGAGGGAAAATTAAAAGGCTAGAAACAATGCCACCCTACTCCGGTGGTTGTGAATTTTAAACGCGCCTCATATACATATACATTAAGAGATTAAGGAGCATCGATTCATTCATCGGACTTGTTTAATTCTGTTGTATTTTCGCCATTACCAGCGCTTGGATTTCGCTTCCGTTTCGGCCCTAAGTAGCAACGAAGACAACGCTATTACAATTACGAACACAGAACAGTTGGCCAGAGAAACCAACAAATATCAGTCAGGTCAATTTTTTTGCTGAGTTCTTCTGATTTTGTCAAATCTGTTGGATGTATACATTACTGTTATGAATCCTTCCCTTCATCAATTTTTTTTCGAGTTATATCGCTTTATTGCTGTGGTAGGTTGTTAGTATACTGAACAATAAAATTGGTTACATGAGTATTAATTGCCGTATGTTTTATAGCATGTAATATTTTCCGGTAGTTTGAAAATCCGGCATTTTGTACCTGTTTGATGCTATACTATGTGCTCTATAATTTCGTGGTTTATAACAGAAAAATAATTTGTTCAAATAGTTAGAACCCAATAGTCTGGTTCGAATCTTGATGTAGACTGTAAGAGGCCGAGGGCGGCCACAGGAGCTGTGTCCATTGAATCTGCAGTCACATCGGAAAAAATATTATGTGTTTTCATAAATTCCTTTGACCTGAGTCTTGATTGAGTTGGTCAAAATTATCCAAAGAAAACCACTTTACAAGTAATTATCACTTCAATGAAAACCACGGCACATGTAATTATCCATTGGTGGTCTATTTCTTAAATTAGAGGAAGATGAACTCTCAACCAAAAGCAATTTTATATATATATATATATATAATTTTTCATTGTTTAAATTACATTTTTGAACATTTTACTATTATTTACATTTTATATTAAAAATTGAATGACATTTCTCTTTTATTAATAAGCAACTAAATTATTTTATTTTTAATTACTTCTTCCTTTTGAGTATTGGAATGTTTTAATATGGTCATCTTATATATATATATATATATTTTATTTGTAATTTCAAGAGTAAAAGTGAAATATTTTTACCACATGATCATAATGAATGGTAATATTAACAACCAATTAAAAAAAAAAAACCATTATCAACTCCACTTTGAACATAAACATAAACATACATTACCATAATCACATATTACTTTCATACTTATAAAATATGCTCTTAAAATAATTATCTTTAATCCTTCTCTTTCCCGCTTAAGACCATGAATGATATAAAAAATGTTCCTTTGAAAAATTTAGATACCAAAATATGAAAAAGATTCCATGAAACTCGAAAATGAAAAAGTAATAGTAGTAGAACCTTTTTCATGCCAAATCAAAAAATATTACCCATTACTTCAATTCCTCATGAGAGGGGAGGGAAAACAAAAACAGAGACAGAGGACAAGTAAAAGAAAAAAACAAAGGATTTTGAGTTTCGAATCAATATTTAGTTGTCTTCGATTAACGAAAAGTTTGATTTAGCCACTTTCTTGCGAGATCTATGTTCTTTTTTAGCTTTGTTATTTACAACTAGATTGTAGCGATATCCATGTAGAAAGAATCGGTGAGCTCTATGCACCCGGTGGATGCTAGTGGAACTTATCCAACTACGAATTTCTCATGGATAGAGTTTATTGTCAAATGTTGTTAGTTAATATTTTAATAAAGTAGTTTAAATAGGTTATAAATTAGTTAAGAAAATAGTGGAAATTTCGGTATGATTTTTGTTAAAATTTGGTAAAATTTTTAGAAAATTTGGGTTATAATGCTATCAAATTTCAGGATTTTAGGTGTCGGGTTTTTCATGGCATTGAACTCGCTTTTGTAACACCTGCAACCAGAAAGTAACAACACATTAGAAAAGGCTAACAGACAATGAACTATATGCAAATTCGCAGGGTTGTAAATCTTATACTCACAGGTTCTTGCTGCACGGGAAAGCAAAGCCATCTGCTCCAGTCATGGTAACCTCGGCCCTTAATAAACCCTCATGTAATGAAACGCTAAACCTAGAGCCGAACTTACCAGAAGTGAAACCCAGGCAGCGGAGGCGAGCGCCGAAGAATGAAGGAGTATAATGGAACTCATCACCATCAAGCAAGGCGTTGAAGATTTCCAGGACAAAGCTTAACCCTCGGATCAAAGACCAAGCCACCTCACCATTGATTAAGCGAGGGAAATGAAGTAGTTAGTGCAGCTGGTGGGCAACAGAGCGAGAGGACGGAGCCTGCTCTCGCCACGTCTCCATGGCAGAGCATAACATTAATTCCAAATCAATTGCAAATCAAACCAAAGTAGAGAATGCTATGTATACTTAAAGAAAATCGCATGTGAATTTAAAACCCTGTCAAAGCTCCATTGGAATATGGACTAATGTACACAGATGTAGAAAAAGCCCTTAACCTTAGTACGAGTCATTATATGTCAAGCACAAATGTAAATAGAAATATAATCATGCCATGTCGATAATTTACTATGGTGGAAATTTTTTTTATTTTTTATTTTTGGGTATGTTTGTTTATGGAGGTGTGACAAGTGGTATCAGAGCCAAGGTTACCAAACTAAGGCCTCTGGAGCTAAACCAGTAAGTAAATATAATTATTGTTAATTGATAATTTTGTGTATGTTTAGAGAGAAAGAGCAAAGGAAGAACATGAGAAGGACGAACATCGTTCCTCATAGAAACCTGACAGGCCTAGGACCTGCAACTTTCCCTGAAACCAACCCTAAAGTATGGGTACAGTTAGGAGAAGAAACTCGCAACACCAATCCTACTATATTGGAAGTTTTGCATGAATTAAAGAACGAGATGGACCAACTACGGACAGACAATGAAAGACTAATGCTGGAACAGGAAAAGATTATGAAAACCATGTCAGATAAGCAAAATCAGTGTGAGCCGATTCCCAGCCCCAAATATGGACATATGTCAGGAGAACAAGAGTATTGAACTGAGTATGTGGAAATAGAGGTGGGGAGAGAAAATCAAGAAGAGAAGTCAGATAATGCTTCAGAGCATAAAACACAGAAGAGACAAAGGACATAATTACAAGGAGAGTTTCGGAAGATAAAGCCACCACTCTTTGACGAGGAACTGGAGGAGGCAGCTGAGGCCTGGCTGATTAACATGAATAAATATTTTCAGTTCTACGAATATGACCACAACTTAAAGGCTCGTTTGGCCATTTTCTGGCTACAGGGGAAGGCCACCTTATGGTGGGAGGAGGTAAAAACTGTACGAGGGGTAAATGAACAAAATATAACCTGGGAAAAGTTTCAGAGATACTTTAAAGAAAGATATTTAACTAAATGATTCTACGACGAGAAGGCAAAAGAGTTCCATGACCTGCGGCTTGGACAACAAACAATGGATGAGTTTATTACCAGATTTACCTCCTTACTTCGATATGTACCTTACATACAAGAAGAGAAGGAAAAAGTACATCGATTTGTCAGTAGTTTACCATTGTTTATGAAAGAGCGAATTGAGTTCGATAACCCGAAAATGATGGATGAGGTCATACGAAAGGCTGGGATATGCTATCAGCAAAGCAAACAAAAAGCAGAAGTTATGGGGAAGAAATGGACTGACAAGAAGGGCAATAAGTTCACTGCTTGCAATAAGGGAAATCAAGGCAATATCAGCAAAGGACCTCCCAAGGGTCATATCAACAGAAATATGCATAGAAATCAGTCTAGATTTAGACCTCCCCATGAACCCAAACTCAACGAGCAATCAGGAAGAATTGAAATCGAAGAAGCAGCCAAACCTCTAGTACAATGTTGGGGATGTGGAGGTCCACATTATATTAAAAATTGTCCTAATCATAAGGACATTGAACAGATTTCGCAGATTCATGAAGCCTCTACGATAGGAGACGTAGCCCAGAGTATTCCAAAAATTAATGTTGCTCTTGAAGATCATCAAGCAGAATACTAGCTGACTATAGTGGAATTTGAAGGCAAAATCTTTGATCATATTGTATCTGTTTTAATTGATCCTGGAGCTACGTTAATTTTTGTTAGTCCCGAGATAGTTGAACAATGTAAATTACAAGCTGTCAAGTTTAAAAACCCCTGGTTAGTACAGCTAGCTACAGGGGAAAAGATACGTGTGTTGGCCAAGGTCAATGACTGTCCTTTGGAAATAGCAGGTCAGCCCTTAGTGGCAGATCTATACATACTTCCCCTAGGATCATATGCTGTCTTGATAGGCACGGACTGGCTGGAAAAGCGTTGATCCATTATAAACTGGAAAACAAAAACTATTTGTTACATGAACGAGCAAGGAGACAAATAGGAGATGCAAGGCATTTTGAGACCATTAAAATTACGGCCAATAACTGCCTCTCAACTAGCAAAGTGCATCAGAAAAGGATGCCAGACTTATGCTATTTAGGTTGGTTATGCCAGCTCAAAGGACAAGTTTGTAACCCTGGAAAGTATCCTTGTAATTCAGAATTTTACCGATGTATATCCTGAAGAAATACCAAGGATACCACTAAAGAGAGACATAGATTTCACCATTGATCTAGTGCCAAGAGCAGCCCCGGTATCCCGAGCTCCTTATCGGATGAGCACACCAGAATTGAAGGAACTAAAAATGCAATTACAGGAGCTGTTGGATAAAAATTACATCTGCCCCAGTGTGTTGCCTTGGGGAGCCCCCGTACTATTCGTCAAAAAGAAGGACGGGATCGTACGTATGTGTATGGACTATCGTCAGTTGAATAAGTTGACTATTAAGAACAAATACCCTTTACCCCGCATCGATGAACTTTTTGACTAAGTGAAAGGGGGGATAATATTTTCAAAAATTGATTTACGATCAGGATAACACCAGATCAAAATCAAGGAGGAAGACATAGCTAAAACCGCTTTTAGGACCCGCTATGGGCACTACGAGTTTGTAGTGCTACCCTTTGGGCTAACCAACGCCCCTGCAACCTTTATGTGTCTAATGAATAGTATATTTCATCAGTATTTAGATAAATTTGTATTAATCTATATTATTGACATACTGATTTACACCCGGAATATTGAAGAACATAAGGAGCACCGCAGGATAGTGTTGCAGACTCTCCAGGAACATCAACTAAATTCAACAAGTGTGATTTTTTTAGGGAACAAATTCAATACTTAGGCCACATCATTACCAAGGATGGAATCGTCGTGGACCCCGAAAAGATAAAGACCATAATGGAATGGCTAGTACCAAAGGATGTAGCCGATATAAGATCTTTCATGGGTTTGGCAAGATATTATAAACAGTTTGTGGAAAGATTTTTCAGAGTGGCCTATCCTATTACCTCCTTACAGAAAAAGGGAAATTTTTTTAAATGGACAGCAAAATGTCAAAAGAGTTTTTAGCAGCTTAAGCATCTTCTCACCATTGCACCAATTTTAAGCATAGCAGATCCAACCAAGGACTATGTGGTGTGTATAGATGTCAATAAGGAAGGGGTAGGTGGAGTATTAATGCAAGATGAAAAGGTAATTGCCTATGAGTATAGGAAATTAAAGGAGCACGAGCAGAAATATTTTGCCTACGACTTAGAATTGGCAGTCATCATTCACGCTTTAAAAATGTGGCGTCACTACTTGATGGGTGGGAAGTTTCTGTTAATGACTGATCATCACAGCTTGACTAATTATTTCAAGCAGCCCACTTTAAATGCTAGATAAGCCAGGTGGGTAGATTTTCTAAGTGGATTTGATTTCGAGATCAAACATATGAAGGGAAAGGAGAACCAGGTAGCTGACGCTTTAAGTCGAAAGGTACATTATCTCTATGAGGTTACTTACAACGAAGTGCAAACTACCTTCGACGAATTAATTAAAGAAGCAGCGAAGCAGGACCTGGAATATCAGCAATTAGGACAACAAGCTCAAAATACAAACAGCCATGCATATCAGCTAGGATATGTAATGGATTCCACAGGTATGCTGAATTATAAGAAAAGATTATATGTGCCCAATCAGAATAACATTAAAAATCTGATTCTGGATGAATATCACAAGAGTCCCTACGCAGGACACCCAAGATACCAAAAACTAATTACAGCACTCCGAAAGGAGTACTATTGGCCAGGAATGAAAAAAGATGTAGCAGAATATTTGACATGCTGCTTGGAATGTCAACAAGTTAAAACAGAACATCAGCATCCCACTGGGTTACTGCATCCATTACCAATTCCGGAATGGAAGTGGGAGACCATCTCTCTTGATTTTATCACAGGACTACCCAAATCCAAAAAGAAAAACGACTCAATAATGGTGGTAGTAGACAAATTAAGCAAATCAACTCATTTTATACCAGTACAGTCCACCTTCAGGGCAGTACAGATTGCCAATATTTTCATGCAAAATATTTTTAGGCTACATGGGCTGCCAAAAACCATAATTTCTGACCGTGATGTAAAGTTTACATCAGCTTTCTGGAGGACCCTGTTTGAAGGGTTAGGTACTCAATTAAACTTCAGTACCGCCTATCATCCTCAAACGAATGGGCAAACAGAACAGGTGAATCAGGTAGTGGAAGACATGCTAAGAACATATGTAATGCAACAACCATCCAAATGGGAAGAATACTTACATCTGGTCGAATTTGCTTATAATAACGGCTACCATACCTCCTTACAAATGAGCCCATTTGAAGTTTTGTACGGACGAAAGTGTCGCACACCATCCAGTTAGGGGGGACTAGAGGACAAGTTGATGTTGGGACCTGATATGTTAAAGAAAATGGAAGAGATGGTTAAGAAGGTGCGTTCTAACTTAAAGGTTGCCCAAGACATGCAAAAGAACTTCGTTGATCGTAAAAGGAATTTCAGAGAATTCCAAGTAGGAGATCATGTATATGTGAGAGTATGTGCTAAGAAGAGTACGTTACAATGGAGCGGGTGTGCTAAGTTAGCACCCCGGTTTTGTGGTCCATTCCAAATTCTGGCAAGGGTCGAGCCAGTAGCACACTAACTCGCCTTACCCATCCATATTCGAGTCCACAATGTTTTCCATGTGTATGTGTTGAAAAGATATGTTTATGATCCTAAACATATAATCAATTGGTAAGATATACATGTAAGAAAGTTTCTTAGGTAAGCCAAATAAACTTTAATGATAATGGAAAACTGATTCAAATTACTATTTTGTTTCAGGTTGAACCGGAAGGAGAATTCTTGGTCAAGCCTTTGGTTATACTCGATCGGAGAGAAGTAATGTTGCGGAAATGAGCTATCACCCAGGTTAAAGTGCAATGGCAACACTTTGGGCCAGATGAGGCCACCTGGGAGGATGAACAGCTCATGAAAGAAGCCTTTCCAGGACTGTTTGCAGCTAGAAAACATCGGGACGATGTTTGATTTCAGGGGGGGGAGATGTAATGTCCCCAGAAGATTGTAAATATTTTATTTTACCGCAGTAAAAACAAAAACTGGATATTATGATTATTATTTGAGTTAAGTATTAATGTGTGTTTATTATGAAAAAGAGAAAATTGTTTGAGTATTAACAGATCTTGTAACTTCTCATAACAAGGAAGTTAGGGTAGGCAGTTGCCAAGAAAACCCTAACTATCTCCCTGACTATGAATTCTCCAAAGAAATCCCTAGAGGGGGGAGGAGAGGTGGAGGAACCGTGCTGAGAGGTCAAACAGAAGAATAGCTAAGTCTGGTGGTGACCAGATAGCTAAAGCACTGTGTGCAGAAACTTGCAGATAGACATTGGTCTTATGAGAAAGCTCGGGGGGAGACTTGGACCTGACGGCAAGTCTCATGGTTGGGAGGATTGAAAACTGCAAGTAACAGAGTTGACTTCAACAGTTGAAATTTTCTTTTTCTATAGCAGTTCAGGTAGGTAATAATCCTGGAATTAATTTTTTGTTTTAACCTATGTATTGAGTGTCAGCAGTTATATTTTGGAAATAGCACATAACAGGAATAGTTAATATTTGAGTTGGTACTAATTAAATTATCCATAAAAAAACTCTGCCAGAGAATGACAGGGAGCTCTGCACGCCCTCGGCCCTCGAGATCCGCCTTTACGGGCTCTGATCCTGCGCCCTCCCAGCCTTCTGAGGCTTCTCCGATCGGATCAACAGACAATCGACCCTCTGGCTTGGGCGTGGCTGCTGCTGTGCTGCCCTTGTGGCGGCCGGCACAGGGTCTGATCAGATGGAAACCCAGGGACAAGATCCGCCCTCTGGTCCTGCAGCTGAAGCCTTTCATCAGCTCCTGGCAGGCCTGCCTCCGAAGAAAAGAAGTGACGTCTCAAAATTCGTCAAGAAACTAGATGAAATCCCTGAGATCTCTTTGCCTCCGGAGACCCCCATGCAAGTAGCTTTGTCGCTGGCGGATCGTGGACTTATTGGCCAATTTACAGGACTTTGGCCCTCTCCAAAAACCACAGAGCAATGGGTTAACAGGAATTGGGCGCCTCTGATCAGCCAAAGTGTAACCTCTTATTTTCTAGGGCGAGGGTATTTTCTCTTCGAATTTACCTCCAAAGAAGACAAAGATCTGATCTTTCGAAATGGGCCGTATTTCATGGGTCCTCAGGGCCTCTACCTGAATAAATGGACCCCGGATTTTGACCCAGCGGTCGACATCCCCAAGGCTGTTCCGGTTTGGGTTCGGCTCCCAAATCTGCCAGTTCACTGTTGGAACTGGGACTCCATGAAGCACATCGGCAACTCCCTCGGGAAATTCATAGATCGGGCAAGCAACAAGGATCAATACGATTGTGCCAGGATCTGTGTGGAGGTGGATCTAGAGGTGGGTCTACCAGAGGCAATCAAAATCAAAGTCGGCAGTTGGTCACATGTGCAGATCTTGGATTATGAACAGTTACCATTCAAATGCAGGAAATGCCACGTGTATGGGCACTTCGCTAGAAACTGCCCGACCAATGCAGAGACAGAGAAAGGGAATGAAGAGGGTTGGAACCAAGTCAGGCGAGCAAGAGCCAATCATAAGGGGCAGAAACAGGGCGGCCCCTCCGGCAAAGGCAATCCCCAGGCAAATGTCCAAAGGCCCCCTCCCAAAAAGGCGCAAGAAAACAAATTTGACCCTCTAAGCCAGCCATCAGAAGGCACTCCAAAGGTAGAAATTCAAGATCCAGACTCTTTAAGTAAAAGCACACCCCCAGCTTCCCCCAAAGAAGTGGAAAACCCCAAAGGCATGGCCCTTGAGGATGAGGAAGAAAGGCAAGAAACCGATGAGTCAGAAGAAGAAGGAGAAATAGGTGAGTCCCAAAGCTCGGTAAGAAGATCTGCAAGAGGCCGCAAAACAGACAAAGAAAAAAGGGAGCAGCAGACCTATAAAGATAAGCTACAGGGCAGTCAACCAACTCTGGAAAAACTGCTAGCCTCAAAGCCCAAAATGATGAAAAATCAGCCTCAAGGCTCCAAGGGAGCCCACCAGAAGCATAAATAATGAAGGTCATCTCCTGGAATTGCAGAGGTTTGGGGAGCAAAGTTAAGGAAGAAGCCATAAGGAACCTAATAAGAACAGAAACCCCAGATATACTTCTCGTCCAGGAGACCAAGCTGGAAGACAAAATCTTCCTGCATGCAAGCAAAAATTTGTGGCCCAAAAGCGAAGCAAGAGCAGTCTCAGCCAGGGGTGCCTTGGGAGGGATTGGTACATTATGGAACCCCAATAAATATGCTCTCATCTTTGAAGCGAGCAACACTCATTGGTTGCTGCTAAAAATGCAGAATCTCGATACAAAGGAAATATTCAGTCTCTTCAATGTATACTCCCCAGTTAATATCCGGGAGAAAAAGGATTGCTGGGACACTATAAGACAACAGGCAGATCAGACAAATTTGGAAAATACAATCATTGCTGGAGATCTCAATCTCACACTTCACTCGACTGAAAAAAGGGGAGGAAGCGCAGTCCGAGATCCGGCAAGAGAATGGGCGGAGGATCTCTTGCAAGATTGGGATTTGCTGGACATCAAACCCACTTCAGGTAAGTTCTCTTGGTCAAACAAAAGAGTAGGCCCTGGACATATTGCTGCCAGGCTAGATAGATTCTTCATCCAAAGTTCTTTTCTGTTATTTGGTCTAGAACCTAGAATGCACATTCTTGCTAGCAGTGTCTCGGATCATAAACCTGTAAAGCTAGAGCTCCTTGCCCACCTAGATCTGGGCCCCATCCCTTTTCGATTTAGTCCTCTCTGGGTAAAGGAGCCCCTTTTCATGCAAACATTCAAAGATTGCTGGAGTCAGCCTGTCAAAGGTTCTCCCTTCTTCATCTGGGAGGAAAAGCTCAGAAGGGTTAAAGGAGTCTTGAAACTGTGGGCCAAAACCCTCTCCAATCCAACATCAGAAAGGAAAGCCATCAAAGTCTCTCTTGCCACTCATCAAACCCACATGGAGAGCGCCCCAATCACAGAGGAGATGCTTGATCAAGAAAACAAGCTGCAACAGAGCTATCACAAGGCCTGCTTAGCCGAAGAAGAATATTGGAGATTAAAATCTCGAAACCTGTGGCTCAGAGCAGGTGATAGAAACACGAGCTTCTTTCATAAGCAAGCCCAGGCCAGGAAATGTTTTAACACTATCTCTGAGATCAAGGAAGACAATGGCACGCACAAGGAGTTCGCAGACATCAAGAAGGCAGCCTTCTCCCATTTTCAAAACTTGTACAGTGATGATCAGGAATCGCCCCAACACCAAGAGCTGCTAGATATCATCCCTCAAGCAATATCCCCCCGCATGAACAGGAGTCTAGAGGCCAAAATCACTAAAGAGGAAGTGAAAAAGGCCCTCTTTGACATGGACCCGGACAAGGCCCCGGGGCCAGATGGATTCTCCGCCAGATTTCTTCAAGTCTGTTGGCCGATTGTTGAAAAGGACCTTTTCAAAATGATACAAAAGTCTCAAAATTCCCAGAAAATAGGAGGCAGCACAAACTCAGCTTTCTTAGCCCTCATTCCAAAGGAAAAAGGCGCCAATAACTTTAGCAGATTTCGCCCGATCTCACTTTGCAACACTGGGTACAAATTAATTACCAAGGTCATTGCTAATAGACTGAAGCCCATCCTGCCAAGAATCATTCCGGAAAATCAAGGAGGCTTTATCCAGGGAAGGCAAATCGTGGACAACTTCACGCTAGTTCAAGAGGCAATACATTCAAGTCTTCTTCGAAAGGAACAAGGTATGGTGATCAAACTCGACTTAGCAAATGCCTTTGATCGAGTTAATCATAGTTTTCTTTTAAAAGTCATGTGTAAATTTGGGTTCGGAACAAATTTCATAAATTGGGTCCGGGCATGCATCTCAGAGCCTTGGATTGCCCCGCTTGTAAATGGTAGGGCCACTGAATTTTTCAAAGCTTCGAGAGGTCTTAGGCAGGGATGCCCTCTCTCTCCTCTGCTCTTTGTCATCCAAGCCTCTGTCTTCAGCTTTCTGTTAGAAAAAAAGATGCAAGATCAAGAAATCAATGGCCTAAGTATAGCTAGAGGGGTCAAAAGCATAAACCATGCCTTATTTGCAGATGACACCCTGCTGTTAGGCAGCGCCACCCTCTCCTCCGCTCTTAAGTTTAAAGCTGCCCTGGATGTCTTCAGAAAGGTCTCAGGCAGCGTCTTTAACATAAACAAATGCCACATATACAGCTGGAATACCTCGCCCAGGATTCTTTCTGCCATTTCTAACTGTCTGGGTTTTGCAGCCTCAGCCTCCTGGACCTCATTTAAATATTTGGGCCTCCCTGTTTTTCACAAGAGACTTTCAATCAAATACTGGCAACCTCAGCTTGAAAAATTCAAATCCAGGATCCAATCCTGGGGCTATCGATGGCTCAACGCTGCTGGCAAGTCAGTGCTTATAAAGTCTGTGCTCTCCAGCCTCCCTTTATTCCAATTTGCAGGACTTCTCGCCCCGGTAACTATACTAAATAAAATGGAAGAATTTATTCGCAGGTTTTTCTGGAAGGGAGGAAAGCTGAATGAAAAGAAAATTCCACTCATCAGCTGGGAAACAATCACCAAGCCGCTGTGGGAAGGTGGACTGAATTTCAAAAAGATATGCCAACAGAATGTGGCCATGGCAGCGAAGACAGTTTGGAGAATAATTTCTCCCAAACCTGGATGGGCCCAGCTGGCTCTATGGAAAAAATATTTCAGAGGATCGCGGTTAAGATGCCTAGAAAATGAAATCCAATTGAAGAACTCGCCATTCCTCAAGTTGTACGCAAAAGCAGGGCAGTTAATCAAAACGCATTCGTTTTGGATCCCTGGAAATGGCAGAAAAATTAGTATATGGTCTGATAAAATAATGAACGCGGAGCCTATTGAAAACAGGTCCTCCAACAGAGATTTGTGAATCTGGATGGAAAGAAATGGAATGCGCACTCTCTGGGACATATCTCTCTGGCGAGACTCGACCTGGACAGGATGGAAAATTGTTGAAGTCCCGGACCACCTGCGCAGCGATTGGAACACGCTATTAGAGCACCTCCACGGCCTGGCTCCCACGCATCTGTGGAAAAAGGATCGGATTGGTTGGGGTGCGACAAACAGAGGATACACGGTGGCTATGGGATACAAGAAAATTAATGAAAGACCACACGTAGCTCCTGATCCAGTGCCCTGGCAAGGAGTTTGGCGCACTCCCTCATGGCCAAAGATTGATTTTTTTGCCTGGCAACTCTGCCACGGAAGAATCCTTACGTATGACAATCTGCAAAGAAAAGGGTTCCACGGGCCATCTATATGTGCGCTGTGCAATAACAATTCTGAATCAGTCACACACTTAATATTCGAATGCAACTTCTCCAAACAACTCTGGCGCTCCTTCACGCAGAATCTGAACTCCAATTTTGTGATGCCTTGTTCCACTGTGGAGCTGTTCTCCAATTGGGTAGCCAGATACCCAGGTCCGCCGCCTAAAAACCAGGTAATTAAAGCAGCATGGGCCAATCTTCCAAAGATCACTTGCTGGCAGATTTGGCTGGAACGAAATAGAAGAATTTTCAGAAGCACAAAGCAGAACAACAAGGCTCTAGAAATCAAAATTAAATGCCAAATCAAGGAATGCCTTGTTGATATTAAAGACGATACCAACCTCAGCCAACAAGATATTATTTGGGGTTCCATACTTGACTTACAATTCCAGCCAGCAAACAGAATCAGTCTCCCTATCAAAAACTGGCAAATTAGAAAATCTGAAGATGACTTTCAAGATTGGCTCAAGTCGCTCTCAAGGCATTCTCTTTTCTTTGATGGGGCAGCAAAGGGAAACCCGGGCAAAGCAGGTGCAGGAGGTGTCATCGTGAATCCATATGGGGAAAAAATCCATTCCTTCGCGTGGGGGCTTGGACATACAACAAGTATTCAAGCTGAGGCCCTGGCTCTTTATCAAGGTCTCAAGGTCCTCAAAGACATAAACATTGAAGAAGCTAATGTAATTGGTGACTCACAAATTATTATAAATGCTATGATATCTAACTCCCTAGTGCTGGACCTCAAGCTAACAAGACTGATATCTAGAATCAAGGGCCTGGGAAAAGGCTTCCAGAAGATAAACTACTTCCATGTGCTGAGAGTCCTCAATAAAGAGGCGGACAAAGAGGCCAATAAAGCTGCACTCCTTCCAACAGGGATCAAGCAGAAAGACAAAGAAGAATCATGGGATCCCATCCCTTAATCTGAATGTTGCCATGTTCTACTGTTTACTTTTAAAGCAATTCGTCTGCATTTCCAAGTGGGGGAATATTTCAGAAATAAAAAATATAGACGCTATATCAAGAAAGAAGTCTACAAGTTTTAGAGGCATGCTCACTCAAAGAAGTGAATCGCACCAGGACACAGAAGTCCTCTATGTAATCAGTATTTTTGGCATTTAGCCCAAGAGGAATACAATCATACCATACCCGTTTCTGTCAATATATATATATATATATATATATATATTTGAGTTGGTACTATACAGGTATAGTTAAAAATTGAGTTAGTGATGTACATGCTTAGTTATATTGGAACTAGAATTTTTCAGGAATTATCCGAAGCCTAGGCAGAAAAATAACTACACAAAAGAGATTCGTCACCTAGAAAACAGACTCAGGAAAAATAAACCTGTTTATTTTCCTCTGCTAAGAAGGAGAATGAAAACTAAAACATGCACAACATTGCAAATAATAGAATTAAACCTATATAATCTAACATAATAGAAGTAAAACTGCACAACTTAGTATATCAGTTGGAAACAGAAAAGAACGATTGAGTAAATAACCCTTTGCGAGCATCAATAAAGGGAATGGTGTAAAACTGAACTAGGGTAATTGAGAAACTCTAGTAAAAGATTGTTTTTAACTTCTTTCTTTAACCTTCATTGAGATTGGTATTTAAATAAAAACCAGAAACATAATACTGGCATGCAACATCTAGAATCACTGTAATTTATTCCTTAACATTTATTGAAATTGGCATTTACAATAAACCCATAAAACAAAATATTGGCATGCAACATAAAGTCGACACTCGAAACCCTTGGAAAAGCATTACCTTGCAAGTAAAAGTATAATATCATTGTATAATAGGAGCAATCACGAAAAAGACAAAGACTTATTTACAGTTCGATAAACTCCATGGAAAAACGAAAAGATTGCATATCATTATAGAATTCATGGGCAATGTCTAAACTCAAACAAGGACCCAGCACCTCAAACTCTTCGTATCTAGGAATTAAAAAGAAACAAAATAACACTTAGACCCGAGTCTCAATAAATACACATTAACATTTCCGAACTTGGAAATTACACAGCACCTCGAGAGATCCACAACCCAAAACTTGGACAGGTGGAATCAAGTACGCCAAATTACATTACAGTTCTATAATCAATAATAATAAAAAAAACAACATGCTGGGGTAGCCATAGCTACAGGCCTCGCATGCCAAATAGTGTTACAACTGGAAAAGCCACAGAGGATGGTCTCTGGTCTTTGACCGAAACTTCCAGAAAATGAATGATTAAACCCTGAAAGGATTACAAAGGAAACTGAACGCATGAACCCAAAAATATAAAAGGCTTCCATCAAAAGACCGCAAAAGAGTAGAATCCTGTATAAACTACACAACATAGGGTAATCTCGTCCACATCCTATGTTAAGCTGAAAATTAAAATCCTAAACCGAAATCTGTTAGGGCCAATGAATAGAGAAACCCTCAATGTTTGAGAGCAACAAGCAACAAATCAACCAACGATTTTCCTTCTCAGTTAACATATTACAAGAGCAGCTTGACAAGACTTACCCGTAAACCCTTGAATGACTGAAGCAGGGGAACGGAGGAAAAATCCACGAAACCCTCCATGGAGTATTTTGAGCTTCTCTTGCCCGCTTCTGCAACACCTGCAACCAGAAAGCGGCAACACATTAGAAAAGGCTAACAGACAATGAACTATATGCAAATTCGCAGGGTTGTAAACCTTATACTCACCGGGTTCTTGCTGCACAGGGAAAGCAAAGCCATCTGCTCCAGTGATGGTAACCTCAACCCTCAATAAACCCTCATGTAATGAAACCCTAAACCCAGAGCCGAACTTACCAGAAGTGAAACCTGGGCAACAAAGGTGAGCGCTGAAGAACGAAGGAGTATAATGGAACTCATCACCAATAAGCAAGGCGTTGAAGATTTCCAGGACAAAGCTCAACCCTTGGATCAAAGACCAAGCCACCTCATCGTTGATGAAGCAAGGAAAACGAGGTAGCCAATACAGCTGGTGGGCAGCAGAGCGAGAGGACGGAGCATGCTCTCGCCACGTCTCCATGGCATAGCATAACATTAATTGCAAATCAATTACAAATCAAACCAAAGCAGAGAATGCTATGTATACTTAAAGAAAATCGCATGTGAATTTAAAACCCTGTTAGAGCTACATTGGAATATGGACTAATGTACACGGATGTAGAAAAAGCCCTTAACCTTAGTACGAGTCATTATATGCCAATCACAAATGTAAATAGAATTATAATCATGCCATGTGGATAATTTACTATGGTGGAATTTTTTTATTTTTTTATTATTTTTGGATATGTTTGTTTATGGAGGGTGACATGTGAGCGGCTACATATATCACCAAAATAACAGGCAGGTAAGCTTTTGTTGTTGCGATCTACTCCTCTTGTTTTCCTAATTCTAAAGGGTGTGTTTGTATTTTCTGTTTTGGGCTAGTCAAGGTCAATCAATCAACTAAAAGTTAATAGAGATAAAAAAAATTATATTGTTTTAGATAATTTATTATAATTTAGTAGTAAAAATAATTATTTTTAGTTTCTATTCTAGAATGTAGGCTGAGTCATTACCGTTATTCAAGGAAAACCACGTCACTTGAAATAACCCGCTAGTACTCTATAAAAGGAAGATTTTCACTCTTAACAAATGTATCGACATCTTGGGCAGTTAACCCATCTCAAATGTTTCCTTACATACAAGAAAAAGAAGCTCCTCAACTAACAAAAACAGTTTTAAAACTTTACATGAATAAGATTTTCATATGTTTAAAAAAGAAAATATACACCTTTCATAATAATAAAACTTGTCAGCCCACGGGGCTTTGGATTGACGGTGAATAGGTGCGCTGTTAAGGCACTCCTTGCGATAGATCACTGGTTCAATTCCCCGTGGGTACTTAGTTTAGTCTTAACCTAGAAAAAAAAAATAATAAAACTTGTCAAATTTGTTGGTCAAAAACATTCTTCTTTTCACCCGTGTGACTTTAAGAATGTTGGTTAAACTCAATGATAAACATAGAGACAAACTTACTCTTCGTTGGTCTCTAAATAAGGCATCTTAACATCTTATTTATACATGTCTAGGGGTGTGACAACCCAAGGGACATGTTCCTTCACTGGTTGGTCGACGACTTGATTTTTCTTGGGCCTATTTGTCTCAAAAAAAAAAAAAAAATTACATAATTCTTCTAAGGCCAACTTTGAGACCTTCTAGCCATGTGTGAATACCTCTCTATGCTACAAAAATCAACAAAGAGAAGTGAGAGAAGCATTCCCAAATCACCATAGTTTTGCAACCTTAATATGTAAAGAAGGTTGGTAGTGTAAGAGATATTTTGAAAATTAGAACATATTTGACTATAAGTTTGGAAATCTAAGAGAAAGTGATTTTCATCTTCAACACTCTTAGTATCACACAAGTGACATACTCTTTCTTCCTATGGCGTTTTTGGAGTAGACCAACTTCCAATTTCACTATGAAATTTATGAGAGCTATTTCTATTTTAGCAATGCTCATTTTCTTCTTAACACTAATCAAGACAAATAAATAATTTTGGTTTTCAAGGTTGGGGTTGATCACTTCATATAATATCTTACTTTCCATTTCCACTCTAACTCTTTGTTGCTCCATAACTTCTCCTTAAATTTGGAAGTAATAAGATTTTCAATATTATCCTTATTCTACAGGATGATCTCCTCCTTTATCCCCCAATGGTCTATCCAAGATTTTACATCCTTATGTCATCATTACTTGAACCAAAGGTGGGGGTTTTGGCTAGAGTGAGAAGCAATTTCAGGAAACCTATTGGCTTCCATGTTGTATAACTTCTTCTTACACATGATATCCTAGGTCATAGCCATGCTTTCAGTAGGGGAAAGGTTAGCTTCAATAAGAAAGATAGGCTGTTAGGGTCCCACCCTAACCCCCTTATTTATGTAGTTGGATCGAGTCATAGTTATAGTTAAGTAAGGAGTCAATAAAGCCCATATTAATAATTGTAAGTGGTTAACCTGCAATTAATGACAGGACCACAGTTAGTTGCAAATGGGCCATGGTATTAGATAGATGGTATTAATAAGAACCATGGTATTGATCCATGGTATTGCATGTATGACTCATATATAAAGGATAGAGACTCCCTGCGAGGAGCATCGTGTCTTATTTTGTAATCGAGCTCTGCTCTATTGGAGGTTGCCCCCTCAAAGAGGCAAGTGAACATTTCTTTCTGAATAATAAAATATTTGTTGTTGTTTCTCACTATTCTATGTTCTGGGTATATTTCTTCGCATATTTTGTATTCTGGTACCATCTTGCAGGTTAAGAGCATAACAAGTGGTATCAGAGCTCTTTCCAGGGCTGGTGGGATCTCCATTTCTTAGCAATTTTTTTTTTTGGCTAGAGATGTGTTCCGGCGTCTTTAAACCACGGGATCTATCGTTGAGCGCATAAACCTACGGATTTGGGGAGGCATGCACACAAGAAATACAAGAGGTGGTCACGCTTGTTGGACTCCCTTGTAACCCCTGTGGGTACCCCTTCGAGTAGTAGCGCATTAGACGGAACCGCGCATGGACTGTCTTCCAAGTACCCTTTGGGTATATCGGAAGCCCCCTAGCTCCTTTGAAACCTCGCCATAGATAAACCGTCGGTCGTCTTGCTGCTACTATACATCGATAACAGCACTCGGAGAGATTACTCGCCCGTACGATAGGGTAGTCAGGTTGTACGGCTAAGGGTACGGTTGATCCTCGTTAGTTAGAGCCCTGAAACATTGGGTCGAGTACTACTGTCAGACCCTTATGTATATTGCGATCTGTAGCACCTGACACTCCTCGAGACCATAGTTCCCTTTTCTAACTTGGGATCACGCATAATCTTTGCCAGATCAGATCTTGCAAGGGGGTTTGCAGCAACAGCAGACATTAGTCCCACAGTTCTGAGTTAGCAGACCAGCCATTCCGATCTATTAGATCCATCAGATCCACAGCAGCAATCTGTTCCGTCGATCAGAGCTACCCGATCAACCATTCAGATCTCTCAGATCCACCAGATCTGAGTAGTTGTGTGGGGTTCCTATACCGGGGCGTGATTTCCGCAGGACTTTTGGCAACATTGACATTTTGAGGATTCGACTACTGCAGTATTCCTAAATAAGGAGTAAAACTCCGTTAGGAATCAGGACGACGAGGTCGCTTATTGATGATCTAGCCCATAAGAATTAGGACGACGAGCTGATCAAGGTGGTACCATTCAATTGTTAGCCAAAAAAATTCGGGCAGTCCCAAATTTCAAGTACACCGGATCGATGCATGGTAGAAACTAGAGATCAAGCTATGGCCAATGAGAAGATCGACAAACTTGAACAATCCTTGCAAGCCATCCAAGCTCAGCTTGAGAAACTATCTGATGCACTCTCTAAGGGCAAGGAGGAAGCCTGCGAGGAGGCGTATATTGGCAATGGACATAGTGAGGGTGAGTCTAACCACTCTCTTCACCTCTGGGGCACCCACCAACAATCCCGTCCGCGACCTCCCAAGCTGGATATGCATAAATTAGATGGTTCTCACCCGGCTGCATGGGTAGCACAAATGGAGTAGTATTTCAATCTGAATAACATCTTAGATAATGAGACTCAGCTTATGGTGGGGAGCATGTACTTGGACAATGAAAGATGGCAACAATGGAAGTTTTATGACTTGGGCCACCTTCAAAAAAGCTCTTACAGAGCGCTTTGACCAGGAATCTTCTTTTTTGGGTTGTCTCACTAAGCTCCGACAGACTGGCACAGTGGATGAATATGTTACAGCCTTTGAAGCCTTAGCTTTCCGCACTAGGGATCTTCCATATGCGTTCTACACGGAATGTTTTATCAGCGGTCTTACAGAGGCCATACAAGCCCACGTCCAACTACACTACCCTCCCACATGGTTGGAGGCTTGCAAGGTAGCTCGTAACGTGGAACGTGCATTAGCAGCCCAGTCCATTCGCCCAAATTTCACCACCAAGGGTCACCCCCCACAGGCTCACAGCACGACTCAAACACTTAAGGTTCAAAAGGTGTCACCTGCAGAAATGGCCGAAAGAAGAAAGCAGGGATTATGTTACTACTGTGACGAAAAATACTCCCCAGGTCACAAATTCAAGGAGCTTACATTTGTTCAAATTGATGCCACTGATTACAGCTCATCGGAGGAAGCCCCACCACTTGAGGAACCGGAAGAGGTAGAAGAGGACAACCAGAAGGACAATGTCCCTGACGAACCAATTATTTCGCTGCATGCTTTGGTAGGGATTTCTTCACCTCAAACTCTCAAAATCAGAGGTTTTATTAAACATCACCCAGTAGTAGTCTTGATTGATAGTGGAAGTACACATAATTTCATCCATCAAAAAGTCGTGGAAGCAGTGCATTGTTTTGTACGAGCAGTTTCTAACTTCCAAATCCAAATTGTGGATGGGGGAACAATGAAATGTGAAGGCCGTTGTGAAAATGTCAAACTTCAAATGGGGGATTATCAGTTGAAAACCCACATGTTTGCCATACACATGGGAGGGTGCGACATTGTCCTCGGTGCTGAATGGCCTCACACTCTTGGGCCAATCACAATGGATTTCCAGGAGTTATATATGAGCTTTAAGCAAAACAACTCCACACATACCCTCTGTGAACTCCAGGCGGGAGATCCCTCTATCATCAGCTCACATAGGATGGAAAAATTGCTAAACCTCATGAGCTTCCACCCTGGCGAGGGGAACATGATCATAGCATCACCTTGGTTCTAGGGGCCCAACCACCAAATGTGCACCCATACAAATATCTGTTCACCCAAAAGAATGAAATAGAAAAAATAATCAAGGAACTTTTGGAAGCAGGTGTCATTCGTCCCAACATTAGTCCTTATTCATCACCGGTGGTCATGGTGCTCAAGAAAGATGGGGAATGGCGGATGTGTCCAGACTTCAGGGCCCTCAATAAGTTGACAATCAAAGATAAATTTCCCATCCCGGTTTTTGATGATTTGCTGAATGAACTCAATGGGGCTCAATTCTTCACTAAGTTGGATCTTCACTCAGGCTACCACCAAATTCACATGAAGGAAGTCGACATTCCAAACACTGCTTTCAGAACTCATGAAGGCCATTATGAGTTCCTGGTCATGCCATTCGGTCTTTGTAATGCCCCATCTACTTTTCAGAGCCTTATGAACCACCTTCTCAAACCATATCTCAAGAAATTTGTCCTGGTCTTCTTCAATGACATCCTCATCTATAGTTGCACTTGGGCCGCACATCTTCAGCATGTAGATCTGCTCTTGCAACTGCTCCACAAGCATAAATTATTTGTTAAGATGACCAAATGTTCTTTTGGCATGGAAGAAGTTGAGTATTTGGGCCACATTGTGGGGCGTGAAGGTGTCAAGGTGGACCCCAAAAAGATCCAGGCAATGCAGGATTGGCCTCAACCTAAGACCTTGAAGAGCCTGAGAGGATTTTTGGGTCTCACAGGCTATTATCGCAAATTTGTCCGCAATTATGGTCGCATTGCGAAGCCCCTCACTCAACTCCTCAAGAAAAATTCATTCTTCTGGAATGATGATGCACAACAGGCATTTACAGCTCTCAAAAATGCCATGTGTTCCACTCCAGTCTTAGCACTACCTGATTTCACCAAATCTTTTGTCATTGAATGTGATGCTTCAGGTACGGGTATTGGGGCGGTCTTAATGCAGGAAGGTCGACCCTTGGCCTTCACAAGCCAACAACTAAGTGGGAGGAATCTAGGACAATCTACCTATGAGAAGGAAATGATGGCCATCTTACATGCAGTAGATACCTGGTGACCTTACTTACTAGGGCGACGTTTCCAAATACACACAAACCATCATAGTCTTAAATATTTTTTGGAGCAACGCCTATCCTCCCCACAACAAAATAAATGGCTCGCCAAAATGCTAGGATATGATTATGAGATCATTTACAAGAAAGGGCGTGAAAATAGTGTAGCAGATGCATTATCTCACCAATTTGAGGAGGAAAGTACCCTGCTCGCAATTTCCTTTCCCATTCCATAATGGATTGAAGAGGCTCGCAGGGAATGGTTTTCACATCCCTGTCTCTCCCAACTCATTACTCAATTGCAGGCGGATCCAAATTCCACCAAGGGCTATTGATGGCAGGATGAGATTCTTCGCTACAAGGATAGAGTCGTAATATCACCAACATCGACCCTCAAAAGCCGCATTTTGGCAGAATTGCACTCATCCCCCATTGCAGGACATTCAGGCTTTCAGAAGACATATGCTCGCACTAGAAGATCATTTTTTTGGACAGGCATGAAAAAGGACATCCTTAATTTTGTAGCGGAATGCGATGTCTGTCAATGCCACAAAGGGGAGACAGTCAAAGCACCAGGCGCATTACAATCGTTGCCCATCTCGGCATCTATATGGACGGAGGTTTCTATGGATTTCATTACAGGTCTTCCAAAGTCAGGAAACAAGTCAGTCATCATAGTGGTTGTGGACCGACTTCCTAAGTATGCTCATTTCTGCGCCCTACCCCACCCGTTTACACCGATTTTGGTCGCTCAATCTTTCATGGATCATATCTTCAAATTGCATGGCATGCCCACTTCTATTGTGTTTGATTGTGACCCGATCTTCACCAGTAATTTTTCGCAGGAACTCTTCAGGCTACAAGGCACCCAACTAAAACTCAGTACTTCCTATCATCGACAAACGGATGGTCAAACTGAAGCCGTCAACAAATGTCTAGAAACCTACCTTAGGTGTTTCACTTCAGAAAAGCAACATCTATGGGTACAGTGGTTGCCTCTAGCTGAATGGTGGTATAACACCAACTATCATGCCACCACCAAAGTGACTCCCTATGAAGCAGTTTATGGTCAACTCCCTCCTTCCCCTACTTCTTATATCAAGGGGTGCTCAAAGGTACAAGCAGTGGATCAACTCCTACAAAACTGCACAACCATGCTCACCCATCTTAGAGAGAATATTCATTAAGCTCAAAACCGCATGAAGCAACAGGTAGATCAGCATCGCTCAGAGCGCCAATTTCAAGAAGGGGATTAGGTATTTTTGAGGTTGCAACCATATAAGTGAACTTCACTCAAAGACAAGGGTTATCATAAACTATCTCCAAAATTCTACGGACCATATCAAGTACTTCAGCGCATTGGAGAAGTGGCCTATAAGCTAGCTTTGCCACCCACTGCAAAAATCCATCCAGTTTTCCATGTCTCATGCCTCAAGAAAGTGATTGGGAACAATTTTAGAATTCAAACCAGTCTATCTGAATTGGATGAAGAAGGGTCAATCTAGCTCCAACCTAAGCAGGTCCTAGACTCACGAGAATGGCACCTGCGTGACCGCATGATCAGGGAAGTCCTCGTCAAGTGGAAAGACACCTCTCCGGAAGATGCAACCTGGGAACCAGCCACTATTCTTCAGCAGTTTCCGTAGCTTCAGCCTTGAGGACAAGGCTATTCTTAAGGGGGAGGGCATGTTAGGGTCCCACCCTAACCCCCTTATTTATGTAGTTGGATCGAGTCATAGTTATAGTTAAGTAAGGAGTCAATAAAGCCCATATTAATAATTGTAAGTGGTTAACCCGCAATTAATGGCGGGACCACAGTTAGTTGCAAATGGGCCATGGTATTAGATAGATGGTATTAATGAGAACCATGGTATTGATCCATGGTATTGCATGTATGAGTCATATATAAAGGATAGAGACTCTTTGCGAGGAGCATCGTGTCGTATTTTGTAATCGAGCTCTACTCTATTGGAGGTTGCCCCCTCGAAGAGGCAAGTGAACATTTCTTTCTGAATAATAATACTTGCTATTGTTTCTCACTATTCTATGTTCTGGGTATATTTCTTCGCATATTCTGTATTTTGGTATCGTCTTGCAGGTTAAGAGCATAACATAGGCGAGGGAGTACATCATTCAATCTTGAGGTTGTAGGTTATAAAATTCTTTTGGATTTGCTCAATCTTCCTCCTTGATTCTTTAGATATACTTCAACCCCAAATCTCATAGCCATATAATATAACAGGGATGACCAGATTCTCAAAGAGGGACTTTTTTTATCCCAAATCCAAATATTTTCTAACTTGCAATTGTTTTCAAGCCCATAATAAGCTTTCCCATTCTCCACTTGTCCTTTTTTCACTGGTATACTTCCAATTGAGCTAATGATTAATGTTGATCCCAGAAATTTGTATGAAGGAACTTCCTCCAAGTAGCCATTCTTGTAAATGAAACTGTCATAGGAAATATTTTTGGATTTAATTATCCTGACTTTAGTCTTATTAGTGTTAATAATCATTACCCATCTTGGAGAAAAAATATTGGAGGATTCTTAGTTGGATTTCAAGATCATCATGACTCCTTGGCAAAAGAACAATATCGTTAGCATAAAGGAGAAGAGTTATGACGATACTAGTGAACATGGGGCCAACACATCCTCCCACTTCTAAACACTATCCAAGCTTATTAATGTAAATGCCAAAAAGGGTAGGTGCTTGAATCTGATATTGCAATTAATTTATTTTGACCAACCCTCAGTGGTCTTAAGCTTAGAAATAACATTCTTGTACAACCTTGTCACAACAGCACTCAACTTGAAAGGAACCATTAGCTCCTCTAGCCTCTTTCATAGCTTCATCTTAGTAACAATGTCAAAAGATTTTCTAAAGTCCACAAAACAAGAGAAGAGTTCAATCTTATCATCGTGACATTCCTTTGCAATGATCCTAAGAGTAACGAGATGGTTAACAATTGAATGGTGTCTCGTAAAACCAACTTGGCCTTTACCTATTTTATCGTGGTTTTCAAGCCATAAGCTAATCTTCTTTTCCAAAATAAGTCTCTAAAACTTGGCTAAAACATGCCTGATCATAATAGCATTAAAGGGAATGATTTTATCCCCACTTTTAAGGATAGACACAATAAGGCTTTGTGTCCAAGGCTTAGGAAATCCTTTCTTCACTACCAAATTGAAGAGCTTGTGTATGTGAGGGATGAGGACAAGCCCTCCCATTTTAAAAATTTCAACTTGATAGCCTTCAATATCCTTAGCTTTCCCATTAGCGAGGTGCTTAACCCCAAATTCAATGTCTTCTAAAGAAAATATATCATCCTATATAGGAGCATTCAAAATGGTGCCCTAGAATTAGGGGACTCATAAAGGTTTTTGAGGTAGATATTCCAATTCTTTAAGGGAATCACATTATTTTCTTTAGATTTTATGAATTAGAATTTTCCTCCAAAACTTTTTGGGATCAACTTTAGAAAGGTGAAGTAGTTGCTCTTGCTTCCTATTTATATAACATATTTTCTTTCTTTTAATAAGAGATTTGTACAAATTTATCTTATCAAGTTTTAAGGTTTCACTAGGAGCATCCCTAATCGACTTTCTAGCAATTTTACAATCATTATCATACCAAGGGTTGGTAGTTCTATTATTCTTTTTATATGTCACCTTGGCATAGAACTTATCGATGGTAGTGGATAGGGTTGTAGTAAAATTATGATAAAGGTTCTCAATGTTATCCTTATAAGTTAAAAGTTATAAATCCTTTTTTAAATACTTTAAAAATAGGTCCATTTTACTTTTATCAAAGAGTAGGTGCCTTTGACTATCATAATTCTCTTACATGCAGCTAGTGTGCATATCAAAGTTTAGAGTTGATGATAAAGGTCAATGACCAAAATCAGTCTCATGGTCATTTAAGAGGTCAAAATTTACAATTTGGTTGGAGAAAGGGATATCAGATATCACATAATCCATGACACTACTACCAAGTCCATGAATACAAGTCACCTGGTTTGACTTTGGCCACTTGGTTATGCTATTACAAATTATAGGATCTTGGGAACTATATAGCTTGGTTAACTCAGTACCAATTAAATTCTCAGTTTGGTTTTCAAAGCTTCTTTTGAATCTACTAGCTAAGTCAAGGTCCTTATCTAGCCAAAGAGGATTAGAGTTGGAGTCATTACTTAGAAGAATAGCTTGGCTAGTTGCAGTTCTAACATTGAAGTCTCTTAACAAGAGGGTATTACCTTCATTCCTTAGATTATGAATATCCTGTTCTAGGGTATTATAGGGGCAATTCTTATCTAGGTTGTTTTTCTTAGAGAAGGTAGAGTTGATAGGTGCAAAATAACAAATTGCGATATAAATACTCTTAGTGTTAGTGTCATTTATTTCGATCCAAATGTATCGATTAAGGGATTCTAACTTATGAAGCTGAATGTGAGGGGAAACATTGTTTGTTGTATCACAAGCTATATGTCCAATTCATCTGTGAGAGGATTTCTTATTCCATGCCGACCATAAAACGAATCCATCTATGTGACATACCTTAGACTCCTCATGTTCCAAAGTTTTTACTAAGAAAACGATATAGATTTCACTTGAGATCCAACTTAACATGGGACCTTTATGCCATGGAAACCTATGATAGTTCCGAAAGAGGATCCAAAGTGTTCCAAATTCCTATTTATCACTCTCATTTTGGTCTTTATCCATAACAATAACTTTCCTATTTCTAATGATTGCCCATTTTCCTTCTTTTCTAGCTTCCTTTACCTTTTGAATCCCTTTGCTTAATTAAGCTTGGTCTGCTGGAATGAGATCCTCATTTATAAAGATTCTTGTCCCTTTTAGGCTAAGAGATTTACTGGGTATGCCAAATTTATGGTCACTATAACTTACCCTAACACAGATCAAACTATCTTTATGCTCGAGTATCTTTCGTGACCTACTTGCTTCTATGAGATATGTTGTTTCAATTTGTGGCTTATTTTTTAGTTCTTGTTTTACTATTTCTAACGTGTTTTCATCTTTATGCTCTTTTATGCCAACAATTATAAGATTCAAGGCTCTTCTATTACAATCATGATCTGACTCAATTAGTTTGTTTTTTTTCTCTTTGATCTCTAATTTATTCTCTTGGCTACTTAGAGCCAAATTGTTATTTATTTTTTCTTAGTTTATTTTTTTTCTCTTTGATGTCTAATTTATTCTCTTGGCTACTTAGAGCCAAATTGTTATTTATTTTTTCTTAGTTTATTTTTTTTCTCTTTGATGTCTAATTTATTCTCTTGGCTACTTAGAGCCAAATTGTTATTTATTTTTTCTTTTCACTCTTTAATCTCGTCTCTCAAGATGCAATTTTATTCAATTGTTAATTGTTTTTGGTTTCCACTTTACTTGGCCTCTCCTTGTTAAATGAAAATTTTGATATGTGTGGTGAAATGCTCATAATTAAACAAAAATAAATAAATAAATAAATAATTTAACCAATAATAAAATAACTTATACACCTAATTATGAGTTGGACCAATTTACCAAAAGAACTATGCACCTAGTTATAAGTTGGATCAATTAACCATGTGAATTATGCACATAGTTATGAGTTAGACCAATTAACCAAGTGAATTATTTAACTCTTGTAGTTTAAATGTATTCAACATTCAGTTCAGGTTCGATAAAAGCCCATAATAGGTTTGATTCTCGAAGAATTTCACCGAGAAAAAATCACCACAGATATGATCCTCTAAGAAAAATTCAGCTGGTTCCAAAAATTAGAAATTCATCCCAAGTTTGATAATTATAATTTCTCCCCAAGTCTCAAACATTAAAATTTATTCATCACAAGGTATGAGAATTATAAATTTAGTGAAAATAGTGATATAATTAATAATTATGTTTTAATATTTTTTTTTTTTTGGTAATCAAGGAATTGATAATTAGGTCAGTGTTTTGTAGTACGGGTGGTGAGGGTATTTATATACCGTTCGAAATTGAATTTTTTTGAGTCCTGTGTTCTGGCAGGTATTAATTTCTCTTTTATTCTGTTTGGTTTTTGTTGTAGTATATCTCTGATTTTTCACATTGGGCATCTGCACAGTATGACACATGGCAAGAGTTCTCTGCGTCACTGGTTTGATTTTCATCGCAACAACTGTTATGAGATGAAAATTGTACACTGTCTGCAGACACTGCCGCGAAGAGTGTCCCATTACTTCAATTTTGGGGACTTGATTTCCTGCTTGTACAGTAATGGAGGACAAGACTGAGTTTTTCATTATTATTATTTTTTTCAGAATGAAAAAGCATAATTGTATTATATTGAGACTATATAAAGGTTCCAGATAGTACAAATATCAAGCTTTTAGAAGCTGGATGATCTTGATCTTGAAAACAAAAACTGAAGGATGTGTTCCTTCATAAAGGGAAAAAACGATCTGAGCTGTTCCAAACATCAGAAAACAAATACAAGTTTTATATGCATCACATGCAGAACATTTCTGAGATGAAACCTTGATTTCAGAGATTGTTGGACATCCATATATCATACATATACGAAGATTAAACAAAAAGGATGAAAAAGAGTAGACCTGGAAATAATCAAAGGTGAGTTAAGATCCAGGGATTGAGAAGTCCTGAATAATACAGGATTTCTCACCATATATTACCTTCATGGACCAGGAACCTGTTTCTAGTAGAAGACCTTCCTTTGACAGGTTGTCCGCTTGCTAGTTCTGAGCTCGGTAAATGTGTTGAATGGAGCAATCTTTCACAAGTCCCCCAAAAAACATAATCCTGTCCATCCAACCTGCGAGGTGTGGGCATAAACCGTTATTATTATATCTCTAGTGTCTATGATTTATTTTTTTCATGAACCAAATTACTCTTAAAAACATAAAACCTGCATCTTTTAATTTACACAATACTTCATTTCACAACAACTACTAATTAAACTATAACTTAAAAATATATTAATATTTATTTAATAAATATTACCATTATCTTTTTGTAAACTAAGGCGAGATACTGTATTTCTATTACTGGAAAAAAAGAACCATACATACATGGGCAGGTCTCAACCCGCCCTGAAGGGAAACTGGGTTTCTTGACCACCTGAAATTCTTAACAGCCATCCAAAAATAGAATACAACCAGTCTTTCTGTCCATGCTATATATCCATCTAATCTTACTACATTCAAACTAAGTTTCATCTGAGTCATTAGTAACTAGTATATCTAAACAAAACTGAAAGTAAAAAACCTCCTTGCAGCAGCTCCATCTTCTACTGATGCCTTGTCTCTAGATTGGCCTCTTCCTCTGTCTTGACTCCCACACCATTTGCTTGAAGTAGCTTCATAATCTCATCCATCTTCCTCTCTTGCATCAGTAAAGTAACTTGTATATTTTTCAGTTCCTTTTTCATGACAGGGATACCTTGAGCCAATTCGACCATTTCCATGGCTACCTGCTCGAGTGCTTTAGCTAATAATCTCTTCATGCCCCAATAGACATGTAAAGATTGTTTATATAATGACATCCTCCCTCTTGTATGTCCTGGGTCAGGCAAATACTGCTCCCAATCTTCCATTTCTGGCTCTGAATGCTCCTGCATAGCTTCATCTTCCAAATGCTCAATGATTCTTCGAATATTCGGGTTGGTGTTTTGATGATAAGCCTCTTCTGCCTCCTGCAATTTCTTCCTCATATCTCTTTTACCTCTTTTCCTTCCCCTGGCCTCACTCGCAGTTCCTTCTTCAAACTCTGATCTTTCATTCCTACCCACTCTTCCTCCTCGTCCGCTCGAACCCCCTCTGCCTCGCTGGCTGACATAATCCTTCTTCTGCCCTCGCGTTCCATGTCTCCTCCCTCGTCGGCCACCCGCCGGTTGCTCGCCCGCTTCCTCATACTCCTCATCTGCTTCCCGGTCCTCATCCTCATCCCTCTGCCCCTTTCCCCGACCATCTTTACCTGCTTGTACTCGCCGGGGTTCCTCCTCCACAAGATAATCCCGTATATCAAAATCAGTCTCTGAATCATCTGAGATATTCAGCAAAATCTTCTTCATGGTCTCCTCGACTTGGCGCTTACCTTTTAACTCTCGACTGGCCTCCTTACTTCTCGTCCATCGCCCAACATCTCTGTCTTGACCCTCTGCCATTTCTTCTACCCCCGTCTGCTCCAAAATCCTATCACTTCTCTTCACCTTACTGTGGTTCACGATTAATTTCCCACTTCGATTTATTCGAATGCATGCATAGCTTAATGTATTGTCGCTCGGCCACCTTAGTTTCTTGAAGCTTCCTTGCGTCCCGGCCTCGTCATTAATCCGCATTCCATTTGTGTTATCATAATTGGGATCGATCACCATCACTCTGACAGAACGACCTCCCGTCCTCGGTACCCTGTCCCCTTTCCTTCTTGGAATGAGCAATCGGCCCTTGGGTTGATTAATCCTACCCTCCTGAACATTAAAGTCATACGCGCGAGCCTGCAGACACTCTACACCATCATGATTTATTGTACGTTTATCCCTCCTTACCATGATCAGGAGGTGATTATGCGTTCCCTGCTTGTGCGTTCGCTTCATTTAAATCCCGGGTTAATATATTGTTTAACTCGATCCACCTCGGATCATCTTTTACCAACCTCCAACTACCGTCGATTCTCCTGTCCGCGCCTCCACTTCCCCAATTAGCCAATAAGTCAGCTGCCCGGTTACCATTTCGCAATACGTGATTAATAAATATTACCATTATCATTATTATACATATTCATATATATTTTTAATTAAAAATAATACTTTTATTTTATTATTTTTCATTAAATTTAATTTAATATATAAAAAATAAATTACTTCGGAGCTTTTCAAAATTTCTGCCTATCAAATATCTACCTAATGCTTTCCAAACACTCGTACAGTGTACGATACATTAAATTAATATATATATATAAATATATATAAACATAAACTTTTAATACATTTAAAAACTGACATCCACTCGCTGATTATGACATACACACACTTTCCTTGACTTAACCAAGATTCGAAGTTCAACTACTCAAAACATGGTCAGATTTTGGTTGGGTTAAGATGGTCGTCAATAAGATTGGGCGGAAAAAGTGTCTTTATATATTTTGAAATTATTTATTAAATGAAATGTATAATCTTTATTTTATATATGCGTGACATTAAAAATTAATTAGTATAAAAATAAATAAATATAAATTAGTTATATGAGAATGTAAGTTTTGAGGAATTTAGACTTCTATGATCCATAATATTGTAAGAAAATCTTCGGCAAAATCACATAACGAATCTTTTGTCGACGCGTTTCGAACCAACCAGTGTGGTTCATCGTCAGGACAAGTTGAACCACACTGGTTGGTTCGAAACGCGTCGACAAAAGATTCGTTATGTGATTTTGCCGAAGATTTTCTTACAATGTAAGTTTTGATCATTTATTTTTAATGTTTATGTTATTTTCAGAGATAAATTATGTATAAGAGTTTGAAATGTTTAGTAAATATTTTATTATTTTTTTGAGACAATACAAATTATAAACGGATATCAAAATAAAGTGTTAGAGTTTATATTTATAGATAAATATTAGTAATTATTGTAAATGATAATTAAAAAATTATATATTTTTTGAAAAATATAAAATTTAACACTCATGATCTTTACCAATCATTCATAAACATGATTTTTTATAATAATAATAATAATAATAATAATTATTATTATTATTTAATTTATAAATTATTTAATTTTTCAAATTCAAACTGAAATTTTATATAATTTATATATTTATTTACTTTGTCAACTAGGTGATATGTTTTGGTTATATATATATATATATATTTGGGGGTTAAGATAAGTTGTTTGAGGAAATTACATAATTCCTTTGCTTTGCTGACACTGATACTGATGTGATACTCTTTTTTTCTCTAACAATAGATTTGCATGAAAATGGTGTAATTACATTGCTTGAGAGTTATAACTTAAAATAACATTTAATTATAATTTGAAAATATAAGTTTATAAATCAACCATTAATATTTTGAATTTCAAAATTTTAAAATATTTCAATTTTTTAAAATAAAAGAATATTGTTTTAGATAGAGTTTTAAAGTAAAAATTAATGGAGATAAAAATTTTGATATTGATTTAGATAAGTTATTATAATTTAGTAGTGAAGATAATTCTTTCTAGTTGCTATTCTAGAATGTAGACTTAGTCATCACCATTATTTAAGGAAAACCACTATTCAAGAAAAACCACATTACTTGAAATAACAGGCTAATAGCCTATAACAAAGAAAATTTTCACTCTTAACAAATATCTCTACCTCTTATGCAATTAACCCATTCAAATATTTCCTTACATCCAAAAAAAACTCCCCACCTAACAAACTTAGTTTTAAAACTTTACTTTATTAAGATTTTCATATGTTTAAAAAAGAAAATATACACCTTTCATATTAATAAAATTTATTCAACCCATGGGAATAAAACTTTTCCAAACAACAAATTATTTCGAGAAACAATCCCACCCGGCCCTACTCTGACAGTGGTGAATTTTAAACGTGCCTTGTACATATAAATTTTTTTCCAAAAAAAAGATTATATTATATTGAGACAATATAAAGATAACAAATAGTACCTTGTACATATAAATATATATGGATTGAATAAGAGCATTCATTCACTAATTGTGTTGTATTCCTATTCCATATTCGCCGTTACCAGCGCTTGGATTTGGCTTCGGTATCGGCCATACGCAGCAGCGAAGACAACGCTATTACTATTTATTGTTACCAACACAAAACAGGCGGCCAGATTAACCAGCAAATATCAGGCAGGTCAGTCTCTTTTGTTGAGCTCCCTCTCTCTTGTTTATGTTGTTCTTCTAATTTGGTCAAATCTCTCGTTGCTTCTGCATACTGTTATGAATCCTCGCTGTCATCATTTTGTTTCGACTAAAATCACTTTATTGCACTGGTAGTTTGTTGGTATTGCCAGCAATAAAATTGTTTAAATGGGTATTAATTGCTGTATGTTTTATCGGATGTAATATATTTTACGGTGGTTTGAAAATCCGACATTTTGGACCTGTTTGATGCTATACTATGTGCTCTATAATTAAGTGGTTTATAACAGAAAGATAATTTGTTCAAATAGTTAGAGCCCAATTGTGTGGTTCGAATCTTGATGTAGACTGTAAGATGCCGAAAGCGAATGCATGGCCAAGGGGGCTGCGTCCATTGAATCCGCAGTCATTGAGCTGGTCAAATTTCCTCAATCGCTACTGCTGAGCTAAGAACCAGAGTGTTTATGAAAGTATTGACATAGGATTTTGTGTGTATTTATAGAATTGGGAAAACTACTTTATGATTATGAATATTTATAGTTTTTTTAAGTGAATAGAGGAATTGATAATGAGACTGGTTTCCAATTTGGGTAGATAATCTCAGATTAGAGAATTTAAACTTCTAATCTCATGGTACATGATGCTTCATTATCACCATTGCCTAATAAAACTGCCTAGCTTATAAACATTTACGTTATATTTTTACATACAGTTGTTTCTGTTGTTCATGTGGTTTTGCAAATGTTTTTCTTTATGAAATGTTAATTACATTTTAATTTTGGAAATAGGTTGTTTAATCAGTATCACTATGCCCAACAACATGTGGTTTTGCAAATGTTTTTCTTTATGAAATGTTAATTACATTTTAATTTTGGAAATAGGTTGTTTAATCAGTATCACTATTGCCCAATAAAACTGCCTAGGTTATGAACATTTATGTTATATCTCCACACACCTGTTTTTGTTGTTCATGTGGTTTTGCAAATGTTTTTGCTTATGAAATGTCGATTAGATTCTAATTTTGGGGATAGGTTGGTTAATCATTATCACTATTGCCCAATAAAACTGGCCAGGTTATGAACATTTATGTTATATCTCCACACAACCCTGTTTGTGTTGTTCATGTGGTTTTGCAAATGTTTTTGTTTATGAAATGTCAATCAGATTTTAATTTTAGGGATAAGTTGGTTAATTAGTATCACTATTGCTCAATAAAATTGCCTAGGCTATGAACATTTATGTTATATCTCCACACACACCACTGGTGGGGTGCGTGAAAGCCGACTGCTCCAACCGTGTGACCCAATGTGTGGCGCTGCACCACAGCTTATACTGTTTCATTGAGAATGTAATGAGAATGTATATTGTGATTGATGTGATGATTTCGCTCCGCAGCTTCGGCTGTTGTATCTGCTCGCTTCGGCGTATATATGTAAATATGTTGCTTCTTGGATGTACTTCCCCCAAAAAAATATCTCCCCACACACCTGTTTCTGTTGTTCATGTGATTTTGCCTGTTTCTGTTGTTCATGTGATTTTGCAAATATTTTTGTTTATGAAATGTCAATTAGATTTAATTTTAGGGATATGTTGTTTAAGCAGTACAAGTATGGGATTTCACTGTTTGGATTTGAAACAAGAACTAGGGTACTCTGCAAATCATTCCTTTTAGTAGAGACTTCAATAAGAGACCGCTTATGGTAATCCATGGTGATCTTGTGGTGTTGTACGAATCTATTGGACTGTATCATTTTGTCTCTGTTCAGTTCTACAGGTGGGTTAAAAGATCCCTGAACATGATATGCTACTACACATTTACATTGCCAAAATTTTATGGATGAAATTATGGTTTTAAAGTTGCATCAAAAGTGACAACAAGTGTCGAACTTGATTAGGGTGAGTTTTTCCCACCCAGATTTAGGGTCTTTTCAGTGAATCTTCTTGTGGTATAAAACTCTCAGCAATAGCTGTGTTATACAAAGTGACTAGGTAGGTGAAGAGTCCGAGGGATATATATTTTTTCAAAATTATCTCGAAGTGAGCTCATCTTTGTTGAAAGTGCTTTGACTTACCTATGGGTTCATCATTGTTAAAAGCGCTTTTACTTATGATGAATTAACTTGGTACAGAGAGGGAAAATACTTTAATACGTTTTTAATTTGGCTCATCATTACACCCATCACTGAAATTTGAAGTTCACCACTGAAACTTCAAGTTCACAGAAGATTTTGAGGAAGAAGCCGTGTTATCATAATCTGTGGGGTTTTATGAACTATATAACGAGAGCATAATTGATCATAGATATCAAGAGAGTTTTGAATTTTTCTCATTTTGGTGTACATTTTGAATCTCGAATCCATTTTATCGTTGTAACTAACTGTGGAATAAGAGAGCATAATTATATATAGAGTTTTTAAGTGGTTTTAAAATTTGATATTCATCGGTGATATAAGAATTACTTTTATTATCCATTATTATGAGGTATTTTAAGAAGGAGATAAGTTTAATTAAGCTGTGAGCCTTTTCAAATAGATTTTCAAATATTAGGAATTTTTAAAATTCATTTCTAATTAAGAGATAAATCTATATATTCTTAAATCTATATAAATTAGTATTGTTTTAATTAAGAAAATGAGATTCAAGGAAAGAGTTTGAAAAGGCCTAATCAAGATAAAATAATAATTTAGACGAAGAAACTAAGGACTTCGCCTAAATTATTCTCATACATCTAGACTAATCAACACATACAAACTATCTCAAAAATGAGAGGCCTCATGTCGTCCACGTTCATTGTGTATGAAAGTGCCTTAGAAACTTTACACACACAACAATCTAACAAGGGATACATATGTGGTGAGAAACAAGTGTGAAGTCCGTACACTATATATGAGATCCCAATCCCCCTTGCAGGTATGGTGATACCCTACCTTGTTAGGTTTAGACATCATGATGTAATGTGGGTAGCAAACAAAACTTGTCAATCTGCTAATGCCCTTAGGGCCTAAGTTAACAAAACTATTAGATCTCTCAACATGGGGTGTGTTCAAGCTTCAAAACCCTTGACCATTCGACTCAAACAAAGTGGCTTCATTGTATGAAGGGTAGAATCCATTTATAAATTTGCAATATAGGGCATTTTGGTTTTCATTTTTTTTTGTAAGCTTGGTGGTTCCTTTTTATTAATTTTCGTAAATAAGGCAGGTTACATCCATATATCCATGAGTTAGGTGGCCTCAACCTGCTTGGTGGGAAACTAGGTCTGTTGGCCACCTATCTGCAAAATAAGCCATCCATAAACACAAAAATATAAGTTTGTCCAACCATGCCATATACACCTGAGAGTCTTTGTACTTCCTATGCGCTAGATAATTGTAAACATAACTGCTAATAAGTCTATAACTATATAAAAACATTCAAAAAAGATCAAGGGTGCACTGTCACTATTCATCATCAGCAGAGTTAACTGGAGCGGGGTCGAACCAGGAAGCTCCGAGTGCGGAATGCACGGGATATGCTGCTCGATCTGGCTCAGCCTTCCACTCTGCTACTACAACTGAAACTATATTTTTTGCAATTCCTTCATAAACTCTGACTTCTCCGAATTTCCCTGAGGGCCTGCACGCTAGTCTAGAGGGAACTGTTCCATTGCCTTCGTCAGGATACTTTTCATCATCTAAAACAGTTGTATAGCCTACTTATAATGGGTTACTCTCCCTCTCGTATGACCTGGTGCTACCTCTTGCCACTCGTCCAGGTCTAACTCGGAATTTTCCTTTGCCTGGTGAATTTCCTCCTCCCACTCTACAATTAATTGCTTGACCGGGTTCGAGCTGCTAGCATGATAGGCTTGGGCTACTTCATCGATGATATGCAATGTCGTCTTACGCCCACGATCCCTCCCTGTCACCCTGCCAGAAGAGCTGGGCAGGTTGCTCGGAGCTGGGGCAACCTTTCTCTGCCTCCCACGGCCTCTGTTCCCTCCTCCATTGTTTCTTACCCCCTTTACTCAAGCCATGTTGCTGCCTCTGTCTGTCGAATTCTCCTCTCCTCCTTATTCTTTCAACTTTTCTCTTGCCCAGGGCTGTGGGATGGGAACTCGACGCAGCTAGTGGTCTCGTCCCTCCGACAAACCTGCTACAAAGTCAAAGGATACCAGACGAGTAAGAGTCTCCTTCCACTGTCTGCTATGGATTGAATACCAACACAGGATTCTTGTGTCCTCATGATTACCAACCTTCCCCTGCCCAATGCAGAGTTGGACCAGACATAATAGAGCCATACCAACAATCGTCATATCATCCATCATATGGTTACAATTTCCAACAAAATTCAAATTAATCAATTGAACACATTTACTAGGACTGGAGTGGGTTACAAGTTTTTCGCGGGGATGAGTCCATCTCCCCCCAAACCCTCTGCATAGAAACCCCTTACAGGGTGTTTGGACATTGGAATTTGGACCCGAATTGAGCAGGGCCAGTTTCAATTTCACAGCAGAATCCCAAACCCTCCCCCCATCTCTAAACTGAATGTCACCCACGCCAAGGAGCCCAACCCAGGGAGAATGAATCCAGAGGCCCAGTCTAACCCGAGGCTTGGCCGACCTGGTTACGCTGCTTCCCACCCCCCTACCCCGCCAAAACCACCAGATGGTTTATCTAGGGTGTCTTGAGCCCCTTGTTATTTTGGTTTTCATTTTAAATTAATAGAAGATTGTGATATAATTTTCTCAAGTGATATGTATTTTCTAACATTTAGTGCATTGTATTTAAACATATTGTACCTGGACTTCAATCTAGAAGAGGTGTTTCCCACCATGCTTTCAATGTGGGTCTTGCTCTCCCCTCTACCTCTAAATATCTAGGACGATGAAACCTTCAAAGAAATTAATACCAACCTAAGGAAATTTCTAGAAAACAAGTGAGCTAGGTTGGGGTATGCTCTCTTATGCTCAAATATGAGTAGAGGTAAACCTACAAGAAGGCCTTCTGGAGGCTTTAGATGGATGGATAACCAAACATATACAAGTAGTTGGAGTATGAAAAACTTCCTTTTAATTACAATGATTGCCATGAGTATGGCTACTGCAATAAAAACTATTCAAAAAGTAAAAAAAAAAACTCCTTCACTAACCCTCCTAAAAAGTAAGAAGAATTTTATAAATTCCCCAAGCCCTCAAAGATAAAAAATTTTACCCCCAACCCTCTTCCTAGCCAAGAGACAAAGCAAATGCTAGTTTGACTTAAAATAAATTTTCTACTATGGAGTCAACTCTAGATAGCCATGTTGTCTTGAAATAAAAAAAATCCCACCTCTCTCGACAAAGGAGAAAAGATAAACCTATTTTGCTAAAAAACATTGAGTGGAAGAGTTAATTGAAAGAGCTTTACCTTAATGAACTTTTGAACAACATGATATGTGAGAAACTCTCATAAACTAGCATAGATCCATCTTAACTACATATCTACTAAATGCTTAGAAGGATCAAGAGATCTCTTGATATGAAAATCTATTTTTAGAATGAAAAACTTGAAAAAGGGCTTACATGGCAAGAGATTTAATCCCTTTTAGTGCTTGGTAAATCTGTGATTAAGATGGATCAACCTTCTCTGTCTCTCTCAACAAATGCAAGTTGACTCATCATTGTTCTTCAAGAAAAACCACATCACATGTAATTATCTGTTGGTGGTCTATTTCCTTAAGTTAGAGGAACACGAGCTCTTAGCCAAGCAAAACAATTATATATAGATATATATATATATATATATATATATAATTTTTCATTGTGTAAATTGTATTTTTGAAAATTTCACTGTTGTCTACTTTTTATATTAAAAATTGAATGAATTACACATTTCCTTCTTATTAATAAGTAACTAAATTATTTTACTTTTGATTACTTCTTCTTTTTTAGCATTGGAATGTTTTATTATGGTTATCTTATATATATATAAATATTTGATTTATAATTTCAAGAATAAAAGTGAAATATTTTTACCACATGACCATAATGAATTGTAATACTAACAACCAATTCAAAGAATGAGATTAAAAAGACACCAGTATCAACTCCATTTTGACCATAGACATAATCATACATTACCATAATCACAGATTACTTTCATATTAGACTATAGAATATGTGTCTCAAAACAACTATCAAAGATTATTAGGAAAACTAGTTAATCCTTTTCTTTTAGGCTTAAGACCATGAATTGTATAAAAACACGTTCCTTTGAAAAATTTAGATATCACAATATAATTTTTTTTTTATGAATCTCCAAAATGAAAAAGTAATAGTAGTAAATTTTTTTTTAAAAAAATAAAAAAATATTACCCATGAGTTCAATCACATAAAAGGAGAGGGAAAACAAAAAAGAGTTACCCTATTAGTTCAATCTCATGAAAGGGGAAGGAAAACAAAAAAGACACTAAGAGAACAAATAAAAGAAAGAAACAAAGGCTTTTGATTCTCAAGTCAATATTTAGTTGTCTTTCAATTAACGAAAAGTTTAATTCAGCGACTTTCTTGCAAGATCTATGTTCTTCTTTTAGCTTTGTTATTTACAACTAGCTTGTAACGATATCCATGTAGACAGAAAGGGTGAGCTCTATGCACCCTGTGGATGCTATTGGAACTTGATCCAACCACCACATTTACGATTCTCTCACAAGCGGGATAGAGTTTGTTGTGAACTTGATCCAACTACCACATTTATGACTCTCTTACAAGATGGATAGAGGTTGATATGACAAGTTGTTAGTTAACATTTTAATAGAGTAGTTTAAATAGGTTATAAATGGGAAATTTTGTTAGATTTTTTGGGAATTGAATCTATTTCTACCATAAAAAAATTCAAACATTCCTATGATCAGATTTTTTGAAAAAATAAATCACGAGATTCTTGCCAAAAATAATTTTCTGAACAAATTTGTGGCCTTGATAGACAGGGCCTTGAGGAAACTCTAGAATTTTTTATTCTTTTGAAAATACAAATCTTTTTAAATTTGTATGGTTGAAATTATACTTTTAATTTCAATTACATATGATATTTGTAATTTTTATTTTTATTTTTTAGTTTTTATCGATATATATTCAATATCTCAATTGAATTTAGTCTAAGTAGTTGGCAGAATTGTTATGATCTTCCTTACCTTGAAATGTTCTAAATTGACATGTTTAAGTTTAAAATAGAATATTATGTTACACTATGAAGCGAGTATATATTGTAGATTGGCAAGGGAGGAGCTATTTCGTCTTATGGTTGAGAGAGAATTGTTATGATCTTCCTTACCTTGAAATGTTCTAAATTGACATGTTTAAGTTTAAAATAGAATATTATGTTACACTATGAAGCCAGTATATATTGTAGATTGGCAAGGGAGGAGCTATTTCGTCTTAGGGTTGAGAGACCCTGAAATATTCAATTCATATATAAGATTTTTAATATAAATATTATAATGTTTATCATTTTTTGTTTTTTATAATTAAAAATTTATTTTTACTATTCCTTGATGTTTTTATCTCAAGGAAAGATGATGGTTCTTTCTCCCACCATGTTTTTCTTAAGAAAGTCCAGAGTGAGTAGTATCTTCATGCTCAAAATCTAGGGGTTCTCAATACTCTAGCTACTAGGGCTATAAGGGTTTCTAATGAAGACCATATGATGGATGAGGAAAACCATCTTTTAAATGCCTTCAAGAAGAATGATTATAATAAGTTCCAAGGTCTCCCAGCCTTTTTAAAAGCTAGTCAAGGACCTAGAACTAAGAAAGAGGTTGAGGTGACCTCTAGTGTCTAGCTTCCCTTTATCTAAGGGAGCACTGACAAGATTGCTAGGATTATGTGGAAACAAAAGATTGGCTCCACCTTTAGACCTTTACAAACCATTCATAGCTCTTTAAGATTTGTCTAAGACCCTATTGATCCCAAATGCATGAACAATGTTTATTTAATTCCATGTTCTTATGGAACCCCCTGGTCGTTCCATCTAACAAAGGATTCAGGAGCACGCATCGGACCTTAGACATTGTAGGCCCTCCTCTGCTCTACCAAAAGATGTTGAATTAACAAAGCAAATATTAACAAAGCACCATATTTGCTTATAGGATTCTAAGGTCCTCACTAAGGTTGATCATTTCCATCACCGAAAATTAAGAGAAGCCATTGAAATTGAAAAGAGGAGTAAGACTCTTAACCCCTTGTTTTCCTTCTTCTTTCTTGGTTGATGTGAGTTCTATTCTAAAGCTTGGTTTCCTCCTTTCGTTGTTGATGTGAGTTCTATTCTAACGCCTTGCTTCCTTTATTGGGTCGATTTTATTTATTTATTTATTAGATTTCTAAAATTATATGAATAATTCAACCATGATAATCACATGACCGTTGATATTATTAATATTATTATTATTGTAATATTGTTGTATTATTATAATTATTGTATTTATTAGTTTTTTTAGTAATAATATTTTTATCATATAATTTTCTTTTATTAATAGATAAATATTATATTTTTAAATAATCATTATTAAAATTAATATAATTTTAATTGATAATATATGTGTATCTTATTAGATTATATAATAAAATATTAGAAATTGTTGTTAAAGTCTATTATTTTTGTGAATAATTAAAATTGAAAAATAAAATAAATTAAAATAAAATTCAAAATTAACTAATAAATAAATTTATTTTTGTCCTTTAACGTTCTTTTTTACTATTTTTTTTACCGTTGGAAATTTACCGTTGCATCTCTGAGATATATATTAAAGATCAGTTGATCTTGCTCCTCATCCTGGTGGTGATGATGAACCTAGATTTATGAACCCTTTGTTTTCTATTTGATTTTCTTTTGAAGATCTAACCATTACAATAAATATTTATGTTAAATATAAATAAATAACATTATTTAATATAAAATATTATAATACTATTTTTTAATAAACCAATTATATTCATTTGAAATAATTATAATTAAGATTGAATTTAAGCTTCTATGATGATGTGATTTTTACCAAAAGTTTTCTTACTTTTTATAATAAAGATATTTACTATATTAAAAATATGTTAAATGTAATTAAATATAGAATATGATTTGTCTATATCTATATAAATATAAATATAAATCAATTTATAAATATAAATCAATTTATAAATGAATTTAAGCTTCTATGATGATGTGATTTTTACCAAAAGTTTTCTTACTTTTTATAATAAAGATATTTACTATATTAAAAATATGTTAAATGTAATTAAATATAGAATATGATTTGTCTATATCTATATAAATATAAATATAAATATAAATCAATTTATAAACATTAGATCAAAAGATCATTTTAATTGGTTAAGTGTCAATAATAATATGTAACTTTAATTGGTTAAGTGTCAATAATAATATGTATTTTTAATTGGTTAAGTGTCAATAATAATATGTACCTTTGTCTAGTTGGTTCGAATAAGTTGAAAGACATTATTATTCACAATAAAGATCACAAAAATCTAAAATCTAATAAAATATTTGGATTAAAAAAAAACCTAAATTATAATTTATTTTAGACTATTATTATTATTAAAAAATTAATATATGAATTAAATTATTTTAGACTATTAGATAAATAAATAACCTGAACTATAATTTATATAAACCATACCTCATATATTAAAACAATTTATTGAATATATTCTTTAAGAATGATAATGGTGGATAAAATTACTTGATTTATTTATAAAAATATTTTATATTTTAAAAACTTTAGAAAATATAAAATTTTTTTAATTTTTTGATGAGTTAAAAAATCAAGAAAATTTATATTATAATAAATATTTTAAAATAAAAAGTAATAATGTAGACAATTTTCTGTGAAAATAAATTATGGATAATAATACATGAAAACCTATAATTTAGAAAAAATGGTAAATAATTTATCTTTTTCTTCATCATTGTTGTATATATATAAACTAGAATGAGCATTTGTATTATATAATTTTGCCCATATTTTGCAACAAATAACATTAAGCATTATAGAGTTAATTAATTAGAAATTTCCATTTGTCTTCTCCTTTCCCATACAAACATATGATTTTCTTAAGGAAAATATATATTGAGCAACACAAATAGGGGTTTAGTAAGTGAATATCTTAGAAAACTATTTTTTTTAATAGACTTCATCTGCCATTAAAGAATTATAGCAGACTTGATTTGACCATTAATTTTTAATTCACCTATCTTCAATTTACACCCCTTGTTAGCATAATTGTTTGCTTCTCAATTGAAGTCTCTTAGAACATGGAAATATGCTTTCGATAGGATATCTTTTGCTACTCATTGGGAGGAAGCCTTTCACTAGATGAGACAATTTCCCATAATCGAAAGTGTGTCCACCAGATGTTTTTTTTGCTAATAGATATTTCTAGTAGAGACCATATATATGTGCTTTATTATTTGCCATATGACCTATACCCCATGAGTATGTAAGCACTTTTCCTTCCTTGAGGCCATAAAGTACCCCTCTCTTGCCACCCCTTATTATTATTATTTTGTTATCATATAAATATTTTGTAAGTAGTAGGGGTATTTAATCACAAAAATTAATCTTTAATTCTTTTTTTTTGAACTAAACCTATGGTATAAGAAGCCACCACATAGTAGTATCTAAGGCATCAAAAGCATTTGGGGATAGTATAGTATCTACCTTATGTCACATTAACACTTAACATTAATTTGGATAGCCATACAAAATGAAATCCTTTGAAATCATTGACATTTTTTTTAGATAAAATTCAAAATAGTATTGTTCCGTCTAGAGGCGCTCTACAACCTAGTATGGGGGTAGATCTCACATAAAAACGTAAAAACGTAAATGTAAACTTCATGTTTAACATTTAACATTTTTAATTTAATGTCAATCCTATTTAAAAATCAATCTAATTATTGGTATGTATAAACACAATATAAATTTAAAATATAAAGAGATTTACGAAGACCCAAAAAAGAAGTATGGTAAATAAATGAAAATGTAAACTAAATGTAAAAGTAAAAATCAATCTAGTTATTAGTATCTACAAACACAATATAAATTTAAAATATAAAGAGGTTTACGAACACTTAAAAAAGAGGTATGGTAAATAAATAAAAACTTAAATGGAAATGTAAAGGTAAACGTAAATGTAAATGTAAACAACCCAGTATGGGGTAGATCTAGATCCATCTTACTCCGGATCTATCAAGCGCCCAGAGGGACGAAATCTCTTGAGGTGCAAACATTTTTTTTAGGGATCAAATCTTTTAAGGTGCAAACCTCTTTTTTGAGTGAAAAACTTGAGAAAAATAAATAATTTATGATTTAAATAAACAAATTTATTTTATAATTTGAAATGAACATGTGAACATTATATTTCATTATCATAAATGATGGAGACAGAATGTGAAAATGGTTTAAATACTAATCATAATAGTTTAAAAAATTATTAAATCTAAAAAGTAATATAAATATATCTCTTTATATTTAGGTTTTTTTTTTACCTATGAAATAATAAAATGAAATTAAACATTTCTTTTATTAAATCTAAAAAAATAATAAATATATCTATTATGATGGCTGGAAGAATAGCAGTTGTCGGATCCCCACCCCTTTCCCTGTATCCACCACACTCCGCTTCCCTTGGTTGGTTCCATTGTGGCATTTTTTCTATCTGGTTTTTTCTCCCTTGTCTTCGGGATTGTTTATTTCCCCTTTATTACCTTTGCTAGTGTTTTCATTTTTTTCCTTTGATTCTCATTAACTTTTTATTTAATTAGTATTATTAATATTTTATTCTTATTAGTTGATGGTTACTGAAGTCTCTCTCTTTTCCTTTTATTAGATTTAATTTCCTATAATCTTACATTTATCTAGGTTTTATTATTTGTGATTCTTATAAAACTTAAATATAGTCTTATTAACTAATTTGTGGGTTATTTAATAAACTTTTAGACCATGATATCTTTAATATTTAATTTAACTAATTATTTATATTCAATTTATCCGATAAATCTTCATAGAATTTAACTTTATCCTATTACTTAGGTAATTACAGATATAGTAAAAGTAAATAAATAAATGAACTTATGATCATGTTAACTAATTAACTAACTATTTTAGTTTTATAATAGTCTTTTAATAATACAAATCTTAGGGTAGTTTTAAATGTTTTAAGCTCTTTAAAACATTTAGTTAATCGTAAACAAATTTGTTGGTTAAAAATAAAAATAATAACGAATTGTTTTAACAAACTAAATTTTTAATTAATAAATTAAATAAATCTTACTTCTTTCCTGGTCTCTTGGTCCAGTCAAACGCTGTTGCCTTATCCTTTGTAGCTGTTTCTTTGGTCAAAAGTTGCCGTTGAATGATGGGTCTGTCTATTTAACTTGGGGCCATGATCTGATCCTTCATCTAGACGATGAACCACACTTGTTCGTTGAATGATGGGTCTGTCTATTTAACTTGGGGCCATGATCTGATTCTTCATCTAGTCCTGACTATGAACCACACTTGTTGGTTCTAAACGCATCGACAAATAAATTTCAATGTGATTATTGCCAAAAAAACATCTTAATAATCTTGATATAGATCATAAAAACCTAAATTCAACAACTATCTATTTATATTTAGATTTTTTTTTTTTAACCTATAAAATAATAAAAGTGAAATCAAATAAACTTTTAAAATAAATATGATAGGCATCTTATAGGGCAAATATTAATAATTTTAAAAGAAATACTATTTAGTAAAATAAAAAAAATAATTAAAATTAATATAGATATCATTTAAATTTAAGTTTTTAATCCTTGAAAACAGTGTTTAACGTTTCAAAACCAGCCAAGTAGCCCCCAAAAAATATTAAAATATTTAACAACATTAAAATAGTAAAACGATTTTCATGTTCTCCAAAAAGGTGTGGACTCCCCAAAAATAAATTGAAAAAAGACATATATCCCACCCAACGTAGTGCCCCTACTCAAATAAATTTCACATCCATTCGCTCGCTTTACTGCTTCATTTGTTGTGCGTTATTCTGCAATAATCACCGTCACCATCGCTTTGGCAAGACGCAGCGGCGAAGTCAGATAAAAGAAGAGACTACTGTGGGGCGAGCGGCTAGATATATCACAGGCAGGTAAGCTTCTGTTTTCGCGATCTACTCTGCTTGTTTTTCTAGTTCTAAAACGCGAGTTTGTATTTTCCGTTGTGGGCAAGTCAAGGTCAATCAATCGTCCACACTTCATATATCTTGTTTTCTATCCTCAAACCAGCCGCTGCTTCGTCGTTGTTTACTCCTCGATTAGTCCGTAGCCCACTTTATCCCCCCACTTATTACTATCATGTTCACATATTTTGCTTAGATCCTCATCGTCTGGATCGAAATCCCGTCGTATACTGTATGATAAAGCATGGCCAAAGGCCGCAGTATGCTTCTCAAGAAAGTTTAGCATATCTGTTAGATGAGGGGAAAAGGCCGGAGTATTCTTCTCAAGAAAGGTTAGCATATCTTTAAGAAAAGTAATAGAAATTTTGAAAAAGGTTTAACATATTTTTTTGGATAAGAGAAAAGTAATAGAAATTTTGAAAAAATTGTTATATAATTCTTAATATATTTGTCTTTGGGCAAAATTTATATAATATAAATACTATTTTTAGTTTTCAAGGGAATGTGCCCATTGCATCAGAAGAGTGGGATGGAAATAACTGTGTTTTCCTATATTCCCTTGATTGGAACCATGATTCACTGTGTCAAATTCCTGTCACTTTGTTGCTGGGCAAAGGTGCTACGAGTGTTTATTAGAGTATTGAGATATGATGGACGCAGAAGATTCTTCCGTGGATTTACAAAATGGTTTAAACTATTTTGTAATTTATGGGCAGTTATGATATTTGTATATTGCCAGTTCCTTTTGTTCATAACGGTGGTTTTATCTTTCGAAAGTGTTTTTTCATAAATATACTGGATTTCTAAGGATAGGTTTGTTAATTGAGTATAAGTGTTAGCTTTCGCTGTCTCGATTTGAAACAAAAGCGAGGATATCCTGGACATCAATATTTTTTTGTACAGACTTCCATTGGAGATCGCTAATGGTAATACATATTGTTTGGTTGGTGTTGTATGAATTTATTGGAGTATATCATTGTGTTTCTTTTTGGAGGTGCATGGGAGCTACAGACCCCCTCTTAACAATGCACATGACATGCTACTCCACATCTTTACATTGCCAAAATTCTATGGGTTATATATTTTGTCAAAATCACTTAAAACTTGTAACTCGTTTCAAGTACTTTGTTGGTTTAGAAAACCATGGTGTTATTATGTGTAATATTCTTAATTAGCCATGGCTAATTGGAATATTCGATTTTGTTCAATTTTTGTTTTCTATAGTTATTTGTAAATAAAAAAGTGAGGAAGGGGGACATAACACACTTTTAAAATAAAAAGTCACTTCCTAGTAGCATAATGTTGTGACTTAAAGGGGAGCCAAGGGGGCCAAAGGGGGGCGTAGAAATGGAGCCCACGCAGACACATGGAGGGACTGCGCAGGAGGGAAGAAACACATGGCAAGAGAGGAATCACGCAGGAGGAGGTGAGCCTTGGGATTGAGAGAGGCAAAAGCTATAAAGGAGAGAGGAGCCCCCTCATTTTGATAATTTAGTTATGAGAATTTGTGATAGTCATTTTGACTTAGAGCACGCTGGCTGTTTAGCTAGTCTGCAACACTGTTTAGTGCATTGAGTGTTTTCGTTCAGAGATCTCACCCTTAGCCCTGGGGGACTTCGAGTGCCTGCTCAGGCAAGGTATTTCCATTGGCATTCCAGCAATAGTTTAATCAACATTTTAGCAGTAGTTTCATCAGCGTTTTGGAGGACTGCGCAGCACTGAGAGGGGGACGCAGTTCTTTCTGGCAGGAGTCTGGGTTGAGGGTTTGTAGGAGGATTTGTGCTGAGAGATAGAGTAGGGGATCAACCCTTGCATATTGGAGAGTTTTGGCAGGGGTTTCAGGCAGATTTCTGGAGGGTTTCATTCAATGCCAGCACAGAGAATTGAGGGACTGCGAAGAACCCCAAGGGGGTGATTTTCGGGGGTCGGCCATTTCAGAAAAGCTCTTTGGGCTTTTCTAGGTTTCTTGAGTAGAGTCCGATTCCAGAATTTCAGCCTTTTTTGAAGAGGGGAGCAGCCCCAAATCCTCATTTGATTTCTGGCAGCAGCAGCAGCACGACAGTTCTCCAGTAGCTTGGACACAGTTCAGAGAGGGGCCATTCCTTTGCTATTCTGAGTGTATTTCTTCACTTGCCTTGTGCAAGTCGAGGTGCCATCTTTTTGATCACCTCCTGTACTCATTCTATTACTCAGTATAATAAAATGGCTTAGCATTCCTCTCTGCATTTCTTAAGTATCTGCTTATGGTTATATTGTTATATGTTGCAACATTGTTATTTTTATCTCTTTGAGCATTCTCGGCTATTATACCACTTGTGTGTTTCTCCTACACTCTTAGACAGAGTCTGGAAAGGGCCAGGTAGCCTCCGGATCTCGTCCTCTTTTAAGAGGCAATATATCTGGTAAATGCCCTCCCAGTCCATCTCTGGTTGGAGTTCGTGTGTTTTTGAGGAATATTCTTGATAAGGGATATTACATTATGGGAAAACAAGCCCACTGGTTTAAAAGCTCTCCAACTTGCCCTAGCCCGATGGACATATTAGTGGCTAAACTCCTTTTTATTGAAGTTGCATCAAAGCAACATAAGTGTTTAAGTTATATCGGGGTGAGATTTTCTCGTTACCGAATTCCATGCAAGATCTACTTCATACACATTGACTACCTTTAGCTACTAGCCATCACTAAGGGTTATATATTTTGTCAAAATCACTTAAAACTTGTAACTGGTTTCAAGTACTTTGTTGGTTTAGAAAACCATGGTGTTATTATGGGAAAACAAGCCCACTGGTTTAAAAGCTCTCCAACTTGCCCTAGCCCAATGGACATATTAGTGGCTAATCTCCTTTTTATTGATCGGAAAGGGGACAAAAACCCATGCAAGATTTACTTTAAGTGTAGCTTGTAAAGACAACTCTTTTGGTCATGCCCTATTCATTGTACCAAAGTTGGCACTTGAGACCCCCCTTGCATGGACCCACCCACCCTACACTCTTGGGTATTGAAACCCTTGAGGAGACACCTGACTTATGCTATTAGGTTTTGATATCATTTTAGGGACCAATGTTATCATAATTGGATCGATTTTGTCAAAATTGGTCAGTTGGACCAGTTCTAGGGTTATATTGATCTGGTTGAGTTTCAAAATGGTGATCGCTGGTTTTGTACCAAACCAACTGATTTCATATTGAGCTGGCTATAAATGCCAAAACCAGCTGGTTTTGTACAACCAATGATGGGAACCACTTCAACTCATTTTTTTAAAAATCAATTAAATAAAAAGGTGAAACATTAAACCTAAAAATTTGTCCCCTTCAATGCTATCTTAAAGAGCCCCCCACTTTCCATTTCACTCACACAATTCATTTGAGCAATTTGGAATTTTTGAGTTGAGTTTCTTGGGTTGATTTGGAGAGAAGGGTTGATTAGAAGAATTTGTTGGGCTGATTTGAGGAGCTTGATTGAAGGATTGATTTGGAGAGTTGGATGGGTACCTTTAAGGCCAGGGGCATCAAGTTAGAATCCCATTTTTGGATTTAGTCATTTTGAGGCATCTCTCATATGATTAGATTGTATAGTCTAGTGTCTAGACTACAATTATTAATTAGTACTATGCTTATTTTTGGACTCTAGAGGCCATTTAGAACTTTTTTGTTGACGTATTTTGTTCAGATATGGATTGCACTCAATGCTATTTTGGTTGTCTGCATAGCTACTTGATATATATACGAGAAACTTTGCATATATACAAGTATATGAAAATTATAATGGTTTGGATTCACATGAATGTTATGAAAATATTTCTTGTTTCAAAATTTGAATATTTTATGTAGTTTTTGATCGACTGGTTTTGTACTTCAATATATATTTATTTTTTTCTAGCATTTGTTTGGTTCTGGTTTTTGGAGTTGATTGATTTGATAACCAGTCTAGTTTTGATAAAATTTCTAGGAACGCACCCACCCTACCCACATGTGTTTCAACCTCACGACATAGATTGGACATCAAACCTAGTTTGCCAATCCACCTACACCCTCAAAGGCCATTAATAGACCTTGTCTAAGGATGTACCCATGCTATCTCCTTGAGTGTTTGATATGGGCACGTGACAGCTATTGGATATTCACATACAAGAGCAAAATCCCAAGAGAAAGAATAAACATGCAAGTAGAAAGGAGATTATTGCACTGTACACTTTGTTGTACACTCATTTGTATTATCTCAATATGGGAGTACAACATTATAGGAGAGTGATGAAGTTTGACTATGTTTCTAATAAAATGCAATAAAAGGCGAGTAATCACATTTAACGATGAGATAAGAGAATAATACAGTGTAATGTGTAAATTACAATTAAAATACATAGTCTAACAAACTTTAATACAAATTCAGGGACTAATTAAGTCTTATTAGTTTCAACCTCCTCACATAGCTTGAGCCTCAAATTGAACTTACCAATCCACCTACTATAGAAATTTTCCAAATTGGAGTTTTAGTACAAAACATAAAATTTCATCTCTTTGACTAGAGGTTTCTCAGATCTCAACTCTCTGAATTTTCAGCCTTAGGGCTGTCATGTAATAGAATATAAAAGAACAACGGAAAAGACACAATATTTTATTCTCAAACAATGCAATTTTCTAGGTAATCCAAGGAGATAAGATACCATACTGTCTAGATAAGTTTCATTCCTCTAGAGCAAATTATCACACATAAAGCAGATCTGAAAATTCACTTTGGCAACAGTTATAACAGTGGTAAAACAACAGATATGACCACAACAGAAAACCCCTTAAGTTCTTCAATGATGATGTCAAGTATTCAACAAATTGTCCTTTTACTTATGTCAAATCATCAAGACATATATAGCTGTTAATAAAGATACACGAAGAACGTGTATGGCTGAAAATCAAATATGGAAATTGCACAAGTTTTGGATAGTTGGAAGCTTCATTAATATGCTCAAGATAAAGGCTCCATAGCCTTCTCTCAATGCTAGTACAAGCCACTAGTGCTCTAGTACCCTAGCTAGGGAAAACAATGAAAATCCGATCTCAATCAAGGAGCTCCAACATGCAATAATCACTCCAACAATCCTCCAAGAAAATGCATTCTTTTCTCTTCTTCTCCACCAAAGCTACCCTAGGGTTTTATTAAAATACCCTCATCTAGAACCTCCAAGGGTAAACCCCAATGTTCCACCAAGTTTCCAAGATAGGGGGCACAGGAACGAGAAAACACATATGGGGGATGTTATGAGAATACTGAAAATGAACAATGAACTAATGTTATCGGAATTGGACTCGTCATCGAACCAATTGACTGCAAAACTAGGAACCGGAGAAAAAATGGATCAAAAAACCGATCGACCAATAAATACATAAACATTCAATTTTTCAAAAAATAAATGAACATTCATGTGTGTAGGGCCGCTCCATATGACCCCAATTTTCTGCTCATTTTTTTTTCAAGGACAGGTAAATACATCTATAAATGTAATTGCAAAACTTTACAGCTTCAATACTTAAGCACACTGTCACTATTAAATTCTACATCAACATACAAAACAATAATGCATGAAATATAATAAAGAATGGTCAAATATTTTACTAATTAACCCATAAAACAAGTTACATGAGTTACTATTCACCCAATAGAAGTTAGAATCCTCAATGCAGGCTGTCGCGATCCTCATTCCTTTCTCATCGTGGTTGCAATGATTCGTTTTTTGCAATTCCCACCGTGCTTAACTGAATTTGTTGACCCACTTGGTTGTCCACCCTACCAACGCAAGGTACTCTTCTAAGTTCTTCCCTTTGGCTCCTCGAGCTGTAGTGGGGTTGTAGGTAGGAGGAGAGAATAACACTAGCCAGTAGGAATTTGGGCCCGCCACACTATCAACGATGCTCAAGATCACCAATGTACAACAAATCACAGGTTCTCACTAGAAAACATAGAATGCATGATGACACCCATCTAACATTAAGGAGCTCCAACATGTTCCCTTCATAAGAATGTGATCCTTTTATAGAGTCTTTTAGGCAAGGATTAGACGTGACAATTTTTTTCACATGCAAAATAATTGTTTATTAAATTTCATAAATTTGATTATCACCCAGCGACATGTCCTATCTAGAATTTTGCTCTCACGCAATTTCCTGTTATTTTATTTAAACTAAAGATTTTCTCTCACCCAAGATACACATGTTCCTAAATTTACTCCTAGATGTTCCCTTATGCCCCTTTTTCCCTTAATTTTTGCAACTTGTTTCTTGTGGCCTACCAAGAGTCCCAGTTAGTTGTAGTTACTCCCTTTAATTTCTCCTTTTCAAATTTTGTTATCTTTTTAGAATTTTCTCAATTAGGTGAGGTTCTTTTGATTTTAGTTTCTTAGAATTACTTATTTTAATAATTCAATTCTTGCACCCGTCTATTTTAATAATGCATTTATGTCCACATCAATTTAACTTTAGATTATTTTCCCTTTTAAACATGATATCTTGTAATTAACCTTGTATCTATCATTTACTTAGCTCTAACTTACATTAAACCCATTTTTAGGTATTAGTTTGCTAACATTAGTTAGGCAATTTCTTTTAGTTTAGTTTTCTAGTTATCACTTATTAAACTTTAGATTTACTTGATATTCAATAACATATCAATCCCTTAAAGACTTGATGAGAGCTACTTTAAAGACTTGATGGATCTCTCTTGTTATGAATTAACCAAATCATAGATTTCATTATCCTCCATTTGGTGCAAGGGTGCCAACTCTCATGCCCTTCAAGAACCGCACATTCCAAGGGTGCCACAGTTTAACCATCAAATGCTTGTGATTCAAGCAGGAAAAATAATTACTAGTGGAATGGAAACTCAATAGTCTCGTTGTCGCTTTTGTTGATAGTTCCATGGTCACTGAGGATCAAGGCTCTCCTCGATGCGCACCCCTCAATAATACCTCGTGAGTGACCATATCCATGGTCCAACCCTCACGACATCGTGCAATGCCAAGGATAAGTACCCCCTGTACTTCATCTTAAGCCACGACTGGAGTGCTAGCAAGTATAACCGAGGAGACTGATCATACCCCTCCAAATATGTTTGGTCTCCTTCACCTACAACCCCACTACCCTTGTGCGGGTCATTTGGTTAACACTCATCAGTGCCTGAAAAGAAATTTGTGAGAACATCCCTCAATATAATCCATATAATCATACCCATTATTTGCATCAATATCAAATATCAAAACATAAATATAAATCAGAACGTGACTCAAACCATCATAGTATGGGTTGTGTCCATAGTCCTCTTTTCCTACCACACAGAGGAAGTAGTTAGTAAAAGTTGATAGACATGATATAACTATCATCCAATAAGCATCATAAATGATCACATATAAAGGCCATAATCAACAACATCATCATCAGAATGAAGGTAAAATATCATAATATCATGAATACATGTCTCCTCAAAATACATAAAAAGTGTGGATCATCATGCTGATGTCATCAAAGAATAATATATAAATCAAATTATGTCTCAAGATGTTAGAAGTTTGGGTAGCTTAGAAGGTATTTTCAAGAGAAGGAAACCCATAAAGATGAGTTTGTTGGGCAATTTACCTAAAGTTGGGTTTTTGGACCCAAAGC